>OY720683.1:101955482-102398482 GCA_963170755.1 Amphimallon solstitiale
GGACGAATCTTATCCGTCATTCTATTCGCCTAAAACCGGACGCAATCCCGATTAAGCGAAAGAAATTATCCGAATCCTGTCCCCGTCTGTTATTATGTTACAGGTTCCGGACCGCCGAAAGCCAGTCAAAGTCCATGTGAAAGACATTAAACTTCCGTCCGCCGACGAGCTCCAGGCCGATCTTCCGCCTCAGAATCCGCCAGAGGCCGTGAGGGAAAACCAGAGGGAGGATTGAGCTGATACTCTGGGCAATCCGCCGCACCAGGTGTTTTGTTCATGGTTTCCCTAAGCTGATGCTTTGTGCAATCCGCCGCACGAGGTTTTACGCTTCCGCACCCTCCAGAGAAGATTACTGCAACCTCCGTAATAATTCCGACAGAGGAGATAGGTCATGCATTATCCAGTTCCATTGACGAGGCCTACCTCAAATTTCCGCTACATACAGTTATCCGACACATTACCAGTACCAGACCCGTCGACTCCACTACTTCCGTCGTCGCTGAAGTCGAAGCCGCCTGAAACACCAAGACAGTTAGTGCGTTCCATACAAATACAGATAGACATCATTTGTGATGAAAAGACTGTTGAAGTGTTAGTATTAAGTTAAAATAATTTTTACAAGTTCATTTTGTTTTCACAAGTTCACCTTGATTTTGGAAATTCATTTTGTTTTGGTATTTGCTGAATCTTTTATTGTGTTTAGAGTTTACTGTTTTCTTTTGGGGAAGGGCCTGTAACGAAGTTCCTTCGTTTATTGAATAAATTATCATGATTTTAAGCTCATAATTAATTTATCTTGTAAATATCAAATTATGTATGACTGATATTTTATTCAATTATTCATAATAATGTTTTCCTGTTGTAAATACCGCCGTAATTATTGTATTTGATTTATTTGTATATATCTGTTATCAAATTATAGTAGGGGAAAATATTTGTGTACGTCACGATCGTATGCGCGGTCTTCTACGTCACGTTTGAGTATCAAATCCAATGCTTTCGTGGTAGTTTTTTGTCGTTCACGGATGATATATAAATCGATCGTTTTCTAGTGTAGAGAGAGAATCCTTCTAAACCTTGTCCTAGTCGCAGGTCCATTTATCGTGCGACACTTCCTCTTAGCAATGTCAGGCCAATTGCCGTGGTAGAGCTAAGATACCGTATTCTCCTGGATTTGCAGGCCCATTGCCGTGCTCCAGGTGAAATCCGCTTATCAAGTCCCGTCAGGTCAAATTATCGTGACACGGACTTAATAAGATCATGTACCCGAACCGTTTGGTTTCTAGCAGGCCAATTGCCGTGTAAGAAATCAACAATACCGTTTCCCGTAGGTGCCTTTTGACAGGTCTATTTATCGTGTAAAGAGTGCTCCTTTCCGTTCCACAAAACTCCGTTCTCTCAGAGAATTTAATTAACATTTTTCATTTTGTATTAGTATGTCTGAGTAACATTTTACCGTCGGGAATGTTATCCGCCGTGTATCATTAGTATTTGACCGCATTCGTACTGTAAATAATCCGAACACTTGTAAATACCGATATAAATGTAATTAATTAAAGTTTAATTGCGTCATTAAATAAACGCTATAATGTACAGAATATTTGTCTCTCGTTCGTGAAATACAAGATTTAAATTGTTGTTTCTATTTCATAGGTTATGTATGTATATAGATTTAAAAATCCGCAACATCAATGTTGATTCCGACTTGTTGAATATTTGACATTAATAAATGTTAGGTCTAGTAAAATGTATAGTGTATGTATATGTATAGAAAATTTGTGTAAATATTTAGAGTTATTTTTGAAGAATAAACGTTGAATTAAACTTCATTTGTTGACTATCTGATTAACGTTTTCATGTATTCATGAACCCGACCGCAGTGAATTATTTCCGATATTTGGATTAGATCCACTACTGTAGAAAGATATTCATAACAAAGCAAACATAGTACTCACCTATAATCTCTGACTGTAGCAAAACCGGTAGAATTTGCATTGAACACTCAAACACTTTCATATTTAATTATTTTGACAGCAAGTTAATACCGACCGCAGCAGGTCTACTTATCGACATTATACAAGATTATTGAAAGCTGAAGTGTGACTGAGTATAGGCAACCCACAGTGCGCTGCCACACTGACGTACGTCTACTTGGAGTAGTAACAAATGCATATAAAATTTTGTGATCTGATGGTGTTCCGCAATTTTGTTTTATTTTATTTCATTTTAAAAATATAAAATGATAGCCTTTTAAACAAGACAAGCACCAGAGGTATCACACTGTGACATATTTTTCTTTCAAAACGAAGAAATCTATCTTTAGGACCCTGAGATTATTAAATAATATTAATTTTATTAATTTGACTATTGGTTATCAACCATAGAGCAGATATCACAGCAATATGTTTCATAGTTTCGGTGGTATAAAGTCTTACTTTAGAACAATAATTATATTTTTTTGAAGTTGTTAAAATGTAAAATATGGAACGCGTAATATCTTTTCCTTCTATTTATAAAAACCAGTGTGTGTTAATTTGATTTAGAATCCTAACATTTTATTTTTCCGTGATACCTTTTAGTTGAGCTTCCTTCTTATAAACACATAGTAAATTTTTGTTATATCCGTACTTCCTTATTTAATTGTCCTATTGATCGTCCTTTGTTTCTACATTTATTTGTTTTTTTTTCTTTGAATTTATTGAGCAACTTTACTCTGTAATTACGGTCTTGCGGAAAGCATCTGCGCGCGTGTATGACTCTTGAGTTCAATCGGACAGTTTTTGTTTTTTTAAGAATTTGTCCCTAAATATTATCGTTTAAACACCGATTCCAACGTACCATTGCGCCATCGACATCTCGCGTATTTGCTATTGGGTTTATTGCCGTTACCGCATTTAATTGGAGTTATTATTATTAATAGTGATTGATTTATTTTGTTGAAAGAAATTGCTGGATATATTATGGAGATTAATTAGTGCTATTTAGCTAACGTTGAATTGGGTAAGTTCTTGTTTCAGTTACTCTTAGTGGGTACTTTGCGCGTTTCTTAATTTATAATTATCGTTTCTCTGTTGGTATTTTGGGGGATAATTGTCTTCAATATGATGGATTGTGCTGTCGCATAGCCATGACACCATTGTCAGCCATTTTTTATTTCCACAACTGTCGGATAGATTTCTTCTGGATTTTTTTAAGGAACACCGTACTGGTGTTTTGCATTACTTAGTAGATTAAGAACAGACTCTAGAGGTGTTTGATTGAAAAACTCATCCGATTGGCAACTTGTTGCGATTGAAGTATACGAAAGCTTTCGGACCTTCTCTCTTTGGGTGCAAATATTAACTAAGCACTGGATTTAACATATGATTTATTTTTAATTTATTAATAGGCTTTCATTAATTTTATTATAAAAGTCATTCAAGTAACTTTATTAAATATATTTGAATTTGTAGCTATATCTTGAACATTCTCATTTTTAAATTCACGTGTTTTACAAGGGGTTAATTGGAACGTGGATATTTAAATCGCAAACGCAAGTTAATTTCTTTTAATTGCGACATCAACAATATATTGGGGAATCTCTTCTCTTCACTTAATGTTATCCGGTCCCAAATTTTAGTTTTAAAATAAAACTTGTTATTTTTGTGAATCGTACTTGTGGTTAAACATCTTTGAATTTTTTTTTCTTCCTCTCGGGTGAGAAGATCAATCAGGGAGGTCGCCACTTGGCGGTATTTTCGATCACTGTTTTAAAGAATAGTTTCGAACCACTCCCTTCTCCGCAAAGAGCATAGCGGCTGCCAGCTATCCTGTATTGTAGTGTTCCGACCATAGTGGCACAAAAGCTTTAGTAATATAAGATAATTGGCTGCGCCATACAGGGCCCTGGCATACGGCGAGGGGGGTAACAAAATAAACAGATAGATTGAGTACAGTTTAATATTAGTTCAAATGAATGTTAATAATAGTGATTCTTTATATAATTTGCATATGTAAAAAATATATTAACTATGTCTTTCGTATTCGACTAAGCCAACATTGTCAATATAACGGGATGTTTTCAATTTCTTATGTTTTTCAAAACGAAAATTAAGAAAACTATAATTACGGGCAAATGGCTGCTGAGGATGGACGTTTAGTCAAATATTTTATAAAGCATCAGTATTCATTACATTTTGTATATGATTGTATACAAAATTTTAGTGTAACTTGAAACGTTTCGATCCAATAAGTGTTCGTACCTTAATACAAATTAACTGAACTCTGACCAGTGCACTATAATTCATTTTCTATTTCCATAGGTCATTCATATGCATGTTAACGAAAAGTTGTTACACCGAAGAATGAAAACAATTGTTTATTATATGTTAATATTTCATAAGAGTCACGTTTACTCAGTAAACATTAAATTATTTCCTTTAGTGAAGCCGATGTATTTGTATAACAAGCATATCGCGTGCAGCTATGGGTATCGATTCCCATGCATTATTTATTCTAAGCCAGGTATCAACATAATTAACGAAATTTCTATGTAAATTCACAAGACACTCAATGCTCATTGTAATAGCTACCCGCATCATACTGTATAAAGAAAATAATGAACGTCTACCCAAATAATTAATCTTTAAATAAGAATTTATTTATATATTTGAAATACGTGGTTTCTACTAAATATTGATTTTCTTAAATAAATACAAAGAGACAGATGAGTTTGCCGTGTGAATCTGACCTTGTCCAGTTTTAGTTTGTCTAAGAAATGTGTATTTCCATACAGTTGTTTATCCTAAAAATTATTATATATTTATGTAACGGAAAGTTTATTTAAACATACAATTTTTGAAAATTTTCTTCTTAATGTTTGCTATTAACTAAAGCATGTTTAAGATATATTGTAGATATTTTGCTTTCACCAGTTAAGTTTGGAAAGTACAAACTATAGATTCAAACTAAAACTTTAATGTTAAAAACACACGACTATCTATTTACATTCGAACACTGTTGGAAAATTCTGTAAGTGATATTATCTTCTGAAAAATGTAACATTAGAACACAGCAATACACTTTAAGGAAGTAATAAAAGAGAAAATTTTGAATACTCCAGTTTATGGTAACACAAACGTAGTTGTCGGCTAAGAGACAGGTTTATCCAAATAGATATTTTTCGGTTATTCTTTAAACACCACTACTGCTACCATTCTTTGGTGCTTAAAGGAGGGTATAATAGCTTTTATATAATGACCAGACTTTATATCTCATGTGGTTATGCAAAAAGTATTCTCATAAGATATCTACCAATATTGAAAATCCCCTTATCCCCACTGACTAAATAAACTTACTTAGATTTTAAGAAATATGCTCAAGAACCTAAGGCCGCTATGCCCTTTCGTAGAGAAGGATACTACACTTTAACATGCTAATCTAGACGCAGTAAATTGAAACTTAGCTCTCCAGAAAGATCTGTCTAACCATGGGAAAATTAAGGTAAAAAAATTAAAATTCGAACCTAAAGTAACAACATTTACTCACTGGTCTATTTTTTTAAAAAAATAAAAGAATGAGACCTTAATTTAGAAAATTTTTTGTGTAATTTGCGGTGCCCACATCTCATTTTTTACTCTCTTATACGTAATATGAGAAAGTATTGGATTTCAAAATTTGGATTCAGTCTTATAGAGTAGCAGTTTTTACATATATGTCGTACATTATGCATGATGTATAAACTTATCAGCAGTGTTTGGAGTTCGATTTGAAACAATTTTTGTATAAAAAAAATTGAAAAATGTGGCCCAGTAATAGTTTTACTGGTATCGAATAGCAATTTCTTTGCAAATATCTCGCAAATTATGCATTTCACACAGATTTATTAAGATTATAAAAGTATTTAGAGTTAAGTTTGGTTTATTAAAAAGAAGTATTTCAAACTAATTCTCAAAGAACTTTTATTTAAAAAAATCGGAACATCCGCCCAGTACATATACGAAAGTCGTCCACACCCCATTTTACTTTCTTATACGTAGTATAAGGAAGTATTTTGTTGATGAAAATTTTTGACCTCGCGTGTGTGCTTGTGTGGCCACAATAGCGGCCAAACGGCTACAATTTTTTAAAGATTACAATTGTATTAAAAGGTAAATTTTAACAAGATTATATGAAAAAAGCTTTTCGAAATTTCTACCTGAAGTAGATCATTTAGTGTTACCTAGGAACGATTTTTTGGAAATATATCGCAAAATATGCATTCTATAGGGTAATTCCGGGTTAGATGGTGAGCTGGGTCAGATGGTGAATCGTTGTAGTTTTACTAATTTTTAACAGAGGGCGCTTGTAGTCTATAAGCGTGTTGTTTGTGATCAGCTATTGTGATTGAGTCTAGGAAAAAACGGTCGGTGTCGAAATACGTGAATAATTTGGAAGGTAAGTTTTTGTAGCACCAATACTTTTCTATACGCCTGATTCAATGTCGGAATTGCCGATGTATTTCAGTAAAACAACAGCTTGTTTTGGCTTTTCTACCTTTTTTCATGTCTTGTAAAATTACTTAACCTCAAAACAATCGTCGGCAAATATCTGTTCATTCGCAGATGCGTTCACCATCTCACCCATATCAATTGGTAGAGTTGGTGAACTCAATTTTGGTAGAGATGGTGAATAGTAAATTTAAATTATTTCAGTTTTGTGAAGAATGCCGACGTTCTACAAAAGACAAACAAGATCTTCAAGGGGTCAGTGGAGTGAAGATCAACTCAACAGAGCAGCCTGTACCGTTCAGGAGGGTCAAAACATACTTCAAGCTGCAAAAACGTACTCCATTCCATGGTCAACGTTAAAACGCAGACTTGTTAAAGGCAGTTTTAAGAAAACATCAATGGGTCCATCGTCTCATCTAGGCGAAGCAGCTGAAAAGAAGCTTGTAAAGCACATTCTGAAGCTTCAACGATTTGGATTTTCACCAACACGGAATGAAGTGCGTTCTATGGCATTCAAATTGGCAGAACAGTTGGGAGTACGGCACACTTTTAACCGTGATAAAGAAATGGCTGGTTTTGATTGGCTTCGTCTTTTTTTGAGCCGAAACCCTGAGCTTAGTGTACGGAAGTCTGAAGGCATTTCACTAGCTCGCGTGAGAAACTTAAACAAAGAGGCTGTTTCACAATATTTTGACTTACTTCAAGACATTTTGGTCAACAATGACTTGGTGAACAAGCCAGCTAATATCTTCAATGTTGATGAAACCGGATTACAGCTCAATAACAAACCAGGCTACGTGATAGCTGGAAAAGGATCCCGAAATGTTTCAAGCATAACTTCTGGTGAAAAAGGCGAAACGATATCAGTCATTTCTTGCTGCAATGCTGAAGGAAACTTTCTTCCACCGGCTTGTATATTCAAGGGTAAAAATGAAAAGGCTGAATATAAAGACGGCATGCCAACGGGTTCTACTGTTTATATGTCACAAAAATCACCATATGTGAATACCGATATTTTTTTACTTTGGCTGAAAACCATTTTGTACCACAGCTCTCATTGTAGTTCAGTAGAGACCCTGGAATATGCAGAGTCGAAAAACATCACATTACTATGTTTACCAAGTCATACCACCCATTACCTTCAACCACTTGATAAATCATTTTTCAAGGCCTTGAAAAGTTTTTACTACAATGCTTGCAATACCTACATGAAACTGAACCCAAGCGGAAGAATAAACAGGTTGTCTTTTGGTAAACTACTGTCTGAGGCGTGGGAGAAAGCCACTACGCGTGATAATGCTACGTCCGGTTTTAGGGCGACGGGCATTTACCCCTTTAATCCTCGAGCTATTCCCGAATACGCCTATTTAGCCACACAAGATCCTTCAGCAGAAACTAACACTCACCAAACAAGAGAGGAAAATCAAGAACGATTAACAAGAGATGTAACGCCTCAACCTACTACATCGAAGTCTTCTGCTTCAGTTGGACGAAAAAGATCAAGTGAAGATGAGGAAATGCCGCTTCAACCCAGTACTTCAACATCTGTTGCTTCAGTTGCACGAAAAAACTCAACAGATCAGGAAGGATTAGGTGATCAGCTAATAACACCAGGAAAAATGTTGGACCAAATATCACCAGTTCCAGTTGTTGAGAAAGTCGAAAAAGTAGGGAAAAATTCCAGACAATTGGCAGCGATTCTTAATTCCCCTGATTCAATTGCATCCTTGAAATCTAAACAAAACAAGAATAAAATGAAAAATTCTGGAGAAACAAAGAAAAATACCAAAACAAAAAAAACAAAAGCACTAAAAAAAGTAAATTCCGTAAAAAATTACAAAGACTGGGATTCAGAATCATCTATTGAGATTGAACTAAACGACGAAGAAGAGATCGAAGAAGAAGAATATTGCTGTGTTGGTTGTGGTGAATCCTACCTACTCACCAAAAAACAAGTAGATTGGATTCAGTGTACCATTTGCAGTTTATGGTTACATGAAGATTGCACCAAATTTTGCAACATGTGCGACCTCTGTGGCAAAAACGAGGACAAAAAGAAAAAGCCAACAAAATGACTTTTCCAATTTCCAATCCACCATCTGTCCCGTTAAGGTGTCACCATCACATCCATAGGTTGAAGGTGTGATGGTGAATTGGGAAAAAAGAAGTTTTCTTTTTTTTAATTTGTTTTTTACATTTTTTTGTACTTTAGAAGTTACGTTTATGTTCCTTATATATTTTAGGAAAGAAAGCCTAATTTATGTATGTTAAATACACATTAGTGATAAAATACAGCCTTTTAAAATTTTGTTCACCATCTAACCCGGAATTACCCTACAGATTTATGTGAAATAAAAAAGTATTTAGAGCTCTAGTTGGAAAAATTTTGGTATATAAAAAAATTCAAAATTCGGACTGGAAGTAGCACTGTTACTCTTATCGAATAGCAGTTTTTTGCGAATATCTAGCAAATTAAGCACACTATACAGATTTATAATAAGTACGAAAGTAATTATAGTTCGATTTGGAAAAACATTTGTTTAAAAGAAATTTTAAAATTTGTACCGGAAGTAATATTTCTACTCTTACAAAATAGCAGTTTTTTTGCAAGTATCTCGCAAATGTTGTATTCTATAGATTTATGAACTCAAAAGTATTTAAAGTTCTAGTTAAAACAATTTTTATATATAAAGAATTTCAAAATTCGAATCGGAAGTTATAGTTTATTCTTATCGAATATCAGTTTTGCGCAAATATTTCTCAAATAATGTTTCTATAGAGATTTACCAAGAAAATAAAAATAATTCGAGCTGGATTTAGAATAATTTCTATATAAAAAAATTTTCGAAACTTATACCGGAACTTTTACTCAGAGGTTTATTTTATTAGGGAATACACAATTTAAAGTTCATTTGGAACAACTTCTTTATTCTTATTTCGGAACGCACATTCATATAAGAAAGACGTGTGGTGCCGACACCTCATTTTTTACTCCCTTATACGTAGTACAAGGAAGTATCATGATGATGAATATTTTTGACCACAAGATTTTTACAGATGTCTGTTTACTGATACCGAAAAACTAGTTTTTAGAAAATCTCTCTCTCTGCGTCTCTCTCTCTCTCTGTGTGTGTGGCCACGATTGCCGCAAAACGGCTAAAGATATCAATTACACATTTTATATTTACGAGTAAAATCGACCGCCCGGAAGTAGTAGTTTATTTGAGTGAAAAAATCGAATTTTATCAATATTTCGTCAGTTAGTAAATTTAAACGAATTAATAAAGAATTTAAATATACACAAAAGTGAATTTGAGAAAAAAAATATTAAAAAGTTTTCTGAAATTAATTCCTCCGAAACTAGGTCTTTCACTCTTATCGAGTATCAATTTTTTGCAAATATCTGACAAAGTCGTATTCTACAGAGATTTATTCGGAGAATAGAAGTCTTGTATAAAAAAAATCTCAAAATCCCGACATAAAATAACACACTTACAAGTTTAGTTTTTTATGGTGATAAAATTTAATTTTGAACAACTTTTGTGTAATTTGAAACGCACATAAATATAAGAAAGTCGTGTGGTGACCACATATCATTTTTAGTTCTTGATATTTACTAATTCTTCTTTAAATTTCAAGATTTATTCAAAATCTCAAAAATCATTTGACAGATAAATTTTATTATATTATGACTAGGGCTCGGACATGACCAGTTTAAACTACGACGAAGTTACAACGCAGCAAAGAAATAATGCAAACAACACACGCTTACTGAATAGCAGTAATTCATATGGTGAACTGCAACATCTGTTTACGCCCGAGAAGTACCTGAGAATGAGAGCAAAAAATGTCCATAAAATAAGGAATTTATAAGTAAAATCCTTTCTGCATCGGCGTAGATAAGAACGTGAGGGCTTTTTAAAATCTATTATATTTGCCTTATATTTCGCAAGAGAAATAAGATTTTCATTCATACTTACGTTAGTTTCGTTTTTTGATTGTTTTGACTGTTAATTACGTACTTCGTAATTTTTGTAATAGTCTGTTTAATACCGGTTTATTGAATTGACTTCACCCAATTATCTAGACGTAAGTGTGCACTGAATTATGTTTAGTTTCAATAACATACGCGTACATTTTTAGTTATAATTTATTTATATTCTAGAACGTTGTTTATGTTACTTTTTCGATATGAAAATAAATTATCTGTGATTCCGAAATTTATTACAAAGTCTGTAAAATATCGTTACAGAATGCCAAAATATCGCACGTTCGTCACTTAGATTTGCTAAAACATACACAGAAATAGTTTTGATGCAGAGAATTTCGATAGTTTACAAAATTTCGTTACATGTTTAAATGACAATGCTCGAAGTATTTCTGAGTGCACGGAACTAACACAAATCCCAAATTTAAAAAATCAGTTGTTATTCCTTCAGGAACTCTTTGGAAATTTGCCTGAACTAATCACATATTTTGAACATCGAAATCTCAAATTAAAAAATAGATTAACCACATTAGATGTGGCTATTAATAATTTCAAAAGTATTCCAAGTAACTTCGGATGTGACCTTCGGCAAAAGTTAGACGCAGTTTTTAATAGAAATCTAGATTTAATAACATTGCGGCAATTGTGTATGCTAAATACGCTGAAATAAAAGAATATTTCCAGTAACCAGTTGCGATGTAGAAAGGAAGTTTTCTATCTACAAGGATGTACTTAATTCAAAGAGAACAATTCTTGCAGAAGAGAAAATAAACAAATAATAAGGTATTTTGTATTTTATAGATCACCAGACACTTGTTATCCAATTATATAAATAAAACTAAAACCTCTTTAAAAATACAATATTTCAATAGTGCGACCATGGGCGATGAGTCATCAACCGTTCGTATCCGCGCCCTAATTATGACATGTTTCTAAATAAATGGTACCAATTCAGTTTCAGGAAACATATATAAAAACCTGGTATATATTCTATAAATAATATAAAGAAAACCCTTGCCTGAAATAATTTCGTTTATTTTAAGTACGTAGTTAATCCATTCTACTTAGTTACATTTTGTCATACTGGCACACCTTTTAGACCATTAAATTAAAAAATCTACATGATCATCATATTGACCTCATACTGAAAATAATTCCTATCATTAATCATTTACAGCTTATACAACTGTACATATTATGATTATTAATCTTCTACGTCTATATAATCATAGAGCATAGATATGTGATATTTTCCTTTGATCCTTTCGCTATCTATTTTCTGTAGCTCGTACGTTACATCGCTCAAAATTTTATTTACCCTATATGGGCCACTGTACGGTAAGTCCAACTTTGCGCACTTGGTTAAATTCCTCCTTCCCAATCTGTAGTTTTTTACCACTACCAGATCTCCAATTTGGTACGTCTTGTGTTTTCTTATCTTTTCATTTTCTGTTCTCATGTATTTTTCTGCAATATTTGCTTGTCTTAGTTTACCTTGATTTGTCAATTCTTCGATATCATCCACGATTGGTGTCTCTTGATTCCAAGGTCTCGGTGGATGTCTCCCATGCATTAAAGTATAAGGACTTATATTTGACGTTACACTGGGTAAGAAATTTATATTGTTTTCCACCTCTTCTATGTATTGCACCCAGGCATTGTGTCTTTCGTGCGTTAACATTCTTAAGTGCTTCGTCACTTCTTGTATGTACCTCTCACTAGGATTTGCTTGTGGATGCCTTATGCTAGTGAAAATTACCTCTATGTCCATCTCCCTCAATTCTTGAATGAATCTCATATTGTTGAAGTATGAAGCGTTATCTACCAGTAATTTTCTTATCCGTCCATGGTCATTTATAAATTGATTCACACAATTTATTGCTATTTGAGTATTATATCTTCTCGTTGGATATAATTTTACATATTTCGTAAAAATGTCTACCATCACAAATATGTTGCAATATCCTTGCTCTCCTGGTATTAAATTCCCTAGAAAATCAGCAGCTACCAGATCAAGTTTATTTTCTACTTGTATACTGTGTATGCTGTTCTGATTTACTCTGTTTTTATATTTTCCTAATAAACATTCTCTACATTTTCTATTCTCTGTGGCAATTAAATTTTTGTCTCTCAGAGAATAAAATTGCTCTCTGAAAACAAGAAATGTTTTTCTATTTCCAGGATGCCCTAAATTATTATGTATATTTCTAACGATACTTAATGCTAAATTTCTATCTAAAACTATTAAATTCTTATCACCTAAAGTCTTATATACTATGTTATTTCTTATATTGTATCCTCTGTATTCTCCTTCTCTTCGTATTTTTCTTTTTATTTCTAGAATTTCTTCGGTCTGTTGACATGCTTCAATGCTTTGTCGACTGTATATTTCTGGTGCATAATCCAAGTTATAATTGTTGACTTGGTATGCATTTTGCTGCTTTATCCCTCCTTGAGCTCTACTCAATGCATCTGCAACTATGTTGTCTGCGCCTTTTCTATGCCTTATTCTAAATGAATATTCCGACAATAAAAGTGACCATCTATATATTCTTGAGTTGTTGAATCTGGTTTTCATGAGGAAAATTAATGATAAATGATCCGTCTCAACTAAGAAGCTATTTCCCAGTAAATAGTATTTTAATTTGGATACTGAATGAACCAAAGACAAAAGTTCTTTTTCTGATATCGTGTAGTTTAATTCGTATCCTTTCAAAATCCTTGATAAGAAACAGATTGGTTTTTCCACACCATTTCTTATCTGTAATAATTCTGCAGCTATTGCATTATTTGATGCATCGCATCTTAAAACAAATTCTTCATTAAAATCGGGTAAATTTACTATTAATGCTTTGCAAAAATTCTCTTTCACTTCTTCAAATGCTTTGAGAGTTTCAGGAGTCCATTTAAATTTTACTCCCTTTTTTATCATTCTGAAAAGCATGTAAGTTTGATCAGATATTTTCGGAATGAAATGTTTATAATAATTTATCATTCCCAAGAATCCTCTGAGCATTTTTATGTTCTTTGGTCTGGGATACTTTCTTATTGCTTCCAATTTTTCTTCTTCTATTGTGATGGTTTTACCATCTATAATATACCCTAGATAATTTATTTTATTTTTATAAAATTCACATTTTTCAATGTTAACTTTTAAATCATTTTCTGCTAACGTATTTAAAACCTTTTCTACTGATTCTTTGTGATTCTCTAAATCTTTATTAAATATCAGTATGTCATCCACATAATGAGAAACGTACTCCTCGTGTGGATCTAAAATTTGTTGCATGGCTCTAACCAAAGCGGCTGTCGCTGTTGATAGGCCAAACGGAACGACTCTATACGAATAGACTAATGAATTGAACATAAAGGAACAATACTTCCTTGAGTCCTTGTGTAATGGTACCAGCCAAAAAGAACTCTTCAGATCTATTTTTGTGAACCACCTTGCATCAGTACACCTTGTTAATAAGGTCTCTATACTCTGCGGAGCTTCAAAATTAGGGGAGGTCCTTGAGTTAAGGCCCCTTGCATCCAGACATAAGCGTAATTTTGTTTCTTTCTGATTGCCTGTATTTTTCTTCACTACCACTACTATTGGATTTATAAATGTTGATTCTGTTCTTTCTATAATTTTATTTTTTAACATTTCTTTAATTTCTAATTTGACTTGTTCTCTGTATTTATTGGGGACAGGATAATTTTTAACTTTAAAAGGTTGTGTTTCATCTACTTTTAGCCTGTGTTCATAGCCTTTTGCTAAACCAGGTTTATTATCAAATAACTCTTTATACTTGCTGACAAGATTGCTCACATGGCTTATGTATTGTTTATCGCAATTTAAATTCGTACCATCCCTATATTGTGTGAAGTCCTCACTTTGACGATGCTTCACAGGATGTGCACACTTATTGTCTAATAAACTACTATCCATTTTATTTGTGAGATTTTGTTCAGCATTATTTATATATAAATTATTAATTAATATCTCATCTTCCTGTGTTTCCTTACACCAGGAGATTATTGAATTTTTAATATGAAATGTTTTGTTTTCCATATTTATTTTTGTACCATATTGACTTAAAAAGTCTATCCCCAAAATACAATTGCTGTTCAAATTAGGCACTATTATGAATTCTGTTAATAAATTTAAACTACCTATTCTAACATTTATACAAAAAACTTTATCTATAGTAATGATGTGTTTCTTATTTGCATTTATTAAATTTACTTTTCTTATAGGCATATAATATCCTAATTTTTCTATGTCTTTATCTATAATACTACTATCTAATAAAGATAATTGCGCTCCTGTGTCTAATAATGCTTCTATCTCTTCGTTCCCTATTTTTACTGTTATGTGTGGTAATTCCGTCGTGATTTTCTTTAGATCGTCGACGTTATATACGTTTTGTACCTTCCTTTTCTTCTTGACTGGCCTTTCTAAAAATCCAACGAAGTCGCATTTGAGTAAGTAGAATTTACCCATTCTTTATTTGTCGGTAGTTGTCTTGAATCCTTGGGTATTGCACCTTTTGATTCTGTTTTTTTCTTCGTACTTATTTCTTCTTTCTCTTCACTTATTTGAACATTGTTCACTCTTCTTTCCCTCTCAGGGTTTCTTTCTTCCTTCCCATAATTCTGTTCTTTCTTCCTCTCATTTTCATAGTTTCTTGTTTTATTGTATGAATATGGATTGTTCCCATAGCTTGGCTTATTATATGTATAAGGGTTGTTTCCATAATTCTTTTTACCCTGATTTTGATTGTACCCATTATTATTGTACTGCTTATCTTGATTGTAACGAGGTGTCTTGTTTATATGTGGATTATTTCCATTGTTGTAGTTCTTATTATCATTTCTGGGTGGATCGTTTGTATATTTGATATTTCCATAACTCTTGTTATTTCCCTTTTCATCCACATCGTCTAATCTCTTGACCAGTTCCAGGAGTGCTTCAATGTTATCAATTCCTTGAAGTGCCACCGCCTGTGTAACGTTGTGGTCAAAGTGTGCTGCTAGCTGTGAGACAATATCGCTTTCTTCAATGGTTGGTTGGATGTATTTAAGAAAAGAATATTTTCTTATGATGTAGTTTTCTCTAGAAGATCCAGCTCTGTATTTGCCAAACACTAAATCGTGTCTAATCTTCCTCTGCTGAGTCTGTCCCTAGTACTGTCTCACAAAACGAATCTCAAATTCTTTGAAATCCACTACTTCATCTATTATCATATCGTACCACTGAAGTGCATAATCCTTCAAACAACCTCTTATGAAATGTAGCTTTGACATCTCATCAGATATTCCCCTCATGTATGTTTTTATCGTTCTCATAAACGCCATTGGATTATCTTTGTAAAATCCTGAGAATTTTGGTATATTCTCTGCGCTACCAGGTATTTGTGTCAAAGATACACTAGGTGTACTAACCCCATGTACTTTGTTCTCTAACCCTTTTATAGTGTTTTCAAAGTTTAAAGTTTTGTTTTGTAGGGTCAACATTGTGTCCGTACAAACACCATATTTTATTTTACAATCTTCCACTTGGTGTGAAAGTTCTTGTATTTGCTCTTGATATTGCACATTATTCCCTTTAACTTTATTTTCAAGAGAATTTATTTTCTCATCTACCTTATCAAAACTAGCTTGTGTTTTGGCAGATCTTTCGTTGATTTCTTTTATTAAGAATGTGCCTTTACCTTCACATTTCTTTTCATTAATATTGATTTGTTTATTTAAAGTTGAAACTGACTTTTCTAACTTTAATTCTAAAGTTTCTCTTCTTAACTCTGCGAAACCTTCGTCTATTTTTGAGTTTATTTCTACTTTATTTTGTTCTAGTTTTCTATTATTCTCCTCAAATTTCTTGTTCATACTCAAATTATTTTGTTCTAATTTTTGATTTATACTTAAATTATTTTCTACTAATCTTTGATTTAAATTCTTATCACTTTCTTCTATTCTACTGAATAGTTTATTGAAAAGATTCTCAATTTTTTGTTCACCAGTTATGCTGCTGATGCTTTCTGTCTGTACGCTACCTTCAAGTGTTCGATCCTCTGATTCAGGTTTATCTGACTCTGAATCAGAAAATACCGGACGATTGTCCCTGTATTTAGTGAACTGTGAACCTTCACCATTATTTTTATCCTTCTCTGCCATTTTTATCCTATTTCTAACTTATAAATTAATAACTAAACTTATCTAATCAAATACTATTCCTCCTTTTTTTTTTCCATCCCTTTCTAAACAAGAGAAATTGATAATTCACCAGTAAATGAAAATTAAGGTAATCTGTCTCTAACTTGGACACTGAATAATTATTCTATTTACTAATAAATAAAAAAAATGAAACAAACTTTGTACCCATTATTTGTACAAAATAAATTATTATTTTTTGTTTAAACATTTAAAAAACAAAAATTGCATTGCTTCACAACGTTAAATGTTATGTAAATAATTATTGACAATTGAGAAAATGAATACAATGCTCCACTATGTTAAGCAACATTAATTATATATATATATTTTTTTTTCTTTTAAACAATTATGAAAAATAATGCATTGCCTCTCTATTTTGGGCGTTAAATAAATACATGATTAATAAACAACAAGAAAAAGGAATACATTGCCCCACGTTGGGCGCCATTTATTTATGCTGTGGCATATAAATATTTATTTTAAATAACAATATTGCCATATAATTTATATGCTGTGACAACATATTTTTGTGTGTATTACCACACGTAGGGTATAGTCTTTTGTACACATTATACTCTTTAAATTATTCTTTACACACCAAGAACTTATAATTGGTTTTGTATTTTTATCTTATATTGTTGGGTCATGTACCTTATAACTATTGTGGGTCCTGGCAATGTTTGTGGTTCCTTCTTCTTTGCTGATGATTTTTCTCTTGCTCATTATAAGGAAAAGGTAATAGTTTTGTTCAAAGAAAAACTGTATGTCTATTCAACATAATCATGTATTTTTTTATTTTGTAATTTATGGATTCAAAAATATAGTTTCCTTTATATACACACCTTTATGCTCTGAACAAGATACATAATTGAAAAATGCTCATATCATTTATACCTAATGCCGGTTGTAATGTATGTAAATCTTTTGTTTATTTATTTATTCTACCAAACAAAATAAATATTTATCCTGCAAATAAACAAATGTAAACTTTTATTGTACGTTTATGAATATACTTATCGACGTTATAATATTTATGTATAGGCTTCAATTAATTGCTTTAGACAACCATTTGCACGTGTTGTATCTAACTCTTAATCTATGCCTTATGAAATTCTAATTAATTATTCGCTTAATTTGAAAGAAATTAATGATGTCTAGACAATACGATGAAGAAAATGCTCATTTTCACGTAACATCTCTCCAACTGACCAACACCATTAATCCTATTTGGTTGTAATTCCAACTATATAAATTTTAAAATAAACCTTACAGGATAAATTATTTACTTATCTATTTTGTCCAACAATACATTGATTAATCATTCGCACGTAAAAATCAATGTCTGTCCAACAACTCGTATAACTTCATTTTCAAAAGAAATAATAAACTTACTTGTTATCAAAAAATCTATTTTGAATGTCCATTATGAACGCTTCAAATGAATTCAAATGTATTAAATAAAATAAATTACTGTGACTATATGTGTTGAAGAAATAATGAAAAACTACAATATAACAATTAAAAAAAAATCTTATTCTTTAAGAGACCTTCCTTTTGTAAGTGTTTTGAGAAGTTCACCTCTCGGAGGTGTTATCAGAAAGTCCTCCTGTCGAATCTTGTCTTCGTATTTATAGCGGCAAAAATAAACTATGTTGACCATTGCGCCCTCTAGTCCATGTTTAGGTTGGTACTGGAATACACTTTCCCGTGAAATCGCTGCCCATATGTTGCCGCCTTGATACACGCACACATACACATTTTGTTCTGACAGTTCACAATTTTTCTTAAACGTCAACATAACCTTCCAATTCAAAGATCCCCTCTGCTTTGCACATCATTCCCAACGGTAGGTTTATTCTTGTCACTAATACCATCCTTCTTTGTACTCGTCAATGAACCTATTACCTTGTTCATTGTTCGATACATATTTTTTCTTTCCATTTATTAATGTTAGTTTTACTTTTCTTTTAGCCGGATTGTGCCTTGGCAAAATGGGAAACATGTCGAAGATGACCATTATTTTTCTTCCCGCACTGCCTGTACTTGTAGAACACGTCCGCCTCCAGTCCCTGAAGCATTGTGTTACGAACAAATCATGAACACAGATACCTTTTATTTATTTATAATGTCAGCTTTTAAATACAAAAATATGTCACTGCTGATTGCTTCTATGTTTTACATATTTTTATATCCTTTTTCTTAGTCTAGTAGTAAGTTAAGGTAAATTTTATTCTTTAATACTATTTAATTCTTAAACTCTCATAAGATTTTTACTGCTTTATGCATATCGTATTTCATTTCTTTTCATGATTTATAAACCATACATCATGTGTATTCTCTTACAAAAGAAATATATTACTTATATTTATTTTGTCTTTATTTCATACTTTTCTTTATTTAATAAATTTTTATTCTACATCTTTTGTTTTATATATTTATTTAATAAACTTTATTTTGTATATTTTCATTATTTACTGGAATAATAATAAATTGACTATGAGTATGCAACTTTGTATACCTTCATGTAGTTCTTGTTGCATAGTTTTACTCAATAATATTTAAATAGGACTTTTTGTTATTTTTATTTTTATTTCTAAGCTTAAACTAATTCTTAAATCAATCTCTAAAACTATTCTTATTTTACAAATTTTGCGAGTTCACGGCAATATGTAGCAGATCCAAAACTATTGAACGGGGTAAACTATTTTTTCTTTAATATTATCCATACCTTTCATTCCTAAATCTAAATTCTTTTGTTTAATACCTCTTTCTTCAAGAAAGTACCGTTATACGTACATTTCTGTTTGACATAATGTAATGGCTAAACTTGTATGAAAATCTATTTCGTATAGTGTTAGATATTTTACATTTCCATCTTACGATTAAATTAATACGTAATATGTCTTGTAAATATTCCATCGTCTCATCTTAAATTCATGTTAACTCGCCTCCATTGTCCGTCAGGCACCGATTTATTCGAATCAGGTAGGATTGTGATGTTATTTTTGGCCGAAGTGCCTCGTAAAAGGTCTCCTTCGTCGGAATAAAAAACAAGAAAGCACCAGAAAAAGCGCTTTGCCCTCGGGTGACCTGACGTATGTGTTTTTAGGACCGAATCTCCATTGTTTTATATACATATATTATCATGTATGTGTTTAGGTCATCGACGTTCGGATAAAAACGGTACAATATTGACAAGATAAACAACGGCTTAGGTTAAGAATTTCATTGGAGACCATATACGCATTATGCTGTTTTCAATTTAAAGATAGAAAGCTGATTCGCCATCGATATTATATCTATAAATGCGGGAGAATTGAAATATGTTAATTTAGGGCCAATGTTACTTAAGTACACGCCCTTCATCTAAGTATGTGTTGTGAATATGAATATGTGACAGTGCACTCACGATTGGACTCTTGCAGACGCTTGGGAAGTGAAAGTCAATTAAACCGGACAAATTATAACTGAGGAAACTAAATGATACGTGAGCTATAATAATAATTATACATAGATTCTTCCAAATTTATAGTTTATTACAGGACTTACTTATCCATACTAAACAATTCATTTCAATTGAATTTAAAAAGAAAACGGTATTCGTAAAAACTTGCTGCTCTACAGAATATGAAAAAATTTTGACATGAACATTTCTGTAAATAGACACGACATGGGAGAGCCCATTGTTAAACCGTATTTTGGTTTGTAGAAAACAAAAGCGATAAAAGAAAAGAAAATAATACAGAATTTGGGACAACTTCTGTATACACATTTCGGAACACACATACTTCTGTAACTGCAACAATGCAAGAAAATGGTAAATTTCTTATTTAAGATGAAAATGTAACATTGCCACACCTCTTATTTAGTTTTGCTTGGGAGAAGGTCAAAAATTAAACAAAATGTCTAAATCTCATATAAAAATTATATTTACATTTATAAATGACGATTGTTGATAACATGGTCACTATATATATTTTTTTGTTCTACAATTTTTTTTATATAAAAAAAACATTTGTATTCACTTTAGAGTTATAATGCTTGTGAAATACTTATTCATTTACAATAATAGCTGAATGAATACTCATCTTGTTCCTTTAAATAAAGAAAATGATTGATTCTGGATAATTTGTTTATTAATACGATGCCGTCTCTATTTCACCAAAACATACATTCTCACATAGTGCTTTGGTAATCTAGAATCTTGCAACGTGAATGCTCTGAAACTGCCTTATACTAATCGCTAGCTGTAAACATTTTCACATTCTACCTCTAGCAGCTTAGCATCTGCCCACCAAAAACATCCCCGCTTATTCGTATTAATTTTATTTGAATTTCTAAATTAAATGACTTTTTAATACTTAATGATGCCCAACGATCTACTAAAGGCAAATATTCTCACATAGCACCTTCAGCATGTTTAGCACCAGTAACTATTCCTTTTATTATTTTAAAAAACCAAATACTGTTATAAAACAAGATAATATTCAACTGATATTCAATAAATTGAATTATTTTATCTCATAACTTACTTCATTTCACCGTATATTTTATCAAATTCTGTCTTATTGATATCCTCCATCTTAAAATTAGTGATGAGAAAAGAAAAATTAACTGAATAAATTTGTGTAAAAGAAAACTAAATTAAAATTAAACTCTAACTCTTTTATACAAATTATTAAATCGTGAGTTTAATATGTAGTGTATATAAACCCTACTGTCACTTTTGCTATATTAAATTTGTTAATCTTTTACAAAATTTGCGTCTTTACTCCTCGAATTACAAACTTAAAATCTGCAGGTCTATTCCTGTTTCTTGCCTTATATAAAAAAAAACAAATGCCTATCGACAATTTTTAGCGCCTCTCTCATATAATTAAATTTTAGATTGGCATCTATTTCAAAAACGTTCGTGATAAATTTTCTTGTTCGTTTTCCTCAAGTTGTCACGCTCGAACCAATACACGTCGATTATCTTGACAGTTATACACTAATGGCGATGCTTCAAGCTGTTTGTTATTATAGTTTCTCATAAAATTGGTTGCATCCCATCTTTGGTAAGTATATCTTTCTTCTCTTCAGTACAATCCTTCATTGTATTTGTATCTAAACGCATTACCTTTTTTATCGTTTGTTACAGCTTTCCTTTTGCCATGTACTAATGTTATCCTGATTCTTCTTTTAGAAACCCTTCGGTCCGATATCAAAGGAAACACATTACACACCATGGGAATTTTTTCTACGGAGCTCGCACTACGAAGAACGGTCACCTGCGTCACATTCTCCCTGATTTCTAACCATGCTTTCTCCTCGGGTAACACGTCAATTTGTAGAATGCTATAAACAACATTAACGTTGTACTTTTCTTCTGCAGGTTTTTAATCCACGCATGACCATTTTCATATGTTCCAGGTACATTTCCAAGCTTCTTTTATACATTATCTTTGCTTCGCTTCCCTGCAATCTATTTAATCTCCTTTTGTTTATTTTCACCTTCTTCCTGTTTTTTTACTGCAGGTATTTCTGCTTTATTTGTGCTCCTACCAAGAAATGATCCGAGTCAGCATCTGGTCCCCTATAGCTTCTTATATTGGTTATGCACTTTTCCTGGTTTGCTTCTATTAGTATATGGTCTATCTGATTGACAGTTGATCCGTTCGGCGATCGCCAAGTTCCTTTATAATATATCTCCTTTCTTTGAAAGTATGTGCTCTTGATCCTCAAATCTTTTTCTTTTGCAAAATCTATTAATAATCGTCCGTTTTCATTTGTCTCTTTGTGTTTACTGAATTTCCCTATTGTCGGTTGGTAAATTTCCTCCTTGCCAATCTTCGCATTTGCATCTCCTAAGATCATCTTCAGATCGTATTTTCTAATCCTCTCATATTCCATGTTTAATTCATTATAAAATTCCTCTTTAACTTGTATGTCTTTTTCCTCACTAGGAGCATGCATATTTAATAAAGATATTTTTTGATATTTTCCCCTCATTCTCAATGAACACATCCTATCAGAAATAGCCCTAAATTCGACAATTGCAGCCTTTAATCTTTTATGTACAATAAATCCTGTCCCCAAAAGCCTATTTTCGCCACCACTATTACAATATAGATATTCACCTATTTCCTTTATTTCATTCCCTTTTTGCTTCGTTTCCTGTAGGGCCACTATATCAAATTTAAATTTCTTTATTTCCTGTACTAAATGCTTGAGTGCCCCTTCTTGATTAGTACCTCTGACATTCCAGGTTCCTATTTTTAGCCCTTGTTTCACCTTATAATTCTTCATTTCCCGTTTTTCAGCCCATGTCTTGTCCACGTTCCAGTCCTTATTTGTCACCCTCGTCGTCGTCCTTTCACTAGTATGTCTATTTCTTTCATTATTTACACACTTTGCCATTATATTCGCTAATTTTTTTAAGGTCCCTTCTTCGTTCGTGCCTCGCACATTCCATGCTCCTATTTTTATTTCCCTACTCCTTCCTGTTTCTTTGCATGTTTCGTTATCTTTGTTTGTCCTGTCGTATTCCTTATATTTTCGAATTTTTCCTTTATTCATTTCCTGATTTTGTGCCAACGTCGTCACCATATATCCCCACCTATATTTTCTTTGTTTAGTTTTTTGACCCACAGAAAAACTTACTTGTTGACTGGATCTTTTCTCTTTTCTGATTATCTTCATCTTCATCCGGTGACCGTTGGCTATAGGTTCTTGTATTTTCCTTCGTTTGCACCGTCGTGTCCTTTGTCATTGCTTCCTGTTTCGAATCTCCTTTCCCATTCTTTTCATTAAAAAGTCTTCCATTTATTATAAGTTTATTATAGGCAAAATACGCTTTATTTCCTTTTTCTCGCTCTTCTTGCAACACTTTAACTAATTCTCTTCTTTGCTGACGTACTTGCTCAGACAGGTCTTCCATTATCCATATGCCTTGCCCTTTTAAATGCTTTTTGTTCTTCAGTATTTCTCTTCTCAATTCCGTTGTCGCAACCTCTATTTGTACTGGTCTCTCATTCCCTTCTCTTAGTTTTCCAATTCTCGTTACCTGTGTTAGATCATTTTCCTTCTTCACTACCACTCCTATGTTATTTATTATATTTACAACATTTGTTTTTATCTCTGCACTGCCTTCATTAGCTTTTTCTTTTAATCCATGAATTATAAGTTTCTTTTCTCTATATTGTCTTTCCAATTGATCAATTCTTTTTTCCTGAATATCGATCTTTAGGTGCAAAACTTTATTTTCGGTTTTCAAACTGTCGATTTCTTTTTCCTTTGCGTCTAATTTTTTATTCATAATATCTAATTTGTTATTGATTTCCGCTAAGGCTCTTAATACTTCCTCCATTATTGAATTAATTTATTTTTGTTTTGGTTCAAATTCAAATTTTATTTCTTAAATTAAAATAAACCGTACCGCGTTGAAAACTTTCCCCGGGTCTACCCCTCGAAAGGCCAGTTTCCCTCAGTACTGTTTTATCTATATTGTTCTTGGCTCTTACCGTTCCTCACAACTTATCTAACAAAACCCTCTGATAATACATCTGTAGTCCTCGTATTCACTAGCCGCCTGGTAAAAAGTCAGTGGGCGTCCTTGATCGAGTACCCGGCAAGATGTCATTCACATATTTGGGAGTGGAATTTAATAGGAGGCCGGATATAAAAAAAGAGATCCAGAGCAGGATACAGAAGGGCAACAAATGTATATACCAACTAAGGAGTGTACTTAACAGTAAGTTGCTGTCCAGGGGAGCAAAGCAGAGAGTGTACCAGACAATATTGAGGCCTATAGTATTATTTGGAAGTGAAACTTGGACAATGGATAAGAACGAACAAAAAATGCTAGCAGTATGGGAAAGAAAATGCCTGCGAAGGATATATAAAGGCAAAAAAGTGAATGATAGATGGGAGAAGAGAACCAACAGGGAATTACAAGAACTGTATAACCAACCAAATATTATAGGAATAGCTAAGGGATATAGAATAAGATGGTTAGGACACATAGAACGCATGGAAAACGAGAGGGTACCCAAAAGACTAATGGTAGGAGGCATAGGTGGAAAGAGGAAACGAGGTAGACCCAAAATAAGATGGATGGACGAGGTGCTGAAGGACGTTAAGTACTTGAGAATAAGCAACTGGCGAAAGAAAGCAAGAGATAGAGAAGAGTGGAAGAAGATAACGCACCAAGCCAAGGGCCTACTAGGCCTGCAGAGCTAATAATATATATATATGACCATTTTCATTGTCTTTGAAGCCCTTGAATTAGACATACAAGAACTAACAAGTGTATTTTTAATTCATATTGTTATTATATACACAAAATATTCTTATTTACGATCTGACACGGGAAATGTTTTTGATTTATATCCTTTTTTTATATATATGTATAAGCCACAGGTATTTGTTATACTTTAAGTTTCATTATTGAAATCTTTCTTATGAATTGGTACCATTATCCATATTTTAAATTTATATTTATTCATTCAAAATCGTGTTATCTTCTCGAGCACACCTGATATTACCTTGCTCATATAACTTAATAACATTTAAATGATTACTCTCTTTATTGTCCCATCCTTTAACATAACTATCTCTGTGTTATTAACTCTCAATACCTTTTTGTTTTTGAATAATGGACCATTTCTTAAAATGTTTAAGGCTGTTCTAACGCCTTGTGTGAAATTAGGCTCTGTATTTTTATACTCAAACCATATGTCGTGCTTGTCTTTTCTACAAAATATAAAGTACATTGATTTATTTTGTGTTTGTATTATGCCTAATATTTATACTTAATTAACTATTACATACCAACAACTTATACATTTTGACAATAAAATCTGTCTTTAAATATGGGCAACTTATCCTTTTTACAAGTATGTGTTCTAAATAATGCCTTAATTTTGAATAAACGATTTTTGAAATAAAATTGGTATTCTTTTTCAATAACTAAACTAATTCTTACTATTATTATTTCGATGATGTGAAGGTCACAGCAATACGTGCAAGAAAGTCACGTGGTGCCCACACCTAATTTTTTTTTTGGAAACACCTTTATTACCGTCTAACTCAAGACACAAAATTTACTACTTACGTATGAAAACCATATTTCGCGGTTCCTTTATGCAACTATCAGTACAAACATAAAACCGTCAGCAAACGGGCAATACGGTAAACATTGCTCTTGCCAGAAATACACTTGTTTCACTTCCTAAATGATTAAAAAAGTTTTATATGCGACCGCGTCTCTTTATAAATGATCGCAATTTTAAAAGTTATGCTGTTTACATAATGTTTTATGGAAAAGTGTGTCGTAACTGGTGTGAATGCAACGGATAATTTCTAACATTTGTTTGTTGCTACCGACACTTTACGAGCATTTATTTCTATGTGACAATGTGTCGGTATGTATTCTTAAGAGGTGACGAAAGAAACATTTAAAATTTCAGATAAATTCTTACATGTTATACGAGTATTTACATCCGCTTGATATACGTACACTTAAATACAGCTTGATCATTAGTTTCAGAGGAAAGTCTAATACGGTTTGCCGTACATTATCATTAAAATAGTGGATTATAGTGAATTATGCTTATTGCAAATATTTCAATAATTTTTCCCATCGCCCTCCCATTTTTTTAAAGTATTCTCTTAATTTAGTTAGCAGACGGTTCTTAGAGACAAAGTGATGGGTGCGTAACTGAATATTTCAATGTATTCATGACGGATGATGTTTATTTTATTTTAAGGTCCTTGAAAGATGGTTTGGCTAATATTCGGCAAAGGACTTATTTTATGAGTACTGACTTGTGGATTTTCTTTTGCTGCCATAAGAATTCTTAATTGATTTTCATCATTTACCACGTAGTTAGATTTCCTTGGTTTTGAATAAGCATCCGTTCTCGGACATCTTCTGTCAGAATAACGTGGCCTGTAAACTCTTTGGGTAAATAAATAATTTCTTTGATATTCCTCCAGTACAAAAATATAGTATTCAAATAAAAAACATAAAGCAGCGAAAATTATATCAAGAAACGGCAGAAACTCAATAATGTTTACTTTTAAAGTAATAACGTCATATACCTTTTTGGTGCGAAATTTACTAAGCAATTCAAAAATGAACTGATTCACAGAATGTTCCGTTTGAATGAACTGACTTTTAGACAGAAACGTGTCATGCAATTTTATTCCAGTCTTCTGCATATGTAATTAGTTATTGAAAGAAATAAAATATAGCTGTGACTCTTGCAAATTAATGATTGCATAAAATAAATTAATTAATTTAAATAATAAATTAGAACAGAATCAAGCATATACTTTAGTTCTAGGCCTTATGCTAGACTAAAATCTAATAATTTTCTGCAAAACAGTAGGTTTAGCAATTTCACACTTCACTAGCTCAGTTTTTTTTTAAAGTTACTAATGAACTCAGGGGCAGAAAATAATAACAATGTTCCTTCTCCATTACGAATGCTCTCAAGTTGTCGCCAGATCAGATAAAATAAATAAAAGTACGAAAAGAAACCTTATAATATAATTTATTAAAAATACAAATTCACAAATAAAACAAATATATTTATAATTAACAATATCTTAAAGATTAAATTAAATCTTTGCATGTTATGATAACATAATCAAATTAATACGACAATTATAATCAATAAGATAAAAAAAATATCAGAAAATATTCTACTAAACATTTATCATATCTTAATTCATTACTATTTAAATGTAAAACAATCAACATACCAAAAATTTCATTATATGTTATGAATTATACTGGATTATAAATAAATAACAAAATGCTATCGTCTATCGATTGCACAAATATATAAACTAAGGTAATGGATTAATTCTGCTCAGCGCCTTTGCTCGCTTCCGAACAGTATCACCAAATGACAAATTTCACATAGGTAGGTACCCAGGGTTCCATTCCACGAGTATGCCTTTCAACTCGTTGAACACACCCCTAACGTACGCAACAACGTGCTCATCCCTTAATGCATATATGTCTTTAAGTTCAATTCAAATGCCTCTGTGTATTTAAAAATATTGACTCAGTCCTGATTAGTTCTGTTCAGTGCCTTTGCGCGCTCCCGAAACCGTACCACAAAAACTAATTCGTGTTTTTAGGATTAATCAAGACTCCATACTATGATTTTAATCACCTACTGAATTCATTGCACACATCCCTAACTTATGACCCAACACGTTAAAATTTCAATACACAAGCACAATAAAGTATAAAATAAATAAAGAATATATTCACATATATAAAGGAAAATTACTAACCTCGTTCTACAACTCCAATATAAAACACCACACAAAAATTTTATGTAACACAAGATATACAATAGAACAAAATATAAATATCACCAAATCGCCTTAATTCCTAATACAAAACTTAAAATTTATCAACAGTAAGATCATAAGTGCTCAACTCTTGTCGGCAAGATTTTTATTTTGTATGAGCATTGGTTGCTTGGCAATTAAACTAGATCAAATTGACGAAAAGAACCCGAGCGCGGAGCGCTTCCCAAGAATTTGATCGAGTTTAATTGCCAAGCAACCAATGCTCATACAAAATAAAAATCTTGCCTGACAAGAGTTGAGAACGAATGATCTTCGGTTGGAGAATTAACTGAATGAAGCGTTAAATACGTCAAATTTTTAACAACTTTATTTATGAGAACAATTATAATTATAATTAAAAGTACAATTAGTGAACGTAGCTTGAGAATTATTTTGTTTTGAAGTTGATGGAAATGCGACATGAGGTAAATCTGAACTAGAATTTTGATGAATGATGTTCGAGTTGGTGTGTCGTATTTGGTTGATGATGTTGGTGTGGTGGTTCTCGTCAATATGAAGATATGGTTTTATTGAAGATGCATTACTGTGGCCAGTAATCTTAATTAATTCTTGTACATTTATTCCAGATTTTGTTAAATGCGAAACAATACTAGAACGATGCGAGTGATTTGTCAATTTCCTTTTTTTAATATCTAATCCAATTTTTACCGCGGAGGACTTGGTCCACTTCGCAATCTCATTGTGACCTACAGGAGAATTTTTGTACCATTTTCCAGTTGTTTTCCAGTGAGGATTTTCAGTTAAAAATAGTCTATTAGATGTAATGTGTGGACTACGTTTTTCTTCCAGTTTGTTGAATAACCTTACTGGACATCGGTCTATGTTTTCCTTGTTAGGCGTAAGCCACTTATTCTCTGCGCATTTTTCAGCACCACCTATATTATTTAAAGTTTAATGAATTTCTTTAGTTATTGTTAACCTACCTTGACAAGTTTTTGTAAATATAGGATTATAAATAATCCTGCCTGTCGCACATCCATCGTTTCCTATTTCTTCTTTAAAATAGTCCGTGATACAATTGCTTCCTTCCCCACCGCGCCACGCTAATTCAAAAGAAACAATGTGGAAAAACTTTTTCTGAAGACCTTCTGGAGTATCTTCGTCAAAGCTGTTTATAATCTTGTCAATTTCTTCAAGAGAGAATGCTGCAGCGCTTACTTTCCGTTTCTCCGGAATTGATTGCAGCTGCTTGCGTTTGGTGTTCCTCGCTTCTCGTGCAGCTTTGAAGACTATATCCGAGAATGGGTCAATTCTTCTATTATATTTGTTAAAATACAAGTCTTGCACTAACTTGGCGGTTGTATTCCATAGCGTTTTGACACAAGATTCCTTATAATCTTCTCCATTACGTTTCCGCATATTAAATGCATAATCTTTTAAAATACTTGCAATCATATCAGTGGACAAAGATTCGCTTAATTCATATTTGCGTTGTTGGCAAAATTCTGCAAATTGATTCCACACACTTTCTCTACACTGAGTTGTCTTTCTCGGAATCGAATTTTGAATGTTTTCATTAATTGAAGCGTCAGGAATGTTGCCGAAGCGCGACATTTTTACTTTTGTTAAAATGACATTTGATTTTTTAAAAATTAATGGTTGCTAAAATAATGCTAAAACAATGAGGTATCGGCAAGAAAAATAGCATACATTCTTTTCAGTTAAAGAAATCATTTCTAACTTGTGATTGGTGCATGTGACACTGTTTTTAATGTCTCATTGGTCTACAACACTATGAAGTTCATTATCCATATTAAAATTGTATTGATGAATGTTTTCTCTTTTATACAGTAAAAATTCTACAAAATAAAAATAAAAAAACTTTTAATCAACTTAACTACTTTTATCTGATAAATCTTTCAAAACCAGTGTCTATACTTTTATTCCAATTTGATAACAAATACTTTCTCATTAAATCTTAAACTAAACCATTACAATTACTAAAAATGTTCTACCACAACGCACGGTGTAATGACCCCGCGTATAAGAATAAAACATCTTAGTTCAAAAAAAAACTTAACTCGCTAAAAATATTAAAGTCTTATTTAAACGAAATTGTTCTAAGTACAAATAAATATCTCAGTGAAATATTACAAGTTCCAATTTATAAAAATTGTTCTAAGTTAAAATAAATATTTTATTCGTAAAATATTTAAGTCCCACTTTTATTAAAAATTTTTCAAAGTTCAACTAAATATTTCGGAAAAATATTACAAGTTCCGAATGATGAAAATTTTTCTAAGTTAAAAATAAAATTTAATAGTATAAACACCCGTATTTGTATTTTATTAAAGCGGTTCACACCTGCTTCAAAAATCCAACTTTTCTTCGCGTTTCTCCCTTATATTAACCAATTTCTTAATAAAAAAAAAACTTATACATGCTCCGTGCCGCTATCGTTTCCACCTCCAAAAATGCATAACGATAGTGCTGCACCCTTCGGTAAAGTGATGTATTACTTATTTAAAAATGTAAACAAACATCCATCTCGATGTCGACTTGTTTACGTTTGTGATTGTTGATAGCATATCGCGGAGAATATTGTTTCGCCGGGCTTATTCATTAAACGTTTTTGGTCATAATATTTTCTTGCGCTGAAGCTTGCGGGATACACTTTATTGTGAATATTTACTTGCTATTACAAGTCTTACTTTAATTATTAATTTTATGAATAAAATTTATAATAACATTCCTACATGATTTTAATTAAATAAATTTAAATTTGCTAAAATCCTAACTTAATAAATATTTATATACAATGATCATTATAAAATAAATAAAATAATAATTAACTAAATTAAATCTAGAAGGGATCTTGATTATGCTTATTTACAATTCAATCCCAGACCCAAGATCACTGCAATATGTTAGTATTAGGACCTTTTATTATTAACAACGCTACCAAAAATTGTGTCCATCTAGTACGTCGTTTTCTTTTTCTTCTTATTTCTCTTTTTTTAAAAAATAGTCTTGTTTCTTCTACTCTTTTTAACCTCTCGCTCTCGCACCATCTTTCCTCTGTCATTCTGTCGACGTGGTCACTCCAATATCGTCGCCTCGATCTCGTAAGCTGCACCACATCTTGAAGTTTAAGATCTGTTCTTAAATCTTTGCTTCTTGTCAGGTCCCTCAAGGTTACTCCCTCATTATTTCTCAATGTGTTCATATCTGTTGCCCTCATCATGCTCTTCGCGTTTGTTGTATGCGCTCGAATTTCCACTGCATATGTGAGTACAGGTCTCATGGCTGTTTTATACGAGGTAGGCGCCATAAATTCTCGGCGTGACAGGCTTATACAGGTTCAAACGTGTTCAAACTCCGTCACGTCATGCACGCACATACGCGAGGTGTACACCATAAGTATGACGGTTCGAGGCCTAGTAGTTTTTAGTAACCAGCCAACCAACATGACTAGCGCACGAAAATGTCTGAAGTAACGAAAATTCAGTACCGCGCGGTCATTAAACTTTTAACAAAAGAAGGGCATACACTTTATCACGTTAAACAACGTTTAGATGGCCTTTACGGTGATTCATCTCCTTCGTATTCAAATGTAAAAAAGTGGTCTGTTTTACGATCCTCTATTGAAAAGGCAGTCCATGCAATGGCGGTGACCTGATGAACCTCGTCCCAGAAAGGCGAAAGTCGTTCAATCAACGAAAAAGTTGATGGCCACAATAATCTGGGATAGTGAGGGCATTTTGCTAATTGACATTAAACAGCGCAATACAAGTGTGAACGGCACATATTATTCGTCTTTATTGCATAAATTAAGGGACAGTATTCGTGCAAAACGTCGTGGAAAATTGACAAAAGGTGTGCGATTATTGCACGACAATGCTTCCGTCCATACTGCCGCCATTTCATAGGCTGTCATCCGCGAATGTGGCTTTCAAGAATTGGAACATCCATCGTATTGTCCGGATATGGCTCCTTGTGATTTTTTTTTCTAATTTAAAAAAAGACCTTAGTTAACATAGTTTTAAGGACTACAGTGAGTTGCAACGAGCTGTTATAGAACATTTTGACGGAAACATTTCAGATTATTTTTACAAGGGTATCGAATTATTAATTAATCGTTATAATAAATGTATAGAAGTTAGGGGAGATTACATTGAAAAATAAAAATTCTTATATTGTTCCAAGTTTTTTTTTGTATATGAGATCGAGATTTTATGGCGCCTATCTCGTATATGCGGACTTTGTTTTCAGTAGACGGTGGAGATGTATATGTTGTTCCATATGAGATTCCTCAGATAGCCAGAGATTCTTGAGGCCTTATTCACTTGTGTTCTGACTTCCTGTTGTACGTTTTTGAAGCTCGTTATCTGAGCTCCTAAGTACGTACAGCCAGTTTACATCTAGTGTGCTCTTTTGCTAGGACCACTGATTCTGTCTTTTCTTTTAGATATCTGCATATTAAGGTTTTCCGCTCTTGTTTGAAACGTATATAGTAGTGGCTGTAGATCGCCTTCGTTATCCGCCATCAAAATTGCCTCGTTAGCGTAACATAGTACCTTTATCGATTTTTGTCCCATTCTGTCCTCCATCAACTTCTTTTGCACTATTAGGGGAAGGTTGCCTTGAATGGACCGGTTTACAGATTATTTGTTATTGAGGATAAGTAAAGTAAAAAAAGATAGGTTTAAGAAGCACAAACGAAACTTTATTATATTAAGAAACTTTTGACAACAAACATTTTGAAAAAAAAAATTTTTTTCTTTGAAAAACAAATATTTCGTTGCCTACTTGCAAATGGACCAATTTAAGAAACCCATTGCCTTAAATGGACCAGCAGTACCTTAAATTGGACCATGATCAAAAATTAATGTTTAAATATATATTTCATTTCATTGTCATCAAGCATGAGGGACAGTTATAGATTTTGCGTTTAGGATTGACATTGGCACAGTCTGCATGTACCCAACATCGACACAGCATACACCTGATCATGTCCCTTTGGTTTTCTTCCTCACAGATGGTACAAAACCACCGGTCCTAGTTTACTTTACTTTTCTTTTGCGTTCTTAATTTCTTTGCTTGTTTATTTTGATCGGTTTTCTTGGAGACACCTTTTTGCTTTTTTTCTTGCTTCATCGTCAAATGATTTTTGTATGGGGAACTAGTAATTTCAGCGGCCTGTTGTGGTCCCCTTTGTAATGCTTGTCCAGGATTTCATGGTTTTGGTATAGGAGATATTTAAATGGGTTTGCGACTTGCTCGCACTTCCTTCATTTTCAAATAGTTTCTTTTTTGCCATCGTAATGTTTTCGTGAGCCACTTCATTTTCACTGTCTCTCTTCGTTGCTGGTATCCGCTTCCTTGTTTTCGTTACTTTCTTCGTCGGCGACATGAAGTTCTTCCAAATTATCTGCAGCCGCGAAATGGTGATCGCCAAAAACATGACGATCAATTGGCCAAATTCCGGCGGCTTTGAATGCATTTATAGCCGTTTGTACGCTTGCAGATTTAGCGTAGGCGTTTCCAAGTAGTCCGGATACTTGAAACATCGACACTTTTTTACCAGGATTTATCGGTAACCACACTTTGTGTGTAATATGTTTCCATGGGTTTGAAAAAACCCACATCAAGTGGTTGTAATTTATGGGTCGTATGACCTGGCAATTGCAACATAATAACCCCATGTTCCCGTGCAAGAAGTATAGATTCTAAATTTTTACTCTGCGTGGTGTGACCATCTAACAATAAAAGTACTTTCTTTTTGATGGTGGGTTGTTCCATTTTAATGAAATTGTCTAACCACTTGGTAAAAAGATCTGTATTTATGTAGCCTGTTTCTGAAATTTCTACCATACTTCCGGGAGGAGCACCATTGGCTAGTTCTGGAGCCATTCTTCCTATTTTTAAAATTATCATTGGAGGAATGTATTGACGCTTGTTACTGCACCAATCTGCCTTTTTCCTTTCTTACCCAGAATTTTTTGCGACTTCTTCTGAACAGTCGAAAACCCGTTTTCATCCACATTGAAGATGCGGGTGGTGTCAATAGAGTTTTCTGTGCATATTTTTTCAAGCAAATCAAAAAAATTAATAACATTTTTGCGATTAAAACCTTTTACTCTCGCTAATGATGTTTTTTCCGGCTGCCTCAAAGAAATAGAAGGGTGACGCTTTAAAAATGAATAATACCATTTTTTTCCCAGCAATCCGTTTTTCGTTATTGAAATTATGCTGTAAATTATTCTTTGTTGGAATTTCGTAAGCAATTTTTCTGACATTGTAGGGACTTAATCCGAACATAACTTGTTCTAATTTAAGAAGATATCTTTCGAGTTCATCTTCTATTTCTTTTGAAAGTGCACATGCCTTCCCTGATTTTTTTTTAACTATATCTGACACCTCAGTTTTCCATTTTGTAGCCAAAAAATAATAACCGCAACAACACAAACATTTATTGCGCCTGAGTGCCTGAACAACTATAACAGCGCCCCGTGCAACTGACTCTTTTAGGTTTTAATCTTACTATGCACCTTGTAAATAAATGGCGCAGTGAGTACCTTTTGTAAATTTCGAGATATTAGGATGGTCCATTTTAGGCGGTGGTCCAAATTTGGCAACCTTCCCCTAATTATTTCATCCATAATGAGGTTGAGCATGACTAGACCCAAACTATAGCTTTGGCGGATTTCAGTTAGTACTAGTACTTGTGCTGTAAATCCCTGTGATGTTTTAATCTTTGTTGTGTTATTATTATTGAGCTCTTTTATTACGTTAATGTAAGGTACGGGTATCACCTTTTTCTGGAGTATATTTATGATGTCGGCTATTTGTATTCTGTCGAACGCTTTCGTGAGATCTATTAGACAGAAACAACGGGATATTTTTCAGTCATTTGTCTGAGGATGAAGATTGCTTCCATACTGTCTGAAGCTTGTTGTTCTTCGCTTATTTCTATTCTGTTCGTTATTTTTGTTGTTATAATTTTGGTGAACAGCTTGCTTATGCTGGCTAGTAAAGATATCATTCTAATATTTCTAACAAATTTAATGTTGTATCTTTGTTTACATTATGTTTACGTGTACTACTATAATCTATATTGGGAAATGGGCATTCTCAATACAATATTTGGCAAACTCTGTGTTTCTAATACCATGCAACGTTCATTTTTTGTGCTGTTTTACTAATGTTAATCATTCTACCACCTTTTCCGATATAGACCACATTTGTAAAATAATTATACACTGACATATTTTCTAATTCAATATCTATCGATAGCAAATTGCAAAAGTAATTCTGCGCTGCAGTTTGTTTCACCTATTCCACATTTCTACTTGAAATAGATATTACAAAGTCGTAAATGCTCTCACGAATTTATGTAATACTCTTCATCTGCATTAGACTAAAATTTCTCACAACGTAATGATGTTATGGAACGTCTGAGAGTTACGTATGGGATATGAATACACCTAATAACTCTAAGTTGTACAGAATAATATGTAATAAATAAATCCTCTGGAAATTTACATTACATATATGTAGTGTACGTGCACTTACTGTGAAGCAAGTGCATTTTCTCATATATTTTCGTGAATAGAACGCGACAAACAGCAACTTTCCAAGAGTGAATATCATCTATTTATGTAAATGGGTAGCGTTCTAAACTTTGCAGCACGAAGAAAACTCGAAGATCCTCTAGTGCCATTGAGATGTATACTACTACAATTGTTGACTAACTAATGAGGCTAATAGTTTGTGCATAAACATGCGACGGCACGTAGCTACAAGTATGTGCTCTATTTAACTTTTCAATCACAATTTTTGGATTTTGTACTGCAATAAAGTACTACGAATGGAATACTATATAAGGCATATTTTCATTTGACTATTGTTATTCGAATTTGAACACGATTTATTCAAAAAATTTCACAGCTCGGGGGTAAGAAAAAAAACTGTTCTTTATTGATTAATTAATCAATTGCAATATTTTCTTCACGTTTTCTTTATTCTGTCATTGTAATGGTAGAGTTCTACCAAGATATCTTTCGACATTGCGTTGGAAAAACCTTATAAAAGTTAAGCTTAAAATGAAAATTATTAATTTAGAAAACAATAAGTAATTTTGAATTGAAGCAACAATTAAGGTCAAATACTTTGAAAACGCCATAGTAATAATAATAATACCAATTTGTGTCATCCCAATCACCAATTACACAATTATAGATAATTTAGAGTAACATGACTGTTACCATTCTAGTAGCAGTGATTATATATTATACTATTGTCTTTCTTAGCTCAGCTCAGTCGGTATAAATTATACTTAAGTATGCAAATAAATAATATTCTCAAGTTTGAATTCTTTGTTAAAAGTTATTTTACTATTTATTTTAAATAAGTTTTGTTTAAAACACAATACAATGTATGTTGGATAAACAATTTTCATAACAATGTAAACTTTTTTTTAATACTAAACAACAATTCAATTTTAAAAAAAAATTCACTTCTCCTTCTTAATGAAAAATTAGTACTTTAATAATGCCAATATGATTATTCATATTATACGCAATAGAATCATTTTTACAATTAATAATAGTTCAATTCTATTATTCTTTTTCTTTTATCTTCAAAATTTTACTTTAATGGTTTCTTTTAACGATTATTAAATGATTGTCCTTTAATATATTTATAATTTTACGTTACGATTTTTCTGCTTTCATTACAGCACTGATCCTCTTCATTAATTGCGTCTATTTTGGATTGCAGGCACAGTTCTTAATATATTGATAATTAAGTCACATAGGTCCACGTTAGCTACATCTAATATCTTCACATTCGTACACTCGCTATAGTATTCTTCTGTTCTAGGTAAACGTCTTCTATATGTAATTTTTTGTTTATATCTCCAATTTCATTTAATTTATAATCAACATCAATGTATTTACGGCTCCTTAATCAATTTGATTCAATATATGAGTTTCACCAGTTTTCCTACTTCTCAAACATGTAGATGATTATAATAACTTATAAACGTAAGTATTTTTCACTCAATTACCAAATTTTCTTTATCAATTCTTATTTATTCCAAAAATTTTCAAATCCTCTATTTTTGTTTATAAGTTAGTAGGATATTTTCCTTAGTTTCATATACGTATTTGATTTTCCATATAATAATGAAATTTTTTTTGTTTAGTAATTTAAGTTGCCTATCTTATCTTGACAGTATTTCTAGCATTGTGACTTTTTTAAAATCTTTCATCAAGAAGTGAGATTACAATAGATTTAGTTACTATCTAACATTTTATACATTTCATTCTATTCTAATAAAATTCTTCTATTTTATATACCAATGATCTTTTATTTGTATAACATAAATTAATTTTCTTGAGACGTTAATATTTTTATTTATACTATAAATGTTGACAATTTAAATCATTATAATATATCTATATATATTTATTTATTTTTATTGTTTCCTTAGCCGTATATTTTTAAATATAATAATATTCAAAAAAGAAGAAAATTCCACGGAAATAATTCTTCCTTCCACGAAACAAAGCTTCCTGATATAGCGGCTGTGATGTGATAATACAAATTAAAATCAAACAAAAAATTGAAAGTGGTATCCCTTTCTACTGTATTAATAATTATTATTAATAATATAATATTAATAATCAAAATTATAAAAATCGTTTTCATTTTTTTGAACTAAACAGAATACATTAACAAACTACAATACAATGTGTAAAGAGAAAAACAGAAAAAAAAATTAATCAGCAACGTTTCTGATAAAAGTTTACTTTTTTTTAATCTTACTCGCCATGTTAGGCTAATATATGCTTTTTTCGTAGAGAAATTACAAACTAATCCGAGCCAACTAGTTTCGGATGTCTTTCCACCAATCAAATCGCCGCTGATTAGTTTGTGATATCTTCACGATAGAAGCTGTAAATGAAGGACACAAACGTTGTAAAAATTAATTTTGATATTTGAAAATAAGTGTGGACATATCAAAATTCATTTAAAAAAAACTATATATTAGATACATGTTCTTCTTTTTACTTTCTTATGCACAGTATAAGGAAGTATTGTGATGAACATTTTCGGAAATTTTTGCAGATGTTTACGTTTTGAAGTCCCGTGACACCGAAAAAGTGGCCAAACGACTACAGATACTCTTGATATCTGGTACATATTCAATAAAATTGGAACTGGAAGTAGTAGATTACTTCAGCAAAAAAAAGAAAATCTACTATCTCGTCAGCTACCACATTTAGACAAATTTCTAGAGAATAAAAATACATTAAAAAGTGAATTTTAGAATAATTTTATGAAAAAAGTATTTGGAAATTTCTACCGATAGATCTTTTAGTCTTATCGAAAAACGGTTTTTTGCAAATACCTCGCAAATTACGCATCCTAAACAGATTTATATGAAGTACAAAAGTATTTAAAGCTCGATTTCGAACAGTTTCTATATATAAGAAATTAAAAATTCGGACCGGAAGTAACACTTTTACACAGAGGTTTATTTTATTAAGGATAACAGAATTTAAAGTGTAATTTGGAACAACTTTTGTATACACATTTCGGAACGCACATACGTATAAGAAACTCGTGTGGTGCCCACAACAAATTTATTACATTTTGTGGTTTCTCTAGTTAGTTCAAATGCAAATAAAGTATTTTTCCCTTTTTTCATATTTGAAATATTTCATAAATTTAATTTTATTTGCTTTGAATTCAATGGTTTATACACAATATTGTTATGTTTCTCCGTTAAATGTGTTTTTAGTATATAGATATTACTTTTTGGTTGTTCTTTTATTCTGTTCCTTATGAATTTTCTAGTGTATGTAAAGAAACTGTTATTCTCGGAGGTATGAAAGTTGATATTGTTTGTACGTACAGAGTGTGTTTGTAAAGTAAGAACTCTTGTACGAAAGAGTAATAAAATTTTGATAAACTATCAATCTCATTTCTGTCATTAACAGAATTCTCGTGTCTTACTATTTGTACTATCTCGAGAATATTTTTCGCTTTTGTATTATCCTTTTTGTTAAGATTTGGGTGATTTTAAAGTTGAAATTGTGGTGGAATTTGGTTTGATGTTTTTTTAGTGCTGTGATGATTTTAGCGTATTTATGTCCTTCAGGTTTTTCTTCTAATATATCTGTTTTATTTTCCTGTATAAACTAAATTGTTTGAGGGGTGGAATGGAATCTTTAAGTTTGGTATATAAATACTATAGATAATTTTTTTTTTTGCTGACTTATTTTGAAATTGTAAGATTTTACAACTTTGCTGATCTTTTTCTGATAATTTTTGTATACAGCGTGTCCCAGGATTGATGTTACAAGAGGTGTGCGGAATTAAAATTTTTGAATCTCAATTTGATCTTTTGTAAGTAAGCCCTGCTTGGTTTGAAACTTATTTTTAGTATAGTTTCGAGTTTGTGAAATCACGTAGGCCTTGACAGTTGAGCAAGATCTATTTCCGTTTCAGGTAAAGTACCTTCCTCCTTCACAGTATGCTAAAATATTACTAGGAAAAGTTGTTCAGAACGACAAACTATGACCCTATACAAAATTTCAGAAAGGTCTACCTACTTTGATTAATTCGTCATTTTTTAGATTCAACAAAATGAAATTGCATTTATTCACAAATTAAGTGTACAAAATGTAATAATAGTATTTCTCTACAATCAATCATTTATTCAACATAACTGCCATCTTTTTCTGCACACCGTTCTATACGACTATTATTACATTTTGTAGACTTAATTTGTGAATAGTATAATTTTATTTTGTTGAATCTAAAAAATAACGATTTAATCAAAGTAGGTAGATCTTTCTGAAATATTGTACAGGGTCATAGTTTGTCATTCTGAACAACTTTTCTTAGTAATATTTTAGCATACTGTGAAGGAGAAAGGTACTTTACCTGAAACGGAAATAGATCTTACTCAACTGTCACGGCCTACGTAATTTCACAAACACGAAACTATACTAAAAATAAGTTTCAAACCAAGCACGGCTTACTTACAAAAGATCAAATTGAGATTCAAAGATTTTTAGTTCCGCACACCTCTTGTAACATCAATCCTGGGACACGCTGTATATGGTATAGGAATGTTTGATTGTTCTTTATTTCTTTTTATTTTTGTTCTTCTCTTTATTGGAAAATTTATTCAAACTTTGTTGATACTTTTTTATACGAAACTTCATGACTTTTATTCGTTTATGAATTTGATAAGAATTTTGGCAAATATAATGTTTTTTCTTTATCAAGGAATAGTAGGCTCGATTTCAATCGCAGTGTGTAACATATAATAATTTTAATTCCTCTTTAGGCTAAAGAATACAAACTCAATAATTTATAATCCTTCTGTTACACATATAATATATTCTTATTTAATTTTAGACAATATTTCTAGTTTTGTTTGTTACTTCTTCGACTTCCTTCATTAGTCTTCTATTGAATTTTGGGTGGCGTTCATAATAGTTGTTTCAGATTGTTCTGCGATTAATTGCTTTATTTATTAAACTGCAACATATTTTTTTAAATAGCGACGAGTACCTTAATTTGACTATGAAAAAAACAGCTTACTATAGTTTAAAAAGAGAGGATGTGGCCACCACATGAATTCCTTATATCTATGGGTCTATCAAATTATACAAAAGTTGTTCTTAATTAGCTTTTAAATATGTACTTTTATCTTATTAAAATAATGAGGTGTGGCCACCACACGACTTTCGTATACGTATGAGTGTTTCAAATTATACAATTTTAATATTTTGTATACACAAAGTATTCAAAATCCTATTCTAAGTAATTCTATTCTCTTAAAAAAGCTCTATAGAATGCATACTTTGCAAGATATCCGAAAAAAGTACTGCTCGCTAAGTGTTAAGTGTTAGTTTCGGTCCGAGTTTTGATATTTCATGTATTCAAATAAAACGAGATGTGGTCACCACAGGACTTTCTTATATGTATGAGCGTTTCAAACTATACAATTTTAAGAATCTTTTACATATAAATTATTCAAAATCCTATTCTAAGTACTTTTATTCTCTTAATAAATCGCTATAGAATACATATTTTGCAAGATATTAAAAAAAAAGTGCTATTGTCCAAGAGTAAAAGTGTTACTTCCGGTCCGAATTTTGAAATTTCATTTATACAAAAAATATTGCAATTCTAGTACTAAATACTTTTGTACTCTTGATAAATATATATAGAATGCATAATTTACGACATATTTGCAAAAAATCGCTATTCGATAAGAGTAAAAATGGTACTTCCGGTCTGAATTTTGAAATTCTTTTTATATAAAAGATATTGAAAATTATGTTTTAAATACTTTTATACCCGTAACGTACCTGTCTAAAAAGCATGACTCGCGTAATATTCACAAAAAACTGATTTTCGATAGGAGTGAAAGACCTACTTCCGGTAGGAATTTCGAAAAACGTTTTAAATAAAATTGTTTTCAATTTTAATTTTAAGTACATATGAATTCTTTATAAATTTGTTTTAACTTAGTAGTTGACGAAACATTGGCAAAATTCGATTTTTTCACTGAAGTAAACTACTATTTCTGGTATGTCCATTTTACTGAAAATGTAATCAGATCTCAAGAGGGAGATTATACCCGTAAATACAAAATTTGGAATTGATAACTATAGCGCTTTGATCGCTATCGTGGATATACACACACACACACAGAGAGAGAGAGAGAGAGAGAGAGAGAGAGAGAGAGAGAGAGAGAGAGAGAGAGAGAGAGAGAGGGGGGGGGGATTTTTTTAAAAATTACTTTTTCGGTATCAGGGTACTTCAAAACGTGGACATCTGCAAAAATCTCGAGGACGAAATTTTTCATCATCACAATACTTCCTTATAATACGTATAAGAAAGTAATAATATTTCACATCCGCAGCTATTTATATAAATACTTTTATGTTTCTGTTAAATATATAATAATAATAATTTACGACATACTTGCAAAAAATCGCTATTCGCTAAGAGTAAAGTGTTACTTCCGGCCCGAAAGGTGAAATTTTTTACAAAAACTTTTCTTTAAATACTTTTATACTCATAATGTATCTGCCTAGAAAGCATAACTTGCGTGATATTCGCAGAAACTGATTTTCGGTAAGCAATACTTTCGGCAGCAATTTCGAAACACTTTTGTAATAATTTTTTTTCAAATTAACTTTTGAGTATATTTGAATTCTTTTAAATTTGTTTAAACTTACTAGTTGACGAAATATTGGTAAAATACGTTTTTACTTTCTTATACGTAGTATAAGGAAGTATTGTGATGATGAAAATTTTCGACCTCGAGATTTTTGCAAATGTCCAGGTTTTGAAGTCCCCTGATACCCAAAAAGTGGGTTATAAAAAATGTTTGTGTGTGTGTCTCTCTCTGTGTGTGTGTATCTCTCTGTGTGTGACCACGATAGTGGTCAAACCGCTGTATGTATGTATGTATGTATGTGTACTTTATTTTTGTAATTTAACCATGACAGAAAATTGTGTGTGTTTTTTATAAGTCACAAAGACTATAGTTAATATAATAGATACAATTAATTAATATAATAGATAAAATATGTGAGTGAATATGTATATATAAAAATGTATAAGACACTACTACAAATATTAGACAAACAACACCTATATACATATATGAATTAGACTAGTCTATTTAAAATTCCCCTATGGTATAACACTCTCGCTCTAACAGTAACTTTTTTACTTCTTTTTTAAATATTCTGGGTGGTAATTTTCTTATGTCGCTCGGAATACGGTTATATTTTTATTTATAGCTCCCCAATAATCCATTGATTTTTGCATGCATGTTAATCTGTGGTATGGTATTCGAATATCATCCCTGCTACGTGTTTGATGTTCGTGGAGATGGCCATTATTTGGGAAAATATCTTTCTTGCTGTGCACGTATGTGACGACTGCCAATATGTAACCTGACGGCAGTGTAAGAATTTTTGCTGATGTAAAATGTGTTCTGCAACTTTGATTAATTTCTAGGTCAAGAAGGAACCTGATAGCGCGTTTTTGCAGGACAAATATTCTACTTGCCTCCGTCGCTATTCCCCAGAAGAGCACTCCATAACTCATAAGAGAGTGAAAGTAGGAGAAATATGAAGTTTTGGCAGGTTCGTAGGTTGCCACGTGTTTCACCCTCTTTATAGCATATAGTGCTGATGATAACTTGGTTGCTAAGCTATCAATTTGCTGTTGCCATTTCGTATTAGTGTACATAGTGATTCCCGAGAATTTGGCTTCAGATGGTATACCAGTTGTTGCGAATGTCAGAATTTGCGTCTTATTAAGGTTGACTTATAGCTTGTTTGCTGCGAACCAGTTATTGGCTTCTCTTATAACATTTTCTGATGTCTGCTTAAGAGTCTTGCAATCATTCGCTTTTGTAAGTAGAGATGTATCATCTGTATATAGGCAAATTTCAGCTCTGTCAACTTTTGATGCAAGGTCGTTAATGTATAATATAAACAACAGTGGGCCAAGAATTGAACCCTGGAGAACTCCACATGTTGTTTTCCTAAATTTTGATTGTGATTTGTTCCATTCATTTAACTGGATTCTATCACTGAGGTAGGACTTTAATAAGTTGAACGGTTCGCCTCTTATTCCGTAGTAGTTTAGTCTACTCAGTAGGATGTTATGATTCACTGAATCGAAGGCTTTTGTTAAGTCTAGTATATTCATTTCCGCCCACATACCAGAATCAAAAGCTTGGTATATGTGCTTGACAATATATGCGATTCCACTAGACGTTGAGCGTTCTTTTCTGTAGCCATGTTGTTCAGGTGACAGATATTTATTACTTTCTAAATAATTAATTAGCCTTGTGAAAATAGCCCGCTCAAATACTTTCGAGATCGCCGGTAAGATGCTGATGGGGCGATAATTTTCACATTTATTTTTGTCGTCTTTTTTAAATATCGGTAAAACTTTTCCTACTTTAAGTATCCTTGGGAACACTCCGGCTTCTAGGCATTTGTTAAAGATATCTGCCAAGGGTGTGCTTAATTCCTGACTTAATTGTCTCAACAAGTTAGTTGAGATTTCGTATATATCTGTTGTGTGTTTGTCCTTAAGTTGACTTATAATTTGCTGTAGATATCAATTCCAAATTTTGTATTTACGTGTACCTATAATCTCCCTCTTGAGATCTGATTAGTTTTTCAGTAAAATCGGCAGACCGGAAGTAGCAGTTTAGTTCAGCGAAAAAATAGAATTTTGCCAATATTTCGTCAACTACTAAGTTTAAACAAATTTATAAAAAATTCATATGTACTTAAAATTAAAATTGAGAACAATTTTATTTAAAAAGTTTTTCGAAATTGCTAACGGAAGTAGGTCTTTTACTCCTATCGAAAATTAGTTTTTTGCGAATTTTTCGCAAATCATGCTTTTTAGACAGGTACGTTCCGAGTTTAAAAGTATTTAAAATATAATTTTCAATACCTTTGTATAAAAAAAATTTCAAAATTCAGATCGGAAGTACCACTTTTACTCCTATCGAATAGTGATTTTTTGCAAATATGTCGTAAGTTATGCATTCCATATATATTTATCAAGAGTACAAAAGTATTTAATTCTAGATTTTCAATATTTTTTGTATATATGAAATTTTAAAATTCGGACCGGAAGTAACACTTTTACTCTTAGGGAGTAGCACTTTTTTTCGAATATCTTGCAAAGTATGTATTCTATAGCGATTTGTTAAGAGAATAGAAGTACTTAGAATAGTATTTTGAATAATTTATGTGTAAAAAAATTCTTAAAATTGTATAGTTTGAAATGCTCATAAGTATAAGAAAGTCGTGTGGTGGCCACACCTTATTTTTTTACTGAAGTAAACGACCTCCGGTCTGCCGATTTTACTGAGAATCTAGTCGGATCTCAAGAGGGCGATTATACTGGTAATATAAAATTTGGTATTGGTAGCTGTAGCCGTTGGGCCACTATCGTGATCTCACACACATACACAGAGAGAGAGGCACATACACACTGACACACACACTCACACGCAGAGCGAGAGCGAGAGATGCTTCTAAAAACCACTTTTTTGGTATCAGGGGACTTCAGAACGTAGACATCTGCAAAAATCTTGAGGTTAAAAAGTTTCATTCTAATACTGCCTTATACTACGTACAAGAAAGTAGAAGGGTATATTCCAATACATAAGTATGTACGGCGCAATTATACACGCTAAAAGGTACATTTTTAAATTAAGAAAAGCAAATTCTCAAAAAAATTATATTCATACGAAATATAAATTGCTTCAAACGAATTATATTATCCTTATGTTTAGTACAGTCTGGCTCAAGTGAATGCAATTTTTCTCAAATTAAAACTAAATTTAAATCCCTATATACAAAAGAGAGAATTCTTGATTTGAAACAGATTTACTCATCTCAAAATAATACTTTTTAGCGTGTACAGACTTATTTGCTTCATAAATTTGATTATTCTTTATTTAAACTATATTATAATAGAAATATCTCGAAAAGTAAATTTAACCCATTTTAAACCTTGGTCAGAACTTATCATCAGTCAATGCAAAGCTGCAACAGCATATTCACATTTGAGGACGAACACTCAAATGAATAGAAGTCAATTTCGTACAGTCGTTCTTCCCCAATAATATAGTAGTAAGTTTGTCCCGCAAAGCGCGACCGATACGCATCTGTAAAACCGACCCGCCCGCCACTGGAACGGTCGCATATTTGTAAAATTTATATAGCACTAACCTCAAGTTGGAATTTAATATAGATAAGGGAAGGAATATATATAGTCGAGTATATTTTAAGAGATCCCGCAGTGTATAAATCGACTCGAAAAGTAATGGGATTTATTTCGAATGCGTTTCGCAATACGAAATGAGAGGTAGCAGGGCTCTACGTATATAGGTATGTATGTGAAAGCTTGACTTTAAACGACGAAACGATATGAACGAGTCGCAATTGTTTTTCTCTATTTCAATAAATAGAGGATGCCGTATAAAAGGGAAATGGGAATGTAATACCGTTTCTTGGAAATAATACTCTGCAATATTGCATTGATTGTAGGAATTCGTCAGATTTATATGGAAAGTAGATACATATACAGTCTGAGATGAAACTACTGAACCACCAGTCTCCCTTCGATTTGTCCTCCAACTGAAAGTGTAGTTTTTTTCGAAATTATTCAGAAACATATAGAACTGACTGCTCTTATACTACGCGATCATTTAAATTCTAAATTATAGCAGGCGGGATTTTTTTTATTAGGTTGTCCAGAATGTCAATTATTGATTAATTAACATTTTGAAACGTCACTTTGACAATTCAAATTGTAAATTAGTACTTATATACCAACTTCACTTAAATTTCACAGCCTGCTCTAATTTAGAATTTAAATGATCGCGCGGTATATTTTTACTTTCTTGTTACGTAGTATAAGCAACTATTGTGATGATGAAAATTTTCGACTCATGATTTTTGCTGATGTCCATGTTTAAAGTCCCCTGATACCGAAAGAGTGTTTTTTTTTAAAAAATTTATATCTGTGTGTGTAATTGTCTGCCTGTCTGTGTGTGACCACGATAGCGGACAAACGCCTACAGTTACCAATACTAAACTTTATATTTATGAGTAGAATATTCCTCTTGAATCTGATTAGATTTTCTTTAAAAACGGTAGACCGGAAGTAATAGCTTACTTCAGAAAAGAAATTACAATTTTCTAATATCTCGTCAATTACCAAGTTTAGACAAATTTCTAAACAATATAAATGTATTAAAAAGTGAATTTTAGAAAGATTTTGTAAAAAAAATTCTTCGAAATTACTACCGGAAGTAATCAGATCTCAAGAGGGAGATTATATTCGTAAATATAAAGTTTGGTCTTCATAGCTGTAGCCGTTTGGTCGCTGAATCTGATTAGAGTTTCAGTAAAAATGGCAGACCGGAAGTAGTAGCTTACTTCAGAAAAGAAATCACAATTTTCTAATATCTCGTCAATTACCAAGTTTAGACAAATTTCTAAAGAATATAAATGTATTAAAAAGTGAATTTTAGAAAGATTTTGTAAAACAAAGTTCTTCGAAATTACTACCGGAAGTAATCAGATCTCAAGAGGAAGATTATATTCGTAAATATAAAGTTTGGTCTTCATAGCTGTAGCCGTTTGGTCGCTATCGTGGTTACACACCCACAGAAAGACACATACAGAAAGAGGGATAGGGGTAAGGGGAAAGGAGAGAGAGAGAAAGAGAGAGAGAGAGAATAAGAGAGAGAGAGAGAGAGAGAGAGAGAGAGAGAGAGAGACTGACACGCCCGCAAACAAACAGACAGACCTATCTATTTCGAAAACCAACTTTTCGATATCAAAAGATTTCAAAACATCTGCAAAAATGCTACGTCTAAGAAAGTAATAACTGTTGAGCGTATCTCCCTCTAGATCACTACTAGAACAAAAACAACAACATCAAGAAACATTGGTTTTCCGTACTGCTCAGTCAGTCTTAATTCTATTCTTCGAAGAATTGCAGCAGTTATTGAAAGCAAGGGTAATATTACCCAGTAGAATCTCCTTCTTGAAGATTGGCCTTAAGCTGTCGTATTGTTCTTGGTTTATTTACATACAATAGTCAAAAATTGACAGCTATTTATTGCTCAAAATGCAGAACCAATCAAAACATTTTTGCAGAACTAGGCGCATTCCAAACAATAAACAAATTACGATATCCTGGTTGTGACAGAAGAATTGAATGTTGCCTGTCAAAATAAACTTGCAAACTTTCGTTCTTTAGTATGTGCTGAGTCTCAACATTATAAATTTCCGTTTTTCAAAGCCAATTCTGAAACAAACAAGCAAAAATATACTAAAACAAAAATTGAGGTATGGCCACCACACGACTTTCTTATACGTATGAGTGTTTCAAATTATACAAAATTATTTGAAATAGTTTTATTATGAATACTTCTATTCTCTTAATAAATCTCTATAGATTGCATACTTTGCGAGATATTCGAAAGAAAGTGGTACTAGCTAAGAGTAAAAGTGTTACTTCCGGTCCGAAGTTTGAAATTTCATTTATACAAAAAATATTCCAAAGTCAGCTCTAAATACTTTTGTACTCTTGAGAAATATATATAGAATGCATAATTTACGACATATTTGCAAAAAATCGCTAATCGATAAGAGTAAAAGTTTTACTTCCGGTCCGAATTTTGAATTTTTTTTACACAAGAGGTATTGAAAATTACGTTCTAAATATTTTTGTACTCGCAACGTATCTGTCTAAAAAGCATGACTTGCGACATATTGGAAAAAAACTGATTTTCAGTAAGAGTAAAAGACTTACTTCCGGTAGGAATTTCGAAAAACTTTAATAATAAAATTCTTCTAAAATTTAATTCTGAATAGGTACATATGAATTCTTTATAAATTTGTTTAAACCTAGTAGTTGACGAAAAATTGCCACAATTCGATTTTTTCACTGAAGTAAACTACTACTTCCGGTCTGCCGATTTTACTGAAAATCAAATCAGATCTCAAGAGGGACACACACACAGAGAGAGAGAGAGAGGACATTTTTTAAAAGCCACTTTTTTGGTATCAGGGGACTTCAAAACGTGGACATGTGTAAAAATTTCGAGGACGAAAATGTTCTTCATCACAATACTTTCTTAATCTACGTATAAGAAAGTAAAAGCTTGTCATTAGCTAAACCATATTCTAAATATGCGCCATCTTTTATAAATCGTTGCATATTAAGTTGAAATTTGAGGGAGTAATATCCACTGCTGAACAAGATGCAGCGGGAAATTCAAACTAAGCTATTAATTTAAATGTATAGAAAGGGCATATAATGAAATAGTTTGATATACATAGATGGAAGATTATAAGCAATAGGGCTGACAAACTTTGAATAACTCTTTTTGTAAGCCTCTTAGATCAAATAATGTACAAACTAAATAAACAAACATTCAAAATTTTAAAAACTCATATATACAGAGTGTAACACCTAAGATGCCTCGGACCGTAGCTCCTCTTCATACAATATATCGAAAAAACTCTAAGAGAAAAATTGTCCATAACTACAATCACCATTTCCCTAAAATATTTTTGGTCATCAGTGCAGTGCCGTATTTCAGTGGCGTATCAAACCTATGTTTTTTTAAATGGAACAATGTATATTTTGTGGCTGATTCGGAAAGCCCCTAAAGAGTACTTTTTTTTCTTATATAACGTCATACTCCTAACTTTAGCGGTTTCGCTGTTATAACGGTTTTTCTTCGCAGTTAGACCGTACTTCGACATTTTTTTTGGCCGGAACTAAATTGTACCGGCGTTTCGGTTTCGAATTTAGGGATAGACTAAGACCTCTTCTAACTACTACTAATTTTTTTTCAAGTGATTTAAGGAAAGAAGATAATTTTTGATTGGGCTTTGCAAATAGTCATTTTTTTCTAAAATATCAAATGGGAACCATATAAAATAATTACATCGTTGGATAATCGAAATTCCAAGTTTTCCATTAAAAAAAAACACATTTCATTACAAAATTAAAAAGAAAAAAAAAGTTGTTAAGTCAATTCGTCGAAAAACGTCTTTTTTCAAAGCCAGCTGTCATGATAAAACAATAGAAGTGTCAATGCAAACGGAAAAAATAACAATAAACTGACAGAAGTATTATTGTTATCTGATAAACGTTGCGAAAATGTCTGGAACTCAAAGAAATGGTTGACATGTGTTTATTCTTGGAAAATGTTTCAAAAATTGTTTATTGGGGTCACGAGTGTACTCTGAGAGATATCCTCTCAGAACGTATCCAAATTCACGTGAGTTTACAAAGGTGTTGGATAGATTTACGTCTACTGGTACTGTTCAACGAGCAAAGAGAGTTAGAACGAAGCCAGTTTTGACCGTAGAAAACGAGTTGAAAGTTCTGGAGGCTGCTGCTGAAAATCCTCATATCAGTGTCCGCGAAATTATTAGGAACACTTACAAGTTACATCCATTTAAAATTCAATTGCAATTGGAATTTCGATTATCGAACGATGTAATTATTTTATATGGTTCCGATTTGATATTTTAGAATAAAAGTGACCAATTGCAGAAATTCTGCCTGGTTTCAAAATCTTGATATTTCGCGGACACTGATATGAGGATTTTCAACAGCAGCCTCCAGAAGTTTCAACTCGTTTTCTACAGTCAAAACTGGCTTCGTTCTAACTCTCTTTGCTCGTTGAACAGTACCAGTAGACGTAAATCTATCCAACACCTTTGTAAACTCACGTGGATTTGGACACGCTCTCAGAGGACACTTGTGACGCCAACAAACAATTTTTGAAACATTCTTCAAGAATAAACACATGTCAACCATTTCTTGTTGAGTTCCAGGCATTTTCGCAACGTTTATCAGATAACAATAATGCTTCTGTCAGTTTATTGTTATTTTTTCCGTTTGCATTGACAGTTGCACTTCTATTGTTTTATCATGACAGCTGACTTTGAAAAAAGACGTTTTTCGAGAAATTGACCTAACAACTTTTTTTTCTTTTTAATTTTGTAATGAAATGTGTGTTTTTTTTAATAAATGGAAAACTTGGAATTTCGATTATCCAACGATATAATTATTTTATATTGTTTCCATTTGATATTTTAGAAAAAAATGACTATTTGCAAAGCCCAATCAAAAATAATCTTCTTTCCTTAAATCACTTGAAAAAAAATAAGGAGTAGTTAGAAGAGGTCTTAGTCTATCCCTAAATTCGAAACCGAAACGCCGGAACAATTTAGTTCCTGCCAAAAAAAATGTCGAAGTACGGTCTAACTGCGAAGAAAAACCGTTATAACAGCGAAACCGCTGAAGTAGGAGTATGACGTTATATACGAAAAAAAAGTACTCTTTGGGGGCTTTCCGAATCAGCCACAAAATATACATTGTTCCATTTAAAAAAACATAGGTTTGATACGCCACTGGAATACGGCACGGCACTGATGACCAAAAATATTTTAGGGAAATGGTGATTGTAGTTATAGACAATTTTTCTCTTAGACTTTTTTCGATACATTGTATGATAGAGGAGCTACGGTCCGAGGCATCTTAGGTGCTACACCCTGTAGTTTATAATTTACAATACATTGTGTGATATATGAGTACGATATGTAGCTATGTTTCCAATTTTAATTCCGTGTTTGTAAAGTTCTAGCTTTTTCTGAAAGGTAGCAACTGGTTTGCATTTCCACGAATGTTTCATGATTTAATTTTGAGAGAAATCTATCTCTTTGTGGATTCTAGGATTTAGAGAAAAACAAAGTTATTTCTTTTTATTATTTTTGTCATTCTATTATCTAAAATTCAAATTCTTTACTAAATTATAATGAAAGAAATACATAGGCCGTAACTTACAAGTGTATAAGTGTCATTTATTTTAAGTATAAATTAATTTAGCATTATATATATAGGCTGCTAATTGATAGCTATACTTCTATGTATATGTTATGCTAAACACATTTAGGAACAGAATAGTGTCAGTCCTCATTGTTGCTTCGGTTACAATTACACCTTTGACAAACAAATAAGACAAATGGACGTTTCTCTATACTATAATTTATACCTGTTGGTTCAACATCACTTTACCGTATTGATTCAGTAAGTTTCAAATCCCGACTAATTATCGTCTCAGTCCCTCAGATCACCAGCCCTCGATTCTGCAAGTCAGTGCGTTCGATTAAGCCATGACACTTCCATTTACTTGGAGCGCTGGTGGTGGACAAGCACCCGGGCCTACTCCATCATCCCAATAGTTGTCTATCAACGAGAGCAACACCTCCCTTTTATTTTCGGGCTCTCGAAGTGTTTACTACCGAAATTGTTTCCGCCTTTCTGTCGAACTTGCGGCTATCACTTATCCTACATATATAGTGATGGTGAATCATGAAAAGAATAATATTCAGGGGATACTGGTTGAAGTTTAATAATATTTGATCATTATTTACTGTTGACATTGGGTATCGCTCTTTCGGAATTGAATTCTTCGATTATTTAACGAAATGACGCTCTAGCCGTAACGTTATCGTATATACAAATCTAGTTCGTATATAAGCTATATATATTATACTATTAGATATTCGTAATGATATAACATTTAAAGTACAGACAATTTTGAAATAAATCCATTTTCTAATTTGAAATATTATTATTGTACAAAGTTATGTGTCCAGTTTTTAGGACCACTAGTACATATTTGAAGAGTTTGGCGCAAGAAGGGTGTATCTGTTATACATATACAGAAAATAGGAAACGAAAAAAAGTGGAAGAGAAATATTAAGAAAAATATTCGTATGAAACTACATGACAGGTACAAAAAAAGAAACATATATAAATTATATTACAAAAGTAGAAATAATTTTAAAAGGGCCATAACTGCAGGGACCCTTTAAAACACTGCACCATTTGATCTAGGATGTAGAAAAAATCTGCAGACTAAAAAACCTGCATCACAGTGTCACAAAACTAAAGGTCTTTAGTTGTTAAGATCCAAGCAACAGCCTCTGGAGTTAAATTATGTAAATCTGTGTATCCAAAATCAAACTTAGCTAGAGGACATTCTTCAACAATATGTTTAACTGTTTCAATCTCATCTCCGCAATCACACGCTGGACGCGCAATCACATTCCACTTGAATAACATATTATTGCACCTTCCATGACCCGTCCTAAGACGACTCAACTTACACCAAATTTTTCTTGGTTGTGTAAAGCCAAGAACTTCAATCAAAGGATCATCTATTAATTGTTTATTAAACACTTCAGATTCTAACCAAATAGATTTCCAGAGGTCATTAATCGAAAATGGTTGATTTAGGAAATCTTCCTTCCAAATTGGACTACGTGATTTCAATCTATAAGATGGTAAGTTCTGAAGATGTTGAGTAATTAAATATAAATTAGGAAAATTTTGATATTTATCCCAACACCGTTTTAAAGCCAAGGACGTTGAGCCATCAGCGTAAATGAATTCTCTAGAAGTCGTATCTGGTAAATCACTGTAGATTAAAGAGAAGAGGGGATAATACCGATCCTTGAGGTAAACCATTATATAATATTTTAAATTTACTACTTTCTCCATTGTTAAAAACTCTAAATTTACGATTTGTAAACATATTTTCCATAAGTTTAATTAAATTACCATTAATCAACACATTATTATAATTTTAAAAATAATCCGTCTAACCAAACTTTATCAGCAGCTGTTAAATCAATGAAACTAATTCTTGGTCTAAAACCAGCTTGCTCTATGGGAAAGATATTTTCCATAATTGGAGAAATTCTGTGATATAATAATTTCTCTAACATCTTGTAACATACTGATAATAACGAAATTGGTCTATAACTGGAAGCAACATCTGCTGGCTTTCCTGTCTTCAAAACAGCTACAACTTTTGCCTTTTTAAATTCAGTAGTAACAATACCATTATTTAAAATAATATTATAGAAACATAAAGGCCAATTACGTCCTAAAGAACCTAGATGTTTAATAAATTCAGGATAAATTGCATCAAAACCAGCAGCCTTACGAATCTTTAATAATTTTATCACTATATCCAATTCCTCCATAGAAAAGGGTTTTGTAAGATCATCATTTTTTGTATTAATAGATTTTCTTTTCTTACGCAATAATTTCTTCATATTTTTGATTTCTACTTTATTTAACTTTATCATATTTGAGACGTCCACTAATCTTGAAGCTATGGTATTAGCGCTGATTTTTGATTCTAAAATACTAGTTTGGGTTGCCGCTCCTAGTTTTCTTAATAGATTCCAACTGCTACGACTAGATTGTGTGAAATTCATGTCTTCCATATTAGTAGCTGAAGTAAAGAAACCCAACAATTCAAGAAATAAGTTTCATCCGTCAAGAACTATGGGAAAAAACTGTCAATGCAAAGTATAAGTGTTTCGAAAAAGTTATGAAAGAGAAATGTGCACTTATATTTAACAAATTTAAGGAATTGTGTGAAGTTTCAACAAGATATTTACCTTACTGGTATAATTGGACAAAATCCAGTAAATCTGAATAGTAGTTTAGGCAGCCGGAAAAAGTATTCTAATGTATATGAAGCAAGAATATTTTTTTTACTTTTTTCTTTATCCAAACAAATTAATGCGTCGCTTTTTGTAGGTTCGAATGTCTTCTTTCCTACCGAAAGTCTGCAAAAAGTGGTTTTGTGCAATCCATGGAATTTCGACTAACAGAGTGGAAAAGCTTGATCAGAAAGAGACCCAACAGTATTTTATTGGATATAATGGAGCAAATTAAAAATCATACAGTTTTCCGCGGACGACCTAATATTACACCAGAGAAGTACTACTTATCGCCTGAGCTCGAGTTATACGAGTTAGATGTTTATAAATATTGGTATACAGAGAAAAAAACTGGGCATAAACCTAAAGTTATTATATATGATTTTTACTTTCGCTATTTCAAAACTAAATTTAATATAATAAGTTTTGGACATCTAGATCGGATACGTGTGAAGACTGTGAAGTGTATGATAGAGTCGATAATCAATTGAAAGCAAAATATCGTTTTTCAGAAGATCAAATTAAAAAACTGAAAAAATCTTCATCAAAGTAAAGCACTCGTTTTTTGAATGACCTAAAAGAGAAAACAAAGATAATAATCTATACATAGAGACTCTTTGTTTTGATCAGGAGCAAAATGCTCCCTTGCCAAATTTTTCTGCGGGCGACGCATTTTATTTACGACAATTGTGGATGTATAACTTTTGTATACACGCATCAAAGCACGGCAAGGCCCATTTCAATATGTACGATGAAATAATGAGCAAAAAATGAGGTGTGGCCACCACACGACTTTCTTACACATATGAGCGTTTCAAACCATACAATTTTAACAATTATTTTATACAAAAATTATTCAAAATCTTATTCTAAGTACTTCCAGTCTCTTAATAAATCTCTACAGGATACATACTTTGTGAGATATTTGTAAAAAAATGCTACTCGCTAAGAGTAAATGTATTACTTCCGGTCCGAATTTTGAATTTTCGTTTATACAAAAAGTATTCCAAATCCAACTCTAAATGCGTTTGTATTCTTGACAAATATATATAGAATGCATAATTTACGAAATATTTGCAAAAATCGCTATTCGATAAGAGTAAGAGTATAATATCCGTCCCTTGTTAGAGGGTTGGATGGTTAATCAAAACACATATAGATGTTGTGATGCGTTTATTTGTAGTGGACAACTACATCAGCTACATATAGTAATTACATTACTATACCACTAACACTATATACATATTTAATTAACGTAATACTGACTACTCAATACTGCATCCTAATTCAATACTAATTCGATACTATTTCTATACTCTTTCTATACTAACTCTAATGTTCCTAATATTACTCTTTTATACTAACTATATTGTATTAACCTAATTCAGAGAAGGATTGTTTATGTAAAACAAGTAGTTTGTATATGTACATACCCCTTGTCTATGTACCGAGACCTTGTGTGGTCACCTTCTATTAATTTTGTAATCTTACTTGTTCTACATACGTTACAAGAGTGCTACCTCCGGTCTGAATTTTGAAATTTTTTTTATGCAAAAGATATTGAAAATTAAGTTCTAAATACTTTTATACTCGTAACGTATCTGTCTAAAATGCATGACTTGCGAAATATTCCCAAAAAACTGATTTTCGATAAGAGTAAAAGACCTACTTCCGGGTGGAATTTCGAAAAACTTTTTTAATAAAATTCCTCTCAAATTTAATTTTGAGTATATATTAATTCTTTACAAATTTGTTTAAACTTAGTAGTTGACGAATAATTGACAAAATTCGATTTTTTCACTGAAGTAAACTACTACTTCCGGTCTGCCGATTTTACTGAATATCTCATTAGATCTCAAGACGGAGATTATATTCGTAAGTATAAAATTTGGAATTGATACCTAAAGCGGTTTCACCGTTATTGTGGTCACACACAGAGAGACAGACAGACAGACACAGCCATTTTTAAAAACCACTTTTTCGGTGTCAGGGGACTTCAAAACGTGGACATCTGCAAAAATCTCGAGGTCGAAAATTTTCATCATCACAATATTTCCTTATACTACGTATAAGAAAGTAAAAACTACTAACGAGACTGTAAGCTTCTTGAGTTTTTATTTCGAAAATATAGACAAAGAAGTAAAAATTGTATATTTATTTTCAGATAATTGTGGTGCTCAAAAAAAATAGAACTAGAAAAGGTCGATTCGAGCACACTGTTCATAGATTTCCTGAACCCGGGCATAGGTTTCTCCCGTGTGGACATAACTGCAATTTTCTTTTATAATATAGACATTAGTGCGTAAACCTAAATTGAGTTTCCATTGTTTATTAATCATTTATTACTTTCATTGTTAATGAAATTCTTGGACATTTTGATAGCCTTTTAAAGTCTAGATCTTGACATTGAATATGACATAAAATAGCAGTCAAATGACCACTGCGACTCCTTTGGTGGGTTTGTATCTATTCGACATAATTTCGGTAGACGTTTTAGAGTAAAAGCACCAGAATTTCTTTCTTGAACGCGTGGAATCGGGTTCATTCAGTACAGGATCGGTTTTCGGATCAGTATTATTTTGTTAATAGTATATAATAGTCATCTAATAAACAACTTCTTTTAATTTTTAGGTTAACCTCGGTATGATGCAGGTCAGGTAACTTCAAGGGTTCTAAAAGGCAATCATTCTGAATGCCTATCGCATTATAACTTAAACTTGACAATTAGTATTATATTCCTGGTATTTTATTACACTTTTATTTTATTTTCCTAATGAAAATCAATATAAAATTTTTGTGACATATTTTACTAAAAGATTTTTTTATACCCTTTTGCTTTTCTCGGCTACCAATCCTATGTTTTTATCAAAAATTGCAACCTATTGTGTATTGAGTTGACAATAATTATATCTTTAATATACTGGTTGATTTTACTAAAGCTTTAAAATTTATGTTTCGAATTCGTATCTGGACATTATGATTTCATTATTTTTGTGTTTACATGAATTACATATTTTATACATTTAATAACACCTTAATAAAGAATATCTCTTCAATAATAATATTCTTTATTGTAACAGAACTTATTTCCAGATCATTGTCAAATTTCACATGCGATACAGAAATATAACAATATATGAGTAAGTATAGAAAACGTAAAAATAACACAAGTGCACAGAGTTAAAATTATGAAAAGACACACAATTGAAAATAAACTGAAACGTAGTCAAAAGCAATATAATTTTATCGGAAGATAAAAAAATAATTTAAATTTAAAAAATCTTGACTTGCATAGAATGTTCAATTAAAAATACCTTGCCCCTTCTATAAAATTTTGCACCAGAATAGTACGGAGAGTTTTCAAATAGTGCTTGTTCTATGTTTTAGAGGGACGATACCATTTGTTCTGCGTGTACCAGCGAAATTAGGCCCAACAAATAAATCAAAGCTTCTTTTTATAAATACAACTATATTGTAATGAATATACATGGAAACGTGAGTATCCCATTCGCCTTAAGAACATGCCTACACGAATCCTTCGGTCCCATTTCAAAAAGCAGACAAGTAATCCGTTTCTGCCCCACAAATACCAACTCCCAGTTGACTCCGCGCCCCCAGATTAATACGTTATAACTCAGAACGGAAGGCACCAAGACGTAGTAAACGTTAAGCAGATTTGTGCGAGAAAGTGTGGGTTTTAGTTTAAGAATTGCGTCAAACTGCTTTTCAAAATTAAGATTAGCATCCAGATATGTACCAAGGAACTTCATGGACTGCTCGCTAGGTTTTCCAATGTCCATTGAAAAATCTAAATTTCGTCTCTGGTGAAAATAAATGTAACAAGATTATTAAAGTTGAAATCCAGACGATTTTTACTACACCATGCGGAGAATTGACGCACAACAAGAGATATAGACTATTGTCATAATTCTGGACGATCCGCACAGACAGCAATAGAGATGTCATCAGCAAATAATACCATAAGTCCCGCCTAAGTCAGATACGATAGCAAATAGTTGATAAATAATAGGAATAACAATGGGCCCAACACAAACCCTTGAAGCACACTTGCTTTGATGTGGCACTCGTTAGATCTATAACCGGATAGGACCACAGATAACCGCCTATCCCTTAAAAAGGACTCATGCCATGACGACAACGGGTCCTGTATCCCGATAGCTTACAATTTGTCGACGATATAATCAATATGGAGGCTGACAATGCCCGTTACGAATCAAAAATATTCCGGCAAAGAATAAGAAATAAGATTACCTAAGGTGGTATTACTTTATTCAAATTATCTAAACCACGACAATATACATATATATTATTTGAAAAGCTTTTTTTACAGCTGATACATTCTAAAAGTTGCACTCTATCTTTAAAAGCACATTTAAATACAAAATTGATGTGAATATATTAATAAACGGAAATGAGAAAGTTATACAAACCAAACAAAAGGAACGAACCAAAAATCACTTAATTTTACTAAGCATAATAAAACGAGAATGCTTTACAACGCAAACATAATCAACCGGGGTTCTGTTCGCAGTGTATTTACGTTTTTCATCTTAGGCAGAGCCGAAATTCGGCCAATGTAATTAATTGACTTGCTTGTGGTTGTGGCTGCAGCGATGAGAACATTGAAAGGGTCGTTCGGGCATACTTTACTGGACACAAAAAGCTTTTAATATTCTTTAATATATTTAACATTATTTTGATAATATTGAATTAATTTCTTTTTTGTTAAGTTAGAATAAACTGCTGGTTGGGAATACATAAATATTTCTGTTTTCGGAATGTGAATCTGCCGTCGTTCTAAAAACATGACATACAGGGTTGCGATTTTGTATGGATACAGCTAAATATTTTGAAAATGTTTTATTGGAACTCGCAGAAATTTGACACACTCTTAGAAGGATTTAGACTACATTATTTGAGATGTTCTCCAGTTTTACATGGTCTTTCGTTTTGTAGATACAAGGCTAACTTGATGTTTTTTAAATAGCAGGGGGGGTCAAATGTAACAATTCTGAAAAGAGTGCTCTTTTCTCTATTCAGCGACGTAACACATGCCTGTCTTAATTTGCATAAAAACCGCTTTTTTTGTTTTTACGAATTCGAATTTGTAGAAATGTAAAAGTAAGTTACCATTGCTGCAAATGCTGCCATTCGCCTTCTGTCATTTGTATTATATTCAAAAAATATACTTATGTCATATAATTAGTTTAAAAATGGTGCATTTAAGTAAAATGGAGCGTATAGAAATCCTGATTATGTTGGATATGGCGATAGAAACCAAGTTCTGCTGAGATCGTAACTCTTTTTAATGAAATACATCCCAATCGACAGTCGATCTCTAGAACAACGGTTTCAAATACTTTAAGAAGTTTCAATAAAACTGGAAACACAAAAAATCGTGTAAAACCCGGACGACCGAAAGCTGTCACAAACGAAGAAGATTCTTTGAATGTTATATTAGATATGCAAGAAAATCCAAAAACTTCTTTACACTAGTTGGCTCTAAATCATAATTTGAGTAGAAGATCTATACACAATGTAATGAAATGTGAAAACTATCATCCCTACAAAATCCACTTGTTACAGGAACTGAGTGAAGATGATTTTGACCGCAGAATCGAATTTTGTGAAACAATGATGAACAAAATAAAGCAAGGTGGTAACTTATCAATCACATTCTCTTCTCTGATGAATCAACATTTTGTTTAAATGGGAATGTTAGCCGCCATAACTGTAGGTATTGGTCTGACAGAAATTCGCACTGGATGGAGCAAGTATCCTCAAAAAATTAATGTTTGATGTGGAATTATTGGTCGGAATATTATTGGTTCTTTTTTAATTAATGGTAATTTAACTTCTCAAAGATACATACAACTTGTACAACAAAACATTGTTCCCTGGCTCAGAGAAGTCTTCCCAAACTACAATAACCGCAATATACCAGCAGACACCATATGGTTTCAACAAGACGGAGCACCGCCCCATTTTGCCATTATTTGGTTTTACGTCAGCATTTAAACCAAACGTTTCCTGATAGATGGACAAGACGGAGGGAAACAATTGAATGGCGAGCTAGGTCACCTGATTTGACCCCACTTTATTTTTTGTGGGGTCATTTAAAAAATCGAGTTTATTTAAACAGACCATTAAATGTCGCAGATTTGCAAGAACGAATAGGAAATGAGATTGCCTTGATTTCTCATCATACTTTGATTGACACCTTGCAGAATTTTTTCCATCGAATTCATTACTGTCAAGAAGTTAAAGGACGGCATTTGGAGCATATTTTATAATATAAAATATTTATATAATTTAAATATTTTTTTCATTATTCTTAAAATGTGTGAGTTCAATTTTAATAAAATGTCTTATTTTTATTATTTTTGGTCGAAGTGAGATTGTTAACAGTTGACGACAGATTAAAAACATCATTTCAAAAGCTGACGTACTTTAACTTTTCTTCAAATTCAAATTCGTAAAAACAAAAACAAAAACCTGTTTTTGTGAAAATTAAGGCAGAACATCTCAAATAATGCAGTCTAAATCCTTCTAACAGTGTGCAAAATTTCAGCCAACTTCAATAAACCGTTTTCGACATATTTAGCTGTATCCATACATAATCGCATATATGTTGTAATAGATATATTATCGTAATAACGAATTTTTTATCATCTGTAGCATTATATTTGCACTTCCATTATACTTTTTATTTGTTATTAAAAATGTTGCCCATACATTGGCTTACATAATGGGTACTAATAACAACATATTCATGATTATCAAATGTTATTTAAATCGAAAAAAGTTACATATACACATTTGTACACAAATATGGAATCAACTTTATTATAAAGAACATTGGAAGTGCAGTAATGTTGTTGACTGGATAGCCTTGGCCATGGTAACGGTACATACAGATGATATATGTTAATAAATAAATTTTGATGGATTATTCAGAAATATAAAATTACGTTTACCTGATGGTTCTGCCAAGCTTGGGTCCTCTGATTATTTTACTTAAACATCGATTTCAATTCCCAACAACTTTATATGTTATCGTTAAACGGTAAAGTCAATAATAAAGAGATAATATAATAATTCTTGTGAAATTGTATAAACGAGTTATTCAATAAATAAAAATTCGCCCTTGAATAATAGATGGCGGCTAAAGCAATGGAATGCGATTTCTGAAAACCGAAATGTAGGCTACTAGTGAACACTCCGATTCGCGAAGGAACATCGCTACTTCCAATTTCTTCCAGGTCAAATCTTAAGTCTACTAAATTAGTATAATTTGAGGTATACTAAATATTGTAATTATATTTGTAAAATAATTATGAAGATATTCTCATAATTCATATAAAGCTTTTCTGAATTTGAACGACACCAGCATACTAGCTAGTTCTCCTTTTGAAAAAGACATAGAGAGTATTTCATTAAAGGCAATCGCTGAAGCTGAAGAATGGTTAAATGCTAATAAATTAAAATTGAACACCGATAAGACAAAACAGCAAATGCTAACCACTCAACCAAATGTTGAAAAGCGTCTTTGGGATTGCTAGGCGTGTATATATAGATGGAACGACCACATAGAGCATCTGGCGATTTTTGCTAACTAAGCATCAATACCAGTGGAGGAAAAAAAGACTAAAACACTCGGGTGCAGTTATATGATGAAAATGTGCAAGCACTGACCAGGCGTAAAATTCACAGTCCACCCACATTAGATTTGACACTGAATGCAATAAAAAATGAAGAAAATATGCCAAATATTTCGAGAATTACATTGTATAGGTTATTAAAAGATATCGGTTTCTATTTTGAAAAGGTTGGGAAAAAGGTAATGTTGATGCACGAGACGATATCATATGATGGCGTCATGAATATTTACGTAACATTAAAAAGTATCATGGTGAGTGGAGAAATATTATGTTTACTGATGAATCGTGAGTAAATGTTGGACATTTTGTTTCTAAAGCTTGGGCTGGCACTACCGTAAGTACATCAAGACAAGCCTTTTTAGAAAACCTAAGTACAAGCTTAATGGCACCAAAAGGTCGAGCAAAACGATTTACACTAATCTTTGCTATAGTAATGCGAAAGGATTTGTTGTGAGAGTTAAATATACCTTTTTGTGTAAAATAACTGCAGATGCGCAAGATGAGGTTTGTGCCGAAGTGTACGAAGATTGGTTTCTAAAGTACACAGGGTGTTTAAGCTCGGCCAGCGGCCATATTTCGGCAACCGTTTATCGTACAACCTGATGTTGATAGTAAAGCGGACCTCAGGAATTTCAACAAAAATATTTTTAAGTTTCCAAAATAATCACAAGGGGGCGCAATTCTCAAGGATAATTATAATAATTGTTCATTAGATTCAAGTATAAGGTAGGTTAACATTTTTACTAGCAACTATTTGAGACGCTTTTATACAATTTTTATTTGAAACTTTTTGGTCTAATTCCAATAGGAAGCGAAGGGTGGAGGGGGGTATGTCTGCGTACAAAAGTAAGTATAATTTCTGTTTGCCTTAACGGAGTTTAATGTTTCTAGAGTAATTAGAAAGGTAATTGGAGTGTATGTAGTACAAAATTGCGTGGTTTTCCAAAAAAATAACAAGGGGCGCTGTTCTTAATGTATGTATATTACTTGCTTTTTTCTTTAAAATTTTAAATGGAACGTTATATTTTTAATATCATAATATTGAAGCACATAAAAAGCTGCGAAGAGAATGATGAAAACCCGAAATTGCTACATTTTTTCTTGACGAATATTAGTCATACGAACACAATCCAGGAAACAAAAATTTTTAAATATCAATTTACATATTTATTGAGAGTAATAATTTACTTTTTTTTAAGAGGCTCACTAGACAGTGTATAGTTTGCTTTCATTTGAATTTGCATCATACTCTGTCATAAATGTATTCATTTCAATCTTCTCACCGATTTTATAATTTATTGCATATGTTATGTTAGATTCTTTTAACTGTTTTCAAATGTTCTAGCTATTATTTTTTAAATTTCATTTCTTATCATTTCCGACATTGAAATAATAGTAGATATATTACATACCCAGCTGGAAAGTGTTTCATTACAGTCGAGAGATTAAGTAGTATACGCTAAGCGTCGAGGTTAACTTTATCTCGAGGCAGGAATGAAACTTTTCATCGAGGTTTGTATACTATTTTATTTACAACCATAATTATTATATTTATTTGTAATAAAAATTCCGGTGAAAGTTTTGACATATTGAATTGTCAGATTTGGATGTTCTAGCGTAAACGTCAAATAAGTGTACGTCAGTTTTTTCGGCGAATAGATTATAAAAGGAATGTTGAGTAGTAAAGTCTTCAAGGACTGCATTCCACTGGAACTGAATCCCTCGACAGTAATGAAACACTTTCCACCTCGGTATGTAATATACTATTATTACCCAACAGATATACATCTAATTATAAGACAACAGCAAAAATAATTTCCATAACTATTGAACTAAGTATACAATAACGAGAAGAAACAATACAATATAATGCATTAGTTATAAACTAGTATATTATGCAATGAGCATTTAATGATGGCTATTAAATCACGAGTTTGGAAATTCGCTCCTATTCATTACGACACGAGCCGCAGGCGAGTGCTATACAGATTTTAACTACTTGCAAGTAAAATGCAGAGAATTGTCAAGTTTAATTAATTTTTATATCTGTCAGATAGGTAGTCATGGCCATATTAAATATTGATAGAATATTGGAATGTCGCATTCCTATTGGATGTAAACATGTATCTTAATAAAAAAAATTGTATCTTAATAGACATCATTAAAGTACGGGTCTAGAATATCTAACAATACAATTAAAGTATGGGAGTAGAAAACCAGTATATTACATACCGAGGTGGAAAGTGTTTCATTACTGTCGAGAGATTGAGGTTAACTTTATCTCAAGACAGGAATGAAACTTTTCACCGAGGTTAGTATACTTTTTTATTTACAACCATAATTATTATATTTATTCGTGATAAAAATTCCAATAAAAGTTTTGACATATTGAGTTATCAGATTTGTGATGTTCTAGCGTAAACGTCAAATAAATATACTTTAGTTTCTTCTGTGAATAGATTATAAATGAAATATTGAGTAGTAAAACCTTCAAGGACTGCGCTCCACGCGTGAATGGAGAAGGACAAGAAATCACTATTTCGTCATATCAGCAATAGCAGTGCGGCCTATCTACATGAATTCAAGTTTCCAATAATTCTAATGTAACAATTAGTTTTTATAAATAAGATCTTGTTCGCCTTGTTAATTAAAATATGGTTGGAAGCCTTTTAATGTATTATGAAAACAAAAGATAAACTAACATTAATTTGATTGATATTGAGGTTCGGAAATGAGGGCGTAAAGTGAGGGCGGGAAGTAAATGTGAAGTCACACTTTCGAACTTTTAAAAAGTCAGAAATGGCAACATTACGCGTATGGTTGTAAATAATATCATTTTTTCTGTGATGGGAAAAAAGTTTGACATTTTAATCTTCTTGACAGGTAACAAAATGTCACTTTTTCAACCCGGGCAGAAAGTAATCACTTTCTGCCCATGGGAAAAAAGTGCTCACTTTCTGCCCGCTTAAATTGACAGATATTTGATTATTTTACAGGTTTCCATAGCAACGCAGGTGTAATGTCACTTGAAATGCCACATCGATTGATTTTCTGACTTTAATATAAAGTATTAGCGTGTTTTTTTCAATATTAAATCGTCGTTTTTCCCGTCACAGAAAAAAATTGTGTATTATACACGCGAAAAAAATTAGATTTTAGCTCTCGGTAGTTTATCTCCCTCCACTTCGCGTCGGGAGATAAACCCAACCTCGAGCTAAAATCTAATACTTTTTTCCCTTGTATAATAAATAACTATTACTCATTAGTAGCGAAAACGTATAAAAATGATACCTAATTCATCCCCGGGTATAATATGAAAGTAAGTAAAACAACAGTTTATTATGCCTAAACATAAATAAGAAAATATATTGATGAAGTAATACAAACGAAACAAACAAAATATATTTAAATAAGAAAGTACAAAAAATAAAACAAAACAAACTTTCACTTAAAGAATTTTCAAAGTGTTCACCATTATTTTTATACACATGTTTACTCGTCAATCAGTAGAGAGCACAGCTACTTCAATTTCGGAAGCAACAATTGTTGTAGTCGGCTTTTTCTTATAAACTGTCTTTAATTTTGCTCCATAAATAAGAATCAAGAACATCTCGCAAGGCGAATAAAAACTTTACGGGATTAATGTCTTCTTTCGTGATAATTTATGGAATATGCCGGGAAGCAAGAACTGCATTTTCAAAGCATTGAAAATCCATTCTGATGTCATGTCATAAGGTTAATCGTTCGATTATGACATTTTCCAAACTTAATAATTATGTGCACGTGTTCAAAAAGGCTTAATTTGCTAAACACGTACAACACGTTCAACTACAAGTGACACAAATATTTCACATTTTGATTTTCATAGCCCACCTTGGAAATCTCATAATAATGTAATTTCGTATCACGGTGCATGCGATGTTGTATAATGGTAATTTAAATAAAAGCAAACAATACAGTATCCAATATTATTATTATTTTATTTCAATGTTGAAAAAGACAAGAAATAATATTTAGAAAACAATAGCTAGAGAATTTGACAATATTTAAAGGGAATTCAATGTAATTGTAATATATACAAAGAATTAAAAAATCGCTGAAAAGTTTGAAATGAATTTATGAAAGAGTATGGTAGAAATTTAAATGAAAGCAAACTATACACTGTCTAGTTACCCTTCTATAATTAAAATAAAATTATTACTGCCAATAATTAAATAAATTTATATTTTAAACTTTTATTTTTCTGGATTGTCTTCCTATAATAATAATAATAATAAAAGACTATAACTATATTTTCGTCAAGAAAAAAGGTGGCAACTTTCGGTTTTCATCATTCTCTTCAAGTTTTTGTGTGCTTCAATATTACGAAATTAAAAATATATCGTTCCATTTAAAATTTAAAGGAACAACAGATAACATACATATATTAATAACAGCGCCCCCTGTTATTTTTTTGGACATCCACGCAATTTCGTATTAGATACACTTTAATTTTCGGTAAAATTCTCTACTTAATGAGCCTAGAAACATTAAAATCTGTTGAGGCAAACCGATATTATACCTGCTTTTGTACGCTGACATAAACCCACCCCACTCTTCCCTTCGTATGAGAATCAGATCAAAAAGTTTCAAATAAAAATTGTTTAAAAACGTCTGCAAATGTTGCTAATAAAAATTTTAACCCATCATAAATTTTAATTCAATGAAAAATTATCGAATTTTTAATTCACCTTGAGAATTGCGCCCCCTCGATGTCATTATGGAAACTTAAAAATATTCTTGGTGAAATTGCCGAAATATGGCCGTTGGCCGACCTTAAACAGACACCCGGTATATTACTTAATTCACCTGAATATTCCGTAATAGTTATTGATAATGCATCTTATCAGAGCCAGAAATTGGACAAAATACCTACCACAGCTTCAGGAAAATTTACAGTGGTTATACGCTAAAAATATTTCAATCGAAGACGGATTATTTAAACGGGATTTATCGTATTACAAATAGTATTGCAAGAAAGATAGATATAATAAATATGCACTTGATGAGGCAGGTGCACGATGAGACACACAAAATTTCGATTGCCACCATATCACTGTGTTGTAAATCCTATCGAGATCAGGTGAAAAATTGTATAAAACATAATAATACAACATTTAAAGTTAATGAAACATCAGAACTAATGCGGCAAGGATATGAAAATGTTTCTGTCGAAAACTGGCAAAGTGACATCAAACATGTTATAAAAGAAAGAATAGACCTTTATTTGTTGCATTTATTTCTTCTGATGATTTACTTATTTAAGTTGCATAAGACATGTGGAAACTGGACGAATTGTAAGGTGATTCCAAACAATTTATCATCCACGTTGGCGAATCATCTTCTTCTTCGTGGTATTCAGATACATAATAAATATCACATTATATCTTTGCATTTTTTTAAGTTGAGGTGGAAAATAATCAGTACGTCTTCCCCATTGTAAACATATCTGTTTTAGTCTGTTAATTATAGCTTACAAAAAATTTTGTTTATTATCAATAAATGGCAAACCCACTTTTTTTCTTTCTGCGTATTTTTATCCATTTAAATGTCTAGGACATGTGATGAATAATGTAAATATCTAAACAATATTTCAACATAACCCCCAATGTCAATGTGACAAACAACCATTACCGCCATTACTATCATTATGAAATTTACGTAGTACCAACCATACCATATAAAATTTACCTAATACCCATCCAACATTGAGATTATGGAACGTCGCGTGCGATCTCCATAAGAGCAATACTTTGATTCCAGGGTGGAATAGACTATAGTAATTATTAACATTCATCTATCTAACAATTAACATGGATGCCTAAGAATACATTGGAATTTAAACAAATAAATTAAAATTTCTAATTGGTGACATGGCAGAGATTTAATGACAAATTTAACAACACATATGGACACACAATAAGGATAAATAAATATATTTAGTAGAACCGGAGGATGAGATACAAAGAAAATCATATTGCTATATAAACAGAAAAATATACTATAGGAAATATACGTATATATGTTATATATTTGGCCACGCACGTACAAAAAGAAAATCAATAAGACCGTTAGGAGAATGGCTTGTTCGACAACGGGCCCCGTCAGCTCAATCATTCGTCCTTTACGTCTATATCTCTCGTCATTGCGAACATCCCGTCTGTACGGGTTTCTGCGCGCCGAATTCTTGTTCACGTTTACAAGGGACGGGTTTGATGTTTTTATTGCTTTATTAAAATGGAACAAAAAAAAAAAGAAAAGAAGGAAAATAAAGAGAGAAAAAAGGCAAAAGAAAAGATGAAAGACGAAAGAAAGAGATTCGCCCAGAATGACGGAACGTGTAATAAAAATATGCTGCTTTCAATAAATCCCCTAATTCCATATAACATTACGCATATCTCTTCTGGTTATTTGAAGAGTATTTTTCGTTAACATTTCATATACGTGTGTACAAGCTCGTTAGACCATATTTTCTTTGAATTTTATTTCTTTCTGTAGGCCTCTAGGAAAATGTTGTCATATACTTCAAATACTTTCAATCATTTCCTCTACATTTTCTCATACCCTAAATCTAAGTAGCGAAAATACGTTTTCAAATTTTCCATAATATATCAGCATATACATTATCCGACACACCTATTTTTGCAAAATTTTAAATTGAAAAATATATTATTACATATAAAAATAAATAGGATAAATATAATAATTACAAAAATTCAAATCCTGAAACTAGAAAAAATTAATAACTTAATTTTCAATATGTCCGTGACTTTTTGAATGAAACACAAATTTTTGGATAAAAAATTATTTTATTTTTCAACATAGTCCCCTTTGAGCTCTATACACTTTGTCCAACGTTTCTCCAATATTTTTATCCCTTCCAAAAAATAAGATTTGTCGAGGTCATCAAAATAGGTATTTGTTTGTGAGATGATTTCATAGTTGGAGTCAAATCTCTTTCCGCCGAGTCATTTTTTCAGGTTTGGAAACAAGAAATAGTCAATCGGAGCTAAATCCGGGGAATAGGGTGGATGAGGGAGCAATTCATGGATTTTTCCATGGAAACTGCACATGTGTGCACCCTTGCATTGTCCTGGTGGAAAAAAACTTTTTTCTTGACCAAATGCGGTCCTTTTTTTCAAATCCTTATTAAATCGACTCAATAAGTTGGCATAGTATTCGCCATTGATTGTTTACCCTTTTGAAGGTAGTCAATGTGGATTATACCGCGGGCATCCCAAAAAACGGTCGCCATGACTTTATTGGCTGACAAACCCACTTTGGCTTCTTTGGCGCCGACTCACCCCCAGAAACCCACTGTTTTGACTGCTGTTTTGTCTCTGGTGTGTTGTGGTGGATCCACGTTTCGTCCACGGTTACGAAACGGCACAAAAACTCGTTCATATTGCGGTTAAACTACGCCAAACACTCCTGCGAAGTTGTTACACGATTGCGTTTGTGGTCGAGTGTGAGCAAACGTGGTACCCATCTTGCGGAAAGCTTTCTCATGCCCAATTGATTATTCATAATTGAAACCATTGAGCCATGTGATATGTCTATGGCTTCCACAATCACTCGTACTTTCAATCTCCGATCGGCCAACACCACATTCAAATTTTGACAGGAGTCAACTGACAGATGTCTTTGACAGGAGCAGTGTTGTCCTTTCACCTAAAAGGCGGGAAATTTAAAAAGTCACCCACCCTCGTATCATCTCTAACCACTAGATCGGCTATACTCGGCTATATTATAACAAGTTAATTTACATATACGTTAATTGTAATCTTATTAAATACTACAGTATTGGTCATAATTATAGCAACGTTTATTTATGTTTGGAATACTTGTGTACAATGTACACTCTTTATTATTTTGGATTATAGTATAAAATTCAAGGAATAATTCTACAACTTGTTTCGTTCATATCTGTTATGCGGTTTTTTTCCAACAGCTGTTTGCTATTAGACCATAAATCATGTTGATGCTGGACAGTGACGAATCCAAATTTAATTTAATAAAACGAAACAGTATTTGTCCGTAAAGCGTCTAAAGAGTGAGCAATTAAATCGTAAGTATACAATTGCCACAGTAAAGCATGGCGGTGGCTACGAGATAGTAAGAGGCTGCTTTCTTGGTTCGCAGTGTGTCCACTACATAGAATTCATTATCTACCAGAGCTTTGTCAGGGTCTACCAGAGCTTTGCTTGGGCTGAGTAAGCCTACCCTTGGACTTATATTCCTTGATAACTTTCAAAACTGTACTTCTTGCAACATCAGCAGTAATAGAATATGGGTAACTTCAGAAACACAACCTAAGATGCTATTTCCCTTTTACTTTTTGTTGGTATTTTCAATTCTCAGCTTCCTATGAGTATTGAGAATTATTTGCTTTTCAATGGGTGACAACTGGCCAAAACGGCCGCGTTTCCTTGGTGCACAAATAGAGGTTTCTACTTGTACTTGGCATTGGCTCCATGATATATTATGGTAGATACTAAATAAACGATTTAATAGTTTTAAAAAGAACTATTTTTGTTGTATAAATGCAACTGCCAGATGACAAGAAATTCATGTCAATTAAATTAAGCGAGTGTCATTTGGGCACGGTAAGAACCAATCTAATTGTCCACTTTTAGCGCTAAAATTTAATAGTGTCTACCGAATTAAAAGACAGGGTAAGTCTTGTTCTTCTGTGGTATACTCATTGATCATTATCTTTAGTGAGTTGTTTAAAAAAATTTTATGTTACTTCTCTTTCAAAAGCAGTATATATTATTTCAACAAGTATTTAATGTGTATCCAATATGTGTTGTACTGAGTGATGGTTATACCAAAGAATATTACCTTACGGTAAAGAAGCGACACTCTGATATCATTTTCAAAACGCTCCAATGCGCATGTATATTCTCAAAATGGCCGTTAACTGTTGCTAGACGTCAGCTGTTTGTTTTGTGCGGTATAAACAAATTATAGTAGCGTTTTTTGAAGTAAATTGAAAATTTGTTGACTTGTGAATGTATTGATCATTGGTTAGTTGTGGTGGAAAATCTTGAAAATGTAAGCTTTTTTTTACTTTCCGGGAGATATAAACAGGTAAACATTAATATCTTTTTTGTAATATTCTTTTGGAAATTATGGAATTAGTTTTTTCGTACAAAGAATTGCGCTAATGTACATACCTACTTAAAGTTTATTACAATATTTTTCTTTTCATCAGGCGTTTTGAATGGATTCAAACCTGCAGTCGTCCAGAGTTAATAGGGAAAGAGGAATACTTTTTAAAACAAACAAGAGTATGCACGAAACATTTTGAAGCACCTATGTTTCTGAATGATTTGAAGAATCGACTACAATGCCATGCAAAACCAACACAGTACTTACCAGCAGATGAAAATGTCCGCCCATTGTAAGTTTAAAATGAAGACTCACTATTCATGTAATTGCATTTTTTTTGTTAATAGACTAACAGAGGAAGCAAATCCTGAGACCTACCTTGCTCATTCTGGTCTAGTTTAAGATCATACAATAATTGTATCCTTTTTTGTTTATAGAGTAACTACGAGAGGAAGTCCTGTGGCTACTCAAACACATAAAAAGTTGTCTTTCAGTACACCCCGAAAAAGAAAGTTAAGGTTTGAACTGAAAATTAAATTATGTTTGCGGATATTTTATGAAAAAGTGTTTGGATAAACATATATGTAATAAATGTTCACAATATGGTAGGTACATTAAGGAATTAAGTGCAAGCACAATTATGTGCCATTTAAATGCCTAGGAAACCAAAGAAAAATCAACATTTTGCAATTTATGTATACCAACCTTGGATTTTGTAGAGTATATCAGAGAAATTGTGTTTGGTGCAACATTTTTAAACCTTTACAATTACAGATAATGTTGGATTAAATTTCATTAAAGTGCTTGAACAAATTCCTTTTTGAATGCCATGTGAAGACTTCCCCAGGTTGTACTTAATGAAATTATTTTGTAAGTTAAAATTTTTTTATACTCTCAAAAGAGCTAATGCAGATTTTAAAAGAACACCTGGGAAGTCGACAAAAATAATTACTATTTCTAGTTTGTAGTTGTAGTTATTTTTATATCAAATTATTTTATTGTTATATACAGGGTCCGCCATCCGTCTGGGATTGTCATATTACGGCTTTAATATTGCAAAATTCGAAAAGTTATGTAATGTAGGTGGTAGCCGACTAGTAGGAGCACAAAATAAAATTATTGGTAATTATACAAAGTGTTCAGGAAAGGAGTGTGATGTCAAAGTTGTATTTTTTTAAATGGAACACCCGGTATATTATGTGATTTTTGAATTGCGCAATTAAAAATATTGGGATTTCATATGGGATTGTATTGACATAAAGCTTACGTTTTGGGAGTTATGGACGCATCAATTGGAAAAAATGCTCTAATCTAGCAGGATGTGGATTGGTTAGTATAGTATTTAGAAATATCGTGCTTATCATGAAGTTTTCCACGTTAGTATACTTTTATTCAGAGGTATTAATTTTAAGCTACATCAATCTGTTATACAGGGTGTTCATCATACGCGAATACTAATTTTTCTCAATTTTTTCAAATGGAACACCCTATATATTATTACCAATTGTTAATAAGGGCACTTCTAGCTTTCATTTGATATAAGGGTATGGCTGTCTAACTCCAATAATTTTCAAGAAACATCGAATTAACGTTTGAAATTTAACATCTTTAATAACATTTTGTAGAAATTATTTTACATCTACTCATACATTGATATTGCACTACGAAAATGAGCACAAAGTAATATCAAAAATGGAAATTTACAACAAATGTTCAAAAACTCGGCCATCATTTGCTATGCAAATGTCAAGTCTTCGAATAAACGATATCCTAACATGTTCCAAAATTTCAGGAGAAATATTTCTAAATGCTTGAGAAATTCTAATTTGTATATTTTCGGCTGTTGTTGGTGCTACTGAGTAAACCTGTTGTTTTATGTGTCCCCACAGAAAAAAGTCTACCGGAGTTAGATCAGGAGACCTAGCAGGCCATGAGATAGGACCTCCTCGCCCTATCCATCTTTCAGGAAGCCACTCTTGCAAATAATTCCTGACTGCTTGATGATAATGTGCTGGAGCACCGTCCTGCTGTAGGTACATCTGTTGCCTAGTTGCTAAATCAACATCGTCCAAAAGCAGCGGAAGTTCATTTCTTAAAAATTCTAAGTAGCTTTCGCCAGTCAATTTACCATTTAAAAAATACGGTCCTATAACATGTGATCCTAGTATGCCTCCCCAAACATTTAATGACCACTGATGTTGATGATCAATGTATCTAACCCAGTGGGGATTTTCGGTGGCATAATAATGCATATTGTGCCTGTTAAGTGAACCATTGTGTCGAAATGACGCCTCATCACTAAACAGAATACAGTCTAACATTTCTGGGCGGATTTGGAGCCTTTGTCTCATTTCTTGGCAAAATCCTAGTCTATGCTCTAAGTCATCTTCATTTAACTGCTGATGAAGTTCCATATGATAAGGATGAAAATTGTATTTTTTCAGTATTCTTCTAACTGATGTTTCACTAATTCCCGTATCTAAACTGATATTACTCACACTCGCATGGGGATTTTCTTCTACGGATAACAGCACAGATAATTTATTATCTTCATTAGAAATTAGAGGATGTGTGAATACCTTTTTAGGATACGCAACGCTACCTCTAGCATCGAACCTTTCTTTTAGTTTTTCAAATGCCGTTGGCTTAGGTTTACGTAAATTCCGATAACGTTGCGCGTACAACCTATTTGCTAATAAACAGTTACCAGAACATTCTCCCAAAATGTATACCATATTTATCATTTCCGGAACGGAAAAATTCATCTTTAATCACAAAATTATGACAACAATGACAGACTAGCTGCGCACAAGGAAAAAGTCAAACTCTTTTGTTCAATTTTATTTAAACTAGCCATGCCTACATGAGTTTTTATACAATACGTATTTATTCGTATGTGTATTTTTGTTGTTAAAGACAGAGAGCAACTGTGGCCACAGGCTTCCTTCTGGGCAGTTGGATAATAAAGAAAGATCATTACGTTAAGGCCACTAAAAACTTTGTGCTTATTTTCGTAGTGCAATATCAATGTACGAGTAGATGTAAATAATTTCTACAAAATGCTATTAAAAATGTTAAATTTCAAACGTTAATTCGATGTTTCTTGAAAACTATGGGAGTTAGACAGCCATACCCTTATATAAAATGAAAGCTAGAAGTGCCCTTATTAACAATTGGTAATAATATACAGGGTGTTCCATTTGAAAAAATTGAGAAAAATTAGTATTCGCGTATGATGAACACCCTGTATAACAGATTGATGTAGCTTAAAATTAATACCTCGGAATAAAAGTATACTAACGTGGAAAACTTCATGATAAGCACGATATTTCTAAACACTATACTAACCAATCCACATTCTGCTAGATTATGGCATTTTTTCCAATTGATGCGTCCATAACTCCCAAAACGTAAGCTTTATGTCAATACAATCCCATATGAAATCCCAATATTTTTAATTGCACAATTCAAAAATCACATAATATACCGGGTGTTCCATTTAAAAAAATACAACTTTGACATCACACTCCTTTCCTGAACACTTTGTATAATTACCAATAATTTTATTTTGTGCTCCTACTAGTCGGCTACCACCTACATTACATAACTTTTCGAATTTTGCAATATTAAAGCCGTAATATGACAATCCCAGACGGATGGCGGACCCTGTATAATTGGTGTTAAATATATATGTTTGTTTATGAATTATATTATTAAAGAATTCTGTTTATTACTTGTAAATTTTGTCTCTTAATTGTCCTCTTCAAAACATTCCAAACAAAATATTTACAAAAGTATTATTTGGATATCCACGTATAATAATTGCCGAATAACTACTGTTTAAATATGATAATAATTTATTTTGGCAATATTCGGCAGTTCTACGCCAATGGACTGAAAGGCGCTCCACTGAATTAGTAGTTTCAAAATGGCCGAAGGTCGTTGAAAAGTAAACCGAGTTTTCATATGGAGTGTCGCTTCTTTACCGTAAGGGTAATATTCTTTGGTTATACTAGCGTTTTCCTCACTCCACTGACAATGTGAGAGCAAAAATTGAAGTCCACCAGGCGCATAATAATAATACATGCTTGATGGTGCTCTAGATTACTATCGTGGGATATTCACTAATGCTTTATTGTTATTATTCTTATTTAGTTGTATAGGGCCCCGACACATGCATAAATATCCATCTCTATTTATGTTATACACTTGTGTCATTCTTCTGCTAATATCACGTGTTTTGTATTAATATTTTTTGTTCGAGTTGAAAAATAACTGCATGAATATTATGTTAATGGTAAGAAGATATTTGAGATTCATTATGTTGAAATTATTAATTTTATAAATTTAGTGTATTCAGTCATTAAAATGAAAAGCATACGAAAATTTTAATGACCAGTTGCTTATTGAAATCAATTTTAATATTACTTTTAAAAACATTTAAAATTTTTCTCAAAATGCTAATGTTGCACCTTGCTTCGTGATATTTACTGACGAATGAGAAGGCCAGGTAGGAAACACCTGCAGAATTCCTATCTTGGTTTAAGAAGTAATCACACACTAACGACGTCAACGGAATTAGCAATTGAAGAGAGACCACTTAAATGCATTTCGCCCATACAGGCGTTCCGCAAAGATCGTTGCACATTGCCTCAATTAAAAATGATTGTTCATTACAGTCTTTATCGTGACCGCATAACTTCTTTTTTCTCTCTTAACTAGTAGTTACATATATACGTTCTCGCATTGTACAATACACGCATATATTCATATTCATGTTGATATGTAACACTATGTAAATATATATACGTCTTTGCACTAGGTATCTTAACAAGTGTTTTTTTTTCATGGCGTGTTAAATATCAGAGCAACAATGTTTTTATTTACTACTATTCCTGTAATAAAAGGTATTAATTTATTAAGTTATTTTTCTACTCCCATACTGTAATTGTATTATTAGATATGCCGAACCTGTACTATAAAGATGTTCATTACGATACAGATTTTCATTATGTTACAAGTTTATATCCAATAGGAACACAGATTTTTCATTACGATACAAGTTTATATCCAATAGGAATGCGACATTTCAATATTCAAACAATATTCAATATGGCGACTGCATATCTGACAGATATACAAATTAAATAAATGTGACAGTTCTCTGCAATTTACAAGTAAGTACTTAAAATTTGTGCTTTTTTGAAAATATAAACGGTAAAAATGAGGGATAATGACAGTGAAATGTAATAATTGACTCCACCACAACTTATGGAACAAGCCTTAGTAGCCACGAACAATTTATTACCAGCCAAATTCACAAAAACGTACGGAAAATTTTAACCTCAATTTATGAAATGGATTATTCAAAAAATATGTTTTATTATGGGGTCGTAGAAAAAATAGTGTATGCAACTCGCATTTAATGGCTATTACGACACTCGTACTCATTACAATACTCGCCTTACGGCTCGTATTGTAATTTTTTTACTCGTGTCGTAATAGCTATCATTAAATGCTTGTTGCATAATATACTATTCTTATATTGTTGGTCCGTTTTTGTCTTCAAACAAATTATTAGAATTGGAATCGTCGACATAAAATAGCGATGATTACCGCCTGGTTTCACTGTTACTATACCTTGTCTCAGAATAAGAAGGAGTGATTCAAATATGGCGCCAAAATGGTGTTTATTTTTAAAGTATCTCATTGGTTCTTGCGTAGCAAGTTTAACATGGGAAAATAAGTTTTCCAAAACGTCACTTTATGTTTATAACCAAGCCATAACCTAGTCTCTTACATTTTTACTTTGATTAATTATATGTACTGTATTGTGTTATTAAATAAATTCCATACTTTTATGTACAACATGAATATGAGTGATCAGACGGCTTAAGACCTAAGGCATTTGAAACTTTTAATTTGATGAATCTGTCAAAATACACAGTTTCTTTTTTAAAATCGAATGTCCTTATTATCATTGCAAAATAGCTATAGATGAGTCCATACCAAAAATGAACTGAGCAGTTCTACACAGATTCTTGAAGGTCATTAATTTCAAGAAAGTGTTAATTAAATACTAATTATATCTCCTCATGCTCATATACATGTTATATTTCGTATATGGCAAAAGTAATAAGAAACCTGTACTAACAGAAAAAGGTGAAAATATCTGAAAATAATAAGACAGTACAGATTATGATGGTCGTCCAATATTTAATTAGGTGAAACATGCTTGAATGAAGAACAGACAAAAAAAAGTTTGGATTGCCGCAAGTATAATGAGTGCACGACAAGCTTTTGTGGAAAGCCTATCGACAGGATTAAAAAGCTCTACTGGTAAAGATACGTCTGGATCTGAATTGATATATGTGGGAGAAGGACTATTGTATTGATTCATGAACGAATATTACTCAAGTTGGAAAGGGCAGCTGCACAGGTTACCTCCATATAATTGCGAGCGCAATTCGACTGAAATGATTTGGGCCAAACTAGAAGGTAAATTTGCTTCAAAAAATGCCCCTTTCAAATTATCACTTGTATGAGAACTTTTCACAGAAGCAATTAGAAATGTTACAATAAGTAATTGGAAAAAATGTGCCGACTATGTAACTAACGTAGCTGAGAGAATGTGAAACATAGATGGTGAATGTGACTTATTAATGTCCAGCACAAGTGAATCAGATCTTTTTAACATGATTTCAACACTAAATACAGTACCTACAGTCCATGATGGCGGATGCAAGCATTGATAAGTGCTTAAAATGCAAATTACATGTGAATCATCAATCAGAAAAAGTGTTAAAATGCGGAAAACTGGGCAAGAGTGTCCTTCATTACACCTGCAGCACCTACAAGCCCGCGGAATTTAAATTCATAGAAGGTAACAGGAATAAAACTGGAAATGCGACGAATGCTTAAATGGCGGAAATGGAACGGAGGTGAGCCACATTCTTTCTTACATTAAACGATTGGAAACAGAAATACATACCTATGTAAAAATAGTAGTTATACTCACAAAAAGTAGATGCACATCTGGTTTCCTCGCCAGCACAAGCTACTGTTTTAATACAAACACTTACTAACACAGAAGCAACTAAAAATCAAGATAACAGAGACAACAATATTATGTCTCAGCCAACGACAAGGTCACAGTCGTATACGAACACAGCAGACGTACATGTAAAAAGTAAAATAGATATAAAAACAAATCAAAATAAAATAACATCTCAAAAAAGTCAAAATATAAATAATCTGGAGAAAAATAGTGAGATACACACAGGGAATACTGAAATTAATTTAAATAAAGAGAATTTCAGATATAAGATCATTAAAGGGAAAAAAGAAAACACCTCATTAAGAAGTGCAGTAGAAGCAAGAAGGTGGATATTTGTTTCCAATCTAATTAAAAACACGACAGAAAAAGATTTAACTGAATATTTACACGAAAACAAATTAACAACTATCGCATGCGAAAAACTAGATATAAGAAATAAAAATATAGCGGCATTTAAAATTGCGATTAGTGTAGATTGTTATGAAAGGATGTTTGATCCCGAATTATGGCCAGTAAACGCTGTAGTAAAACAATACAAAAATTTTTCGAAAAGAGCTTCCCTATTTCAAAATACAGTAAATTAGAGAAACCTAATGTAAATGTAGATGACAAAGTAAATGAATTTACGTTAGCGAATTATAATATTCAATCTATTCACAACAAAACAGATGCTCTAAGTATAGCTCTAAAAAAAGATAATATTAAATGCTTATGTGTCACAGAGCATTGGCTGACTCCAAGTAATATTCATACCTGTAGGATTGAAAATTTCAATTTAGCAGCTGCTTTCTGCAGGATGCAAGCTAAACATGGCGGTACACTCATTTTGTTAAAAGAAAATTTAAAATTCACAGAAATTTCACACATTAAATCACTCTCAGAAGAAATGCACATAGAAATGTGTGTAATAGAAATAATCAAAAATGATCTTATTATAGTGGAGGCAATCCTTAAACCGTTGCACGTCATTCATTTTTTAAAAACCGTACCACCCAAAAAATTATAAAATTTACAATACACAATTATATTTTTCAGATATTTATATGTCAAATTTGTTTACATTAAAATGGCGTGCAAATCATATGATTTTTCAAACAGACTTGACTACGCTGCAGTATATGACGTCATTAACGAGTAATGACGTGCAACGGTTTAAGGATTGCCTCCACTATATCATATGTATCTATAGGTCTCCTTTGGAAAATATTGATATATTTATTAAAAAATTAAATGAAGCAATGATATGCGTAACAAATGGAACAGTTACCAAAACAATCATACTAGCAGGTGACTTCAACATAAATTTCACAAAAACCACGAAAGAAAAGGAACAACTCACAGATTTATTGAGATCATATAATCTAAAATATCTGTTTAATGAACCGTCGAGAGTAACAAATTCCACCTCATCATGTATAGATAATATTTTTACAAATTATGAGCAACAGATTAGAATGACGACACAAACAATGAACTTGCATCTCTCAGATCATTTAACACAGATTGCTAGAACAAAAGTCCTTCCTATTACACATGAAACAAAGATTCATGGGATGAGAACCAGACAAATAAATAACGACACAATATATTTATTCAGAGAAAAGCTAGCCTCGCACACTTGGTGTGATTGGGATCGATTTGCGGCAGATGAAGCTTTTGAAAAATTTCATAATACCTTCCTGTATTATTTTAATTTAAGTTTTCCCCAGAAAGAAAAAAGATTTAACACATTGAAATTTCAAAACAATGAAATATTTTGCAATCAGCGAATACAAAGCATGAGAAATATCTTAGATGTCCTGAATACTGTGGTGAGCGTCAATAAGGATCATGATCTTTATCAGATACAAAAGCTATAAGAGAGATTACTAGGTTGTGGTACGAACAGAAAAGCAAAAAATTAATCAAAGGCATATACAAAACGCAGAAAATAAACAGAAACCAATATGGACAGTAATTAATAATGAAACTCGTCAGACAAATGGAACAACACACATTCAAACCAAACTAACAGCAAATAATATGAATGACCACTTTGTGCAAATTGGAAATCAAATTATCAGCTCCACATCTACCATCGAGTTAATGAAACACGTAAAAAATCTTAATTTAAACAATACCAACTCGTTTTATTTTTCACCCATTGACGAAAATGAAGTCAAAAATGTTATTCAGTTTATTAAAAGTAAACACACGCGAGATATCAAAAATATTTGAACAGGTGATTGCAAGAAGAATAACTAAATATCTAGATAAAAACGGCTACGTCAAAGCTAGTCAACATGGATATAGAAGAAAGAGATCGACAACAATAGGGATTATGAACATTATACAATCAATCGTTGACTTTTTGTGATTTGAGTAAAGCTTTCGCTTAGTCAATCATGACGTTCAGAGGAACAATATGGTATTAGAGGCATTCCACATGATCTTTTAGTGTCCTATTTGAGGGATAGAGAGCAAGTTGTTGAACTCAATGGACAAACATCATCTTTAAAATCAACAAAGAATGGGGTTCCACAGGGCTCAATCTTGGGTCCCCTTTTGTTTATACTATATATCAATGACCTGCCGCAGTGCTTAGCACCGATGGAATGTTGTTTATATGCGGATGACATTGCCATTTTGGTGACTGCAAGACATGAAGAAGAGTTGAATGAACAGGCGAAGGATATTATGGAGAAAGCCAGGGAATGGTTTCTTTGCAATGGTCTACAACTAAATGAAGGGAAAACACAACAACTTACTTTCTGTGCAAAAAATCAACCTTCGAACGGCAACGTATGCTATCTGGGTCTGACCTTGGATAGTAGGCTTACTTGGGAGGATCATGTTTCCAGCCTGGCTGATAAACTTGCAAAGGCAACATACACAATAAGAGGTATGAGGAGTGTTGCAACTCACGAAGCTGCAACAACGGCTAACTACTGCAACTTTCACTCTAAGATGAGCTACGGAATCTTGGTATGGGGCAGCTTACCGTCGGCAGAGAGAATATTTCAGATGCAGAAAATATTTTGTAAAAGGGGCCATACTTACATTACCATCTATATACAGGGTTATGATAAAGTAATGCACAAAATTCATAAAACGTACAATGTTCATTTGTGAAAAAAATGCAAAAACACGTCAAACAGTTTATTTTATTCCGCGTCTTTTAACATAAGTCAAAAAAATAAAACGTCAAATTTGTCAAAGTTATGACGTCATCAATATTTGTTTTAAATATGAAGCTTGGGTTTTTTTTTTACTTTATTTGATAAAGCTTGTTTTTCTGCATTATAAAGAAATAATTGAAGTAGGGGTCACATAAGAAAAAACTAAAAAAAAAAACGAATTAGACATGAAATGACTCGTATAACTCCGCAGATAATCGAAGACTCTGTAAATCAGGTCTACCATCGTCTTGGCCTATGTCAGATAGTGAACGGGACACAGTTTGAACAATTCCTGTAAGAAATCGTTTTGGTTTAATGGACTGTTTAGTTAATTTAAATGTTATTACTATAATAAAGTTTATTTTGTTTTTTATTAATTCTCTCAGTTTTTTCTTATGTGACCCCTACTTCAATTATTTCTTTATAATGCAGAAAAACAAGCTTTATCAAATAAAGTAAAAAAAAAACCAAGCTTCATATTTAAAAAAAATATTGATGACTTCATAACTTTGACAAATTTGACGTTTTATTTTTTTTTGACTTATGTTAAAAGACGCGGAATAAAATAAACTGTTTGACGTGTTTTTGCATTTTTTTCAAAAATGAACATTGTACGTTTTATGAATTTTGTGCGTTACTTTATCATAATCCTGTATATATACAACTGCATTAAGTATGTCATTTTCAATGAGGATGAGTTTGCCGCAAATGGGGACTCCCACCAATATAATACAAGAAACAGGGATAAACTGCGAACCCCTTATCACCGTGTGCAGACTGCCCAAAGATATGTGGACTACTGGGGACCAAAGATTTATAAAAAAGTGAAGCACCTGCATACAATGAATGCTAATACTTTCTTAAGTAAAATATCAAAATTTTTACTGACAAAAAGTTTTTATTGAATCAATGAATATTTAAATAATAATTTTAATGATATACAATTTTAATCTGTTTATTTGTTTGTTACTGTATATTTTGACATTTCATGTAATGATTTTATTACACTGAATATTATTATTATTATTAAACTACTGTTAATTTCCAATATATAATAGAAATAAAAATTTGTTATACTTTATTATACGAATAATAACAATTAGTAATATGTATATGTGATTATCTTTGCAGGTAGTGTAAGCAATAATAAATTTTTATATTTATTACTGTTGTATGTAAGATTCACATTTCCAAGAGTGGTTGCTTGAATTTATCTGCTCAAGGTTTGTAACAGCAATACGAATGATTTATTTGTATAAGTTCTTTATTGATATTTAAAATAGAAACTAATAAGCGAAAGTTCTTCTGCTAGTTCTTAAGGACGTCTTGATAAAAGATAAGAGGTTTGATTCATTCTTGCTCTCTGGTACAAATATTTAAAATAATTAGACTTGATTCAGACTTTTGATGTGGGTATAACACATTCACCATGCTTCCTGTTTCCAATTACCTTGCATTCTTATTGCCGTTTCGATTGGTAGAATGAAAAGCGACACATCCATAAATTTTAACCACAGTAGTAAATGAAACACAAAGCAGCTAAATCCTTATTTAAAAATAATACAGTTCTCTAACCTCAATTGTCATGATGTCGTATCAAATTGTCTACTACATTTTAAGCTGTGTGTTCCATGTTTTGACGGGATATTTGAATCACTCCTTCTTATTCTGAGAGAGGGTATAGATTTACTTAAGTCGCAGCAACAAAATAAGCTCGCTTTAATTAAGTCTCTTAACAGGATAACGTTAATTAATAACAAGTAGATTTAGGTGAAACTATTCTACATACAACGCAATATTTATAAGTCGTTATTCTCTTACAAAGTTGATAGAACGTACCCTCCATTTGAATAAGAATATAGTTTCTCTTGGTTCTACATGGCGCTGGATCGCTAGAAGCAAGACGATACTTAATTAGTTCAATTATTGTAAACAAATTTCGTCATTTTTAAAATCATCTAACCTGACTCGCTTGCAGAAATTAAATTTCGAGTACTCCGTTCAAAAATAAATGACACGCTTTTACTTCCAAGAGCAAGAATGAACATTTTCTTGTTAAATAAATTGAATCATTATTCATTAAAAATACTATAAATTTAACATATTTTTATGTACTATATTTAGATAAGCCAAAATGCAAATAATAATAGAAATTTATTTAGTAATACGTGACTACAAGAAAGAGAATTTTTTTACATAGAATTCATTTTAACACATCATTAAATTTTTTATTTAAAATGATTTTTCATGCCGTATTTGTCACTGTTTTCATTATTACTGCTGCTTGAGATATTAATATCAATAATTATCAGGTAATCGATTTCACAATCTAAACGTATTTTTCAGCATTTGGCACGATGCCTGAATTTGAGCCAGCAAGTATTGCAATAAATCGCTTGCCATCATAACCCTCAGATTTATTAACACTTTGCACATCATTATCTTGCCAAAGCCAGGCTTGGATTTCCATTAGAGATTATCCAGATCTCGTCATCTTGACTATGCTAAATCTTTCCACTAATGCTCTGCAATTATCCTCCTTTTTAAATTTAAATCTATTGTATTGAAGTATCTAATTTAAGTATCTACATAATAAGATTTTTGAAGTTTCTCAGTTACACAAGTGATAGTTTTTACTGGGCACGGAACACTGGCTACTTTGAGTTAGTTAATAGGCATTCCTTTGAGTCCTTATCAGAGAGAAGAGATACAACAGCGCACTTTTTTTTAAATAACTTGATTAACAATGTGGTGGACGCGCCGGTACTATTGTCCCAAGTCAACTACGTTGTGCCATCTAGAGCCACATGTTCCACTGACACCTTTTCGATGACCAGCCCGAGAACTATCATGCTTTTAAGGGCGCATCTCTCTCATATGATGGCAAACGTGATGGATATATTTCCTGAATGTTACCTGCAGGCGATGATTCCTGGTGCAGTATATAATGTTATTCTTGTTATCCATATTGTTTATGTATTGTAATTTCAATTTCAGTTTATTATTAGTTTGTAGGCAGCAACTGTTCTCATGTACTACTTAAATTTATATATTGATTTTATCTTGTAAGTGAAGTTTGTAATTCTGTTGGATAATAAATATATTATTATTATTATTATAATTATTATAAGATATGATTTTCGGTAATATCTACATTTAAAATTCGTATTGAAACATGTTCTTCTAAAACTAAGAAATATTACCATTTTAATAATAATAGTATATTATGCAATGAGCATTTAATGATGGCTATTAAGACACGAGAATGAAAATTACGATACGAGCCGAAGGCGAGTATCGTAATGAATACGAGTGTCTTAAAAGCCATTAAATGTGAGTTGCATACATTATTTTTTCTACGACCCCATAATAAAACATTATTTTTTGAACATTCCATTTCATAAATTGAGCGTAAAATTTTCCGTACGTTTTTGCGAATTTAGCTGGTAATAAATTGTCCGTGGCTACTAAGGCTTGTGCCATAATTTCTGGTGGAGACAAATTTCACATTTCACTGTCATTATTCCTCATTTTTACCGTTTATATTTTCAAAAAAGCACAAATTTTAACTACTTACTAGTAAATTGCAGAGAACTGTCAAATTTGATTAATTTTTATATCTGTCAAATATGAAGTGGCCATATTGAATATTGATGAATATTGGAATGTCGCATTCCTATTGGATATAAACTTGTATCTTAATGAAAATCTGTATCTTGGTGGACATCATTAAAGTACAGGTTCAGCATATTTAATAATACTATTAAAGTATGGGGGTAGAAAAACATAATTAGCTCTTATTCTACTCTCTAAATGCATTAATTTTAGAGTATTCGGCCAAATTTTCAGTTATCGGGAAAAAAAAGATTTAATGAAGTTTAAGAAATTATGAAACGAATATTTATACCAAATAGTAAAATATACAATTCCATCAAATACAAACGACAAATCATACTGTCAAAGACAAACGGCTTCGAAATCACGCTAAAAGGCAATGAATGATAAAATTAATAATAATGAAAACAGCTTGTTTTAGATTTACACTGTGTTTATTAAAAAATATATGACAATTGTTTCGCTACCTTGTAGCTTCTTCGGATAAATGTTACAGAATGAAGTGTACAACATAAACTTATTATATTGAAAATATTACTGACTACACTACGGTTTTCCCAGCAATAAACCTTAATTGTATTATAATGTCCTTTATGTATCTATTTTAAATATACTCCGTGACAAATGAGTATCTTTACAACTACTTATAAATTATACATATTTAATAAAGGTGAAGAATTTAAATCTAATTTGTCATTTAATAATATATCTAAATTTTTTAGTCTGTTAATTTCTAGTGATTCTAAGAGATTTAGTTTTTTACTTTTATTTGCTATGTGTAAGATCTCGAAATTCTCATCAAAGTCATGGTTGTTTTCAATCAAATGAGTGGCATACGTTGAGTTCTCCTTTTTATTAGTAAACGCTTTTTGATGATCTTCTATACGTTTTTTAATAAACACAGTGTAAATCTAAAACAAGCTGTTTTCATTATTATTAATTTGATAATGGATTTACATCAAGTAAAAGGCGAATCTATCAAACAGCAATGAATGATCATTTCGAATGCAGTAACTCCTTCTTAACCTTAATCAAATAATTTTTATAGATTGCAAGTTTGTACTAGGAGAGCAGTAGTAACATACGCATTCGCTTATGCTATCTTTGTTATACAACTATATATTAGTGAGACAAGGATCATCTTTACAGAATTAAACTGTATGTATTTATAAATGTTAATAAGTACTAAAACTTTATATCGGCATTGTAAATCGTATAGCATTTTTTTTGTAATACATACTTGCCTAACAGGTGATCTGTGTACAGGTTGCTAATTACACAGCCTACATGCACGAACATACATCAGTTTCCGCCGATGCCGATGGTCTATACACCTAATACATACATGTGGTTACCCCACCAAGCGCGACGATAAACCTCTCCATCCACGCTTTGCAATCCTATTCACGTACGCGACTGCGGTACGTGTCCGTCTGAAGTTGTCTGGTCCATGATTACGTCGAGTTTGCGACTGCGAGCGCTGGTTGTACTCGTGCAACCCGTTCGTACAACTAATGTAAAATTGTCTAACAACGAGTGCTGCTTATATATGCAATGTGTGAACCATTCAAAATTATCATGATTTTATTTCGACAGTACATAAGTGTAGAACAACGTCGAGAAAGTTATGAAGCACTGATGTGCAGTCTCTTGGGTGATAAGATAAATTACGTACATAAGTGGTGTAGTGGTGATGTACACATTCCCAAGAGGATCGATCATGGTGGTCTGAATGCAGATGTTTGCTCTGCAATGTATTATTAGTGTTAGCCAATAGGCGATAAACGTATTGAAATCAATTAATTAAAATTACATAATCGTTGCAGTTTTTATATCTCTGCCAGATTAGGTCATTAATTTCACTAAATTACAGCATTAACTATATATTGATATTGAATGAATATCGAACAATGTGATTTTTTTCTTATTTTGCGCAACCCACTCAGGGATCTTAAGGTTATGTCAGCTTCTCTAGACTGATGAAGCAGTCTGGTGTAATTACTCTGTATTTGTAATGGATGAGTGAGGAAAAACAGTTAATTAGACCTTTAACATGTTTTTCTGATCTTTAAGCGAACAAATTCTTATTCATTCTGTCCACTCGGCGATTCGAACCTACTCCACGGGGCAAGCTCGGGCGTTAACTTTTAGAGTACGGCGACCTTATTAGTATCAATTCTGGTTACTTATGATATGGAAAATGATTCAATTAAGATTTACCTTCTTTTATGATTGATGTTCGTTTACTTTCTTATATGTAGAATAAGGAAATTTAAAGTCAAATTATTCGAAATTTTAGCTTATATATGCGTTCTAAAGTCGCTTGATAACGAAAATGTGATTTTTGAACAAATATCTGTCTGTGTGTGCGTGTGTGACCACGGCAATGGTCGAATTACTAAAGCTAACAATATTACACCTTCTATTTGAGAGTATCATCATCTTAAGATCGGATTACATTTTCAGACAAATCGGTAAATCGGAAGTATTAATTTACTTAAGGAAAAAAATTAAGGTATACCAATATCGAGTCAACTACAAAATTTACATAAATTTCAGTAAAATTGAAAAGTACGCAGAAGTGAATTTTAGACTAATTTTATAATAAAGCTTTTTCACGTAATGCCTACCAGAATTAAGTCTTTCACTCATAAAGAAATGATGGGTCCACACGACTTCCTTATATGTATGCACGTTCCAAGTCTTTTACATCAAAATGCTTCCAAATAGAATTTCAAATATATCCACTTAATAAAATTGTAAGTAAACGTGTTACCTCTGATTTGGATTTTGAAATTACCTTTATTCAAAAATTGTTCTAAATCGAGCTTTAATGGGGGCGTTTACCTATCGAAAATTAAGGCATCGCCATTTCGCGTTTTTTAAACTCATTTTGTAAATTTAGAATCTCAAATTTGTGTCAGTGATGCAAAAGGCATAAATTTATAATGTCAAGGTCAGTTTTTGTATTAATTTATTATCTTAAGAAAGTTATGTGTTTTAGAAATAACCACAAAAATGTATGAATATAATTAATATCTACTAACTAAGGTTGGTACACAAAAGGAAAAAAAACCTCTACGCGCCAGCTGCACATTTGATGTACGATATAAAGAAAAAATCAAATTTATGTAATTATTTTTAAAGATAAAAAACATTAGACAGTAAACATTGTCACACACATTTTACACGCGGTTTTTGCAAGCTAGTCGCATCGTCTATCCCCACTTTACGGTATCTCTACCGGTCCTAGCGAAGACGAAAATCTATCGGAATTGGTCGGCTATTGCAGACTTAAATGCGAATGACAGTTTAATTACAAACTGTCACTCGCATTTAAATGTCATATATACCTATAATATTCGAGTGTATAATAATATAACAGTTATGGGCAAGCGGAAATTGGCTTATTATAAAACAACAACAACATCAACAGTTCCGTAAGTACTCATTCTTTATACATTATGTTTCCCATCTCTAGTATTTCTTTATCTATGACAGAATCTGTGAATAAAACCGAAGCGCTGTGACAGAACCGAATATCGTCTACCCCTTGCGTCTACCCGTCCCGCGAGTAATATAAGTTGCATAAGGTTCTATTTGTTGGTAAACGCCCGTCTTAAATACTTTTGACAAGTGTGTATAGAATTATAATCTTTTTTTTATAAAAATTATTCGAAATGAAACTTTAAATACTTTCAAGTTTTGAAAACATGACGAGATATTCGAAAAAAGCACTTCTTCTGTAAGGGTGAAATCCTACTTCCGGTAAGACTTTCAAAAAGCGTTTTATACAAATTTACCTAAATTCTCTATTGAGTACATTGAAGAAGAGGGAGCGAGGGGAACGGTAAGAAGAAAGAGTTTTTTAAAAACCACTTTATCGGCATCAGGGAATACAATACTACTTTTTGCAGATATTTTGCAAATTATGCCTTCAAGATAGATATATTAATAGTATCACAGTATTTCAAAGTTGAATCTAAATAATTCAAATAAAAAAAATAAAAAAGCTGACCGATAGTAGCATTTTCACTGCTATCTAATACCAGTTTTTTTTTCAAATATCTCGCAAGTTATTGATTATATACAGATTTATTAATATAAAAGAATTTACAGCTCGATTTGAACAATGTCTGTATAAAAAAAATTAAAATTCAGGTAGCAGTTTTTTTTGCAAATTTTTCGCCAATTATACTTTTCACACAGTTTTTAAAACTTTTTTTTGAAACAAGTTAAGTATAAAAATTCGTTCTTTACAAGCATGATGATGATTGTCAACTAATGTGCAAAATTGCAATTGAAAATATGTGCCTATAAAAAGTTTATATTATAGGGATCATTTGATATTTGGAAATCACTCTGTTCGCACCAAACTGAAAATACTACGTACAAACTAGGTACCCATGATCTGATTCAAAAATGTGAAAAGTTCGAATCCATTCCGATGGTTTATGTCTCGAACTAAACGTTCGAGAACTGAGTTCAAACTGGTAACGACAAAATATATATATAACATTTTTGTGTTTCGAACAAAACCTTTGAAAACTGAGATCAAACTCATAATGGAAAAACATAAGCCACCCGAAAGGGTTCTAGTCTATTAACAATTTTTGTTCAAATCGTGGGTACGTAATTATGTAGCTACTATTTAACTGCCAGAATCTTCATTCTTGTCTATTGTTTCAATGATAATATTTATGTAATAGAAACATATAATAGGTATATACATACAGGTAACCAATACTTATCATTTAAATTTGTCAAAAACCAATGTACATATTTATAAATAATAATGAAGGTATCAAAACACAAAGCGTGACAAAATAAAAGAACATCAAATAATGTTTTGCGTACTAGATTACATATGGAGAAAGTAACTAATATAATGTGCAACTTACTTCTTGTTTCCGTTTAAAATTTTTCTTAAGTCAGCTTTCTACAGAATGCACATTTTATTAGGATTTTATATTTATTTTTCTTCAAAATCATATACCTAGCGATACTGCAATTGAGAATCCAATCGAAAAAATCGAGCAGACTCTTTCTGCTCCAGATATCAAAACACCACAAAGAAAACGTTATTTTCGTTCATCGAAAATATTGCTAAGGTAAGTGAAAATTTGGCATAAAAGCGAAAAACTTAAATTTGTCATCGATCGTAGCAACTGAGAATTTCAAAATCATCCATGAAGTAGATTTGGAAAGAAATCTCTTTCTACACGCGTATAAGTTTTAACTAACCGAAACACTGGAGTTTACAAATATCAGTATATATCAGTATAGTGTAAATGTATGACGAATATTGTACAAAATTGTACTTAGTCACATATATCATTTCTACATTATTGGATATGCTAATAAGCAAAACCAACGTGTGGACGTAAGATATCCCATACATTATGAAGGAACTAGTTCATTTTCTTCACGCAAGTTGTAACTAGACTACATTTTTTGAAAATGAGAATAGTTTTTTACCATCTCTCATTGTCTGTATTGAAAGATACATTTCTCAATAATAAAATCCGTAAATTTGCAAATCAAAAATTTTTTTGGATGTCTACTTTTACAAACTGGTGACTTTAGTTGGCACATATAACCACGGCTTTCTTTTCCCGACTGGAGAAGTCCCGAACAGGAAAGTTCTCTCCAACGAGAAATGTCCCCGACAGAAATATTTCCTGACTGGAAAATTCCACAGCAAACAATTCACCAGATAAGGTACTAAGGAATAACAAATTCAAATGTTTTATCATACGCCAACGGAATTATATTTCCCTACCAGGCTATATGTTTCGAGTAAATCGTTGCAATTCTATTAGTATGATTTAAAAGTATAAAAAAATTAAGAGAGGCTTTTGAAGAATGTGTGCTTTAAATTTTACCAATACCTTACAATTTTCTAAAGAATAGAAAACTACTCATAAAGGAATATTTTATTTTTCGTAACTGCCGGAATTATGTGTTTTACTCTTATCGACAAATTTTAAGTGATACTTTCTAGACAGACCTATTGAGAGTAAATAAGTAGTTAAGCTTGATTTTCAATTTTTTTATAAAAAAGATTTACAGTTTGGATCGGAAGTAGCACTTGATAGTTATTTACATAGAATATAATAATATGTTGAAACAGAGAATAATGGGCAAGATTCACCTGTGATATGGATAAAGTCTTGTATGGAGCCCAAAGAAAGACCTGGAAAATGCTGAAAAACAGAAGGAAACCTGTTAACGAATCCGTACAGACAAAAACCATACCTTTACATGAATGGGAAGATTAATTTAAACAATTGCACTACTCACAAGAAGAAAATAATGAAGATCAGATGATGAAACTAACATCCCAGAAACAACCATTTACACGTGAAACGTAACAAAAGCAATAAAGACCGTAAAGGTCCCGGTTGCGATAATGTTTCAAATGAACTGCTAATGTATGTATGTCTAAAACTAATCAAACACTTAAAGCGCCTATTTAATAGAATAATGGGAACATCAGAAATACCTAATGATTGGCGTAAAATCATTACTATTCCCATATTTAATAAGGGAGGAAAAAAGAATCCAGAGAATTACAGGGGAATTAGTCTTCTATCCACAACGGTGAAGTTACTTACAAGTCTAATAAAAAAACCGATTAGAAGAACAAATTGAAATTAGGGATGAACAACAAGGCTTCAGAAGAAATAGGTCTTCTACAGATGCTATTTTCATTATCCAACAAATTACAGGAAAAGCCATCGAATTTGACAACGCTGCGTACGCTTGCTTCATAGATATAACAAAGGCGTTCGATAGAGTATGATTAAAAGACGTAATCAGAGTAGTGGAAAGACATCAGATACCGCCGGAAACTATCAAGATAATTCAAGAGTTAAATAAGAATAATACAACAAAGATACGAATAGGGAATGAAACATCTACAGATATACCGACGCCTGGAGGTAATAGACAAGGTGACAGCTTAAGCCTCTTTTTGTTCAACCTGTTGATGGATATGATAATAAAAGACCTAACATGATTAAAAAGGGGATACAGAATAGGTAACAGTATTATAAGCATGGCCTGTTATGCAGACGATTCTGCTATCGTGGCCGTGACAGAAAATGATCTGCAAATGCTCGCCTTCTATAAAATGACACAAAAGTTGAATATGACTATGTCAGTCAAAAAAAACAAATTATCTAACCTTTGCTAAAGAACCGGTAAGATGAAAGCATTATTCAAAGTAAATCCATAGAACAGATAATGCAAATTAAATTCCTAGGAGTAAACATATCCAGTCACCAGAATCTGGCAAATAATCTCACAAGTTAGGTTAATAAAGAAGCCGCAATTTCTGGAAGAACAAACACATGAGAATAGAAAGCAAAATCCGCATTTATAAAACATGTGTGAGAACATGGCATCGAATCCAGCGCAGACACCAGTAAAACAAAAAGAACAATGTGATCATCCGAAATGAAGACTCTGAGGACAATAGCCGGCAAAACTCTTTGGGATTGAGTAAGAAATGATGACACTAGACAGACATGCGGTGTTCAAGACATAGTCAGATGGAGAAGACACTGGCACAAGCATATGAAAAGGATAGACACAAACAGAATAGTCTGTATTGCATTGGAAGGAAAACCGAAGACCACCAAAAAGATGGCAAGACAGTTGGATTCGTTGTCGCAGGAAAATAATAATCAGATAGAGAACAGATCTACGGATCTTCTAGAAGATTAAAAAGAAGAAATAGGAGTTATTTGCAAATATCTTGTATTCCATACAAATTTATTAAGAGCAAAATCATTAATCTGGAAAAGAAATTATATAAAAAGACATCAGAATTTAGACCAGAAGTAACATTTTTACTTACAGATAAGAAGATAGGAGCATTTAAACTGAATTTAGAGCAGCTGTTGCATCAAAAATTCGGAACGGTCATATTACGTATCGTGTGGATCTAATTTTTAATCATTAACATAGAAATTGTTAGCAATTATTGTTGATTAGTTGTTATGTGAATGTTATGTATATTCTTCACAAATTTTCTGAATTTTCATTGTACAAAATGAGTGAAGAGATTTCGTTGGAAATTGAACGATTAGCTGAGCAAGCCGAATTGAAATTAATTCCACAAAAATCAAAAACAGCATAAAGAATATGCGAAATTATTGGTTTGGATGACATAGAAGAATTATCACACGGTGGACGAAACATTGATACTTGCGTACATGAACTAAGTGGTAGGTAACATTATTAAAAACGGTCATTAATTAATCTAATTTCTTATATTTCATAATAGTCTGCTATCTATAATTCAATGTGGTGTATGCATTGAAAATTACAAAAAATGCTAAGAATTACAAAAGAGGTGAGCTTTATTTTATAAGCTACATGCATTTATGAAGGGAACAAACGAACATTTTTTGTTCAAGCCCCTGATCCTACTTTTCTGCTCTTGAAGGTAAGAGCTGCCTTACTTAGACAAATTTTGAGAGTAATATGTCGTTTTTCAAGTTGTCGTTATTTGTGGCATATTTGGCTCTAGCAGAAGACATGAAATGACATTAAGAGAGAGCGCTCCGCTTTCATTATTAATATTCGACCAGCTAAAACAGAACAAGGTTGAAAATATGCTGTTGTTGGGTCTCATATATTTTATGCGAAGTTGCTGGCTCAATATATTTCACTACGTCCGGATAATATATCCACAGACAGAGTGTATTTGAAACATAATAATGAACAATGCATTAAATAAGCGGTCGGGATTAATAATTTTGGTAGATGTCCTACTTTTGTGGCGCGTCTTTTGGATCTTCCAGATGCTGTCAAATATATGGGTCACGCTTTTAGACGGACGAGCGGCTAAATCACAAGTTGCGTTCCATGTTCCAATTGGTCGTTCTATTCGATGATTGATTGGGCAGGCTGGACGGTGGCGGTATTTTTGAATTCGTCATTCGTCCTAGTCACAGAGCTCGTCGTCGTAGTGAATGTTTTTTAAAGTTAATTCAGTATTTTAAAATATGTACTGTATTTTGATGTTTGTAACTGATCGGAAATAATTTTTGTATTTTCTTTTTTAATATTTATTTCAATAAACTTGTCTTTTAAATTGTTGTAGGTAGGTATGTAGGTACAACATCTAAAATAATATGCAGCAAAAATATTGTTTCGTGAATTCTAAAACAAATTCTACATTAAAAAATAAGGGGAAAAACTATAAACATAGGTTCGCAAATATTTCGTTTTTGAAAAACAAGATGATAATGACCTTTTCTTTTAATTAGGGTGTCTGTTAAGTAATAATTATTTGTACAACTAGTTTTGAAACTCATACTTGTTTCACGAATTTGCAGATTGATTAACAAGGTCCCAGTCCAAGTTAATCAAGCAAATGAGTGAAAAAAAGGTTTTTAAAACCTGTTGTACGCAACATTTCTTTGCATAGTGCTACAATGATACCGTCAAGACTAAGAATGATAGGTAGCTATGTATAAATGTCAACTTGGCAAATACCTTGTGACACATCGCAAGCTGATAAAACTAAAATATAAATAAAAATAAATAATAAATAAAAACTATGGAAACGAAAGTGTTTACATCGCTAAAACAGTATCGCTTTCTGGACGATTTATCGTTTAAAAAAAGTCAGCATTCAGTCACCATGCTAAAAATAATAAAAATTTGTTCTAGCTATTATTAAAAATTTCTAGAAGTAAAAAAATAGAGAATGTATGACATAAATTATTTCATCATATTGCAATACCTACACTAAGTAACTAAACTAATACATATATGTAATAAACTTTAAAATGCTGGTAAAAAACAAAAAGAGAATACAATTTATAAAAAATAATTATAATTCTGAAAAATTAAAGGAAACAAATAATTGTTTAAAATTACCTTAACTTTCTTATACGTAGTATAAGGAAGTATTGTGATGATGAAAATTTTCGACCTCGAGATTTTTGCAGATGTCCACGTTTTGAAGTCCCCTGATATCGAAAAAATGGTTTTTAAAAAATGTCTGTGTGTGTGACCTCGATAGCGGTCAAACTGCTATAGCTATCAATTCCAAATTCTGCATTTACTGGTATAATCTCCCTTTTGAGATCTGTTTAGATTTTCAGTAACATCGGCAGACCAGAAGTGGTAGTTTACTTCAGTGAAAAAATCGAATTTTGCCAATATTTCGTCAACTACTAAGTTTAAACAAATTTATAAAGAATTTGTATGTAATTAAAATTAAAATTTTGAACAGTTTTATTAAAAAAGTTTTTCGAAATTCTTACCGGAAATATTTTGCAAGCCATGCTGTTTAGACAGGTACGTTACTAGTATAAAAGTATTTAGAATTTAATTTTCAATACCTTTTGTATTAACAAAAATCAAAATTCGTACCAACACTTTTACTCGTACCGAATAGCGATTTTTTGCAAATATGTCGTAAATTGTACATTATGTATATATTTATCAAGAGTACAAAAGTCTTTAGAATTGGATTTGGAATATTTTTTGTATAAATGGAATTTCAAAATTCCAAGCGTAAGTAAGACTTTTACTTTTAGTGAGGAGTACTTTCTTTTGAATATCTCTCAAAGTATGCATTCTATAGAGATTTATTAAGAAAATAGAAGTATTTGCAATAAAATTTTGAATAATATTTATATAAGAAAATTCCTAGAATTCTATAATTTGAAATTCTCATATGTATAAGAAAGTCGTGTGGTGGCCACACCTCTTTATTTAAATCTGCATTTATCTCTGCTACTTCCGAAACAGTAGGCTTTTGGCACTGATTGTTCTTAATTTGCCGTTTTTTCTGACTTGAAAAGAATCTGTTTTGCACAAACAAACGTAGACTATGGAATTAGAATAAACATAACTTCAAAGAATGAACAAACACATAATTAAAAAGAGATGGAATACGGAACGCAACTTGTGATTTAGCCGTTCGTTTAGACAGTCATCTGCTACGATCATGGCGAATAGTGGGATGAGTTTGGATGAGCTCAAACGTCAGATTGGGTGGAAAGCTTCGACTGTAGCTAGTGGTTATATCGATGAGTCCACCATAAACACATTACGTGTTTCCAAACGTATTGCTGGTGCTGTTAATGGAACGGGTGTTGCATCAACATCAGATATCGACGCGACGTCCCTGTTATCACAGAAAACCGGAAGATCGAATTTGCTACTTTGCAAATAGCCAATGATAAGAATTTTGAATGTTCTGGTCTTCGAATTTTTAACAATAATAATTATACCATTAATGTTTATTTCAATAACAGATAAAACTACCCGTTTGTTACTGTTGTAGGTAAATTTGTTGTTGTAATATTATAAATTGAACTATGGCACTTAGTTTATTAGATTTTTATTTCCAAAGTTGGTATGGTATAAATTCACAGAAACTTGATTGATATTGTCTATTGTTACATCGAGCAATTTCCTAAATCCATTTGCGATTCTTTTATGCAAAGTAAATGTAAAGCACTGGCGCACAACTTTTAATCTTAAAAGTGTTATTTACGATCGATTGCTTTCTAATAGCTAGCAAATACGTACTAAGTATACACTTGTAAAACTATACAATCAACATCTGTTCGATTTGGCCCGTCGGCAGTCGTGAACCCCCAACCGGTCAAACACGGTGTTTAATATTTATTGAGGAGAGGGTACAGAGTCCTGCACTTTAATATTTACGATACATAAATAAAAATGTACAGGAAGGCGGGCGTGCGGGTCTGTCGAGTCAACGGTGTAACCCCGAGGCGAACTCAACAGCGAACACAGCGCTTTATAGGGAACGAACGGTTGTATGAGCAGCAGGTTAAGAATACAACACAGTGGCGAGCACGCACTGTACGCTCCTTTTATTGTTCCTGCGACGCGTTTCCCTAATTCACGTCCGTGAATTATTCAGGTCCTGAAAGCGGACGTGAATCGGTCGTTTCAGGGCAATGCAACACTGGCAAAACCATAACTGTAAATTGTTGTCGGCTGTTCCTTTTTTTTTGTGCGTCTAGAATTTCTTCCTTCTCGCGTCGTATTTTTTCATTCGCATCTTATGCACGTACTCTGGTTTCTTGCAGACTCTTAAATAATATTGATATTAATTTTACATATATCGTTTCACTTTTTTAATTTACATGATTGCTACTGTGAAGAATGATACCTGAAATTGTAATGTTAATGAAATATTAATGCGTGCCTTCGAAATACAGAATAGTCATAAAAAATGAAAGATATGAAAGTGTTTGCTTTCAATATTTATTCATATACCGGGTGTAACTTTTTAAACAAATGTTGTTTAATTCTTGAATCGGCATTAGTTTATACAGGTTGTCTCAGAATAGCAGTACTGATCCTAATATTATTTTTTCAAATGAAACTCCCTATATTTTATTCCATTTTTAGATTCTGCTATAAAATCGACATACTTCTTATATACCATTGCTTATACCTAACCGTAATAGTTTTTGAAATATTCAACATTTTCTCTAATAAATGTCATGTGCAGGTACTATTTTGCTAATATTTTGTAATGTCTTACTTATGTTTGATCCCAGAATTGAAATTTTTGATATGTGAGTAGTTTATACTTACGATAACTTCTACGAATTTCTAAAATTATTTTTTTGATACAGAGTGTTCAGGAAGGGGAAAGTAATATAACAAATTTCAGATGGGACAAAATATTTTTTTTTAAATGGATTCCTTAGTGTTATTTTATGGTATTTTACTTCTAAAATAAAGCACTTTACTTTTACTTAAGCATATCATATACCTATCTGCAATAGATTTTGAGATTTTTTTCATTTTCAAAATCGCTTTACAAAAACTATTCCACTCCATGGCAATAAGTTGTTAAAACTAAGACGGCCAACAAATAACACCATCAAACAAGTTATCTTATTTAGTGAAACATGAGATATTAAGTATAACATATGCTGCTGAAAAACTAATGAAACGAAAAAAAATTAGGTGTGGCCACCACACGACTTTCTTATACGTGTGGCGTTTCAAACTATACAATTTTAAGATTTTTTTTATACAAAACTTATTCAAAATCCTATTACTTTCATTCTCTTAATAAATCGCTATAGAATGCATACTTTGCAAGATATTCGAAGAAAAGTGCTGCTCGCTAAGAATAAAAGTGCTACTTCCGGTCCGAATTTTGAAATTTCATGTATACAAAAAATATTGAAAATCCAATTCTAAATACTTTTGTACTCTTAATAAATATATATAGAATGCATAATTTATGACATATTTGCAAAAAATCGTTATTCGGTAAAAGTAAAAGTGATACTTCCGGTCCGAATTTTGAAATTTTTTTTAAACAAAAGATTTTGGAAATTAAGTTCTAAATACTTTTATACTCGTAGCGTACCTGTCTAAAAAGCGTGACTTGTAAAATATTGGCAAAAAACTGATTTTTGATAAGAGTAAAAGACCTACTTGCGGTAGTAATTTCGAAAAACTTTTTAAATAAAATGGTTCTCAATTTTAATTTTAAGTACATATGAATTCTTTATAAATTTGTTTAAATTTAGTAGTTGACGAAATATTGGCAAATTTCGATTTTTTCGCTGAAGTAAACTGCTACTTCCGGTCTACCGATTCTACTGGAAAACTAATCAGATCTCAAGAGGAAAATTATACACCTAAATACAAAATTTGGAATTGATACCTACAGCTGTTTTACCGCTATCGTGGTCACACACACATACACACAGACACACAGACATTTTTTAAAAACCACTTTTTTGGTATCAGGGAACTTCAAAAATCTCGAGGTCGAAAATTTTCATCATCACAATACTTCCTTATACTACGTATAAGAAAGTAAAAGACCTTTTATTTAGAGCAAGGAATAGTAAGAAAATTAAACAAAAATAGTACTGAGCAATGGGTATATAAACCTGATACAGTGAACTGTATAATAACTGTCAAGGTTACAAAAAACTACTGTTAAGTTACACTCACTATACTAAGTGTTCAGTATGTCCACCATTTTGTTCTTGACAGACATTAAGCCTGTGAATAAAATTTTGATGACCCTTTAAAGCGTATTTTCATCAATAGATTTAAGAAAAAGTCTCAAAATCTATTGCAGAAGTAAAATAATATAAAAAAATGAGATGTGGCTACCACACTACTTTCTTATACCTATCGGCGTTTCAAATTATAGAATTTTAAGAAGTTTTTCATAAAAAAATTATTCAAAATCCTATCCTAAGTACCTCTATTTTCTTAATAAATCGATATAGAATACATACTTTGCATGATATTCGAAAAAAAGTGCTACTCCCTAAGAGTAAAAGTGTTACTTCCGATCCGAATTTTGAAATTTCATTTATACAAAAAATATTGCAAATCTAGCACTAAATACTTTTGTACTCTTGATAAATATATATACAATACATAATTTATGACATATTTGCAAAAAATCACTAATCGATAAGAGTAAAAGTGGTACTTCCGGTCTGAATTTTTTTATACAAAAGACAAGAAAATTATGTTTTAACTACTTTTATACCCGTAACGTACCTGTCTAAAAAGCATGACTTGCGAAATATTCGCAAAAAAATGATTTTCGATAAGCTTAAAGGACCTACTTCCGATAGGAATTTCGAAAAACTTTTTAAATGAAATTGTTCTCAATTTTAATTTTAAGTTCATATGATTTCTTTATAAATTTGTTTAAACTTAGTAATTGACGAAATATTGGCAAAATTCGATTTTTTCACTAAGTAAACTACTACTTCCGGTGCGTCGATTTCACTGATAATCTAATCAGATCTCAAGAGGGAGATTATGCTCATAAATACAAAATTTGGAATTGATACCTATAGCGGTTTGACCGCTATAGGTATCAATTCCACACAGAGAGATAGAGAGATATTTTTTAAAAACCACTTTTTTGGTATGAGGGGACTTCAAAACGTGGACATCTGCAAAAATCTCGAGGTCGAAAATTTTCATCATCACAATACTTATACTATGTATAAAAAAGTAAAACACTATACATTCCATTTAAAAAGGATTTGCTTTTTTTTATCTAAAATCTGTTATATTGCTTTCCCTTTCCTGAACACTGTATCAATAATTTTAGCAATTTGTAGAAGTTATTGCAAGTATAAACTACTCACAAACCAAAAATTTTAATTCTGGGATCAAACATAAGTAAGACATGACAGAATATCAAAATAGTACCTGCACATGACATTTATTAGAGGAAATGTTAATTATTTCAAAAAGAATTACGGTTAAGTATAGACAATGGTATATGAGACGCATGTCGATTTTATAGCAGAATCTAAAAATGAAATAAAATGTAGGGAGTTTCGTTTGAAAAAATAATATTAGGAACAGTACTGCTATTCTCAGACAACGTGTATAAACTAAAATATTTTTAGGCAATGCCCCTTTAAGGATTAAACAACATTTGTTTAAAAATCTTTTTTGTACCTTCATACGGTATAGAGATATCGACCGATACCCCACCATTGGGACTCCTGGTGTAATGAATATATAGCAAAATGGGGGACTAAAAGTGAGGAATTTTTAATCACTTTCACTTCTCTTAGGGAAATAATCTATAGCTTCACTATTATAATAATAATTCTATCGTTTTAAATACCAATGTCTGACTTAATCTTAATTTCAAGTTTTTAGTCTTCAGTTAAAGGACAAAAGAAAAAGAGAAAACGTTGAAACATTCGTGTCATTTCTTTTATTTTAGGAATAAACTTCTTCACAGAGATTTTAAAAAATATATAGAGCACAGTTAATCAGCACATAATTTTTTTGCTTCTTGCCTCTATAACTATTATACTACTAAATACTCATATTCATATTCATGTTCAATTTATTGGTGCTATGTATACAATATTATACTTACACAAGTCAAAAAACAAAAAAATAATTACAGATAGGTATGTTGGAAATTTATACCTTAACACACATTTAATTGCGGGACATTATTACAATTTAAAAATTCCTCTATACTATAGAAAGGCCGATCGAGGAGAAACTCTTTTAATTTATTTTTAAAACTGTTTAGTGGTTCGTCTCTCAGATGGGGCGACATATTGTTAAATAAAATAACTGCCCAATAACCCAGACCACATCGACATCTTTCCAGGTTCCAGCACTTAGGTCCTCCTTATGGTTGGTGTTTTCTGTATGTATGCTGCATGACATGGAAAGTGCAACACCAAGAATGGGTGCGAATTTTTTGACCAAACTTGGTAGAAACGTATAACTAGTCAAAAGCAATAATTGATTAAAATTTTGTTGCGATAGATCAAGTGGTCCTGACACATCTGACACTTCATTCAGTTTTCGCTGACATTAATGTGTGGTGTATTAATTGTTTGTTTGAAATTAATTTCAACGGTTTTGTCTTATTATACCTTTGTTTAACGTGTTTAAAGAGTTTTATTATGCCTAGAGTGCGGCAACGTGGAAATTATCGCCAATTAAGCGAATTCGACAGAGGTCGAATTGTTGGTTTGCGAGAAGGTGGTTTTTCATACAGGGAAATTGCAAATCGCCTTAACCGGAACCAATCCACTATTATGCGCTGTTATCAATCATGGACTAGGGAAGGTCAGGAAAGACGCCAAAGAGGAACCGGAGGCCGAAGAAGAACTAATGAGATACAGGACCGCCGCCTTCGCTTAATGGCACTAAGAGACAGGTTTTCCAGTACCAGATCAATTTCTGACGTGTGGTTAGGTAATATTGGTCGTCCTGTAACCCTTCGAACCGTTTATCGTCGAATTAGGGGTTTCGGCTTACAATCTTATCGTCCACATCTTGTGTTACCACTTACGGCTCAACACCGACAGCAACGTTTGGAGTGGTGTAGATTGCGACTGCACTGGAACGTGGAGTGGCACAGGGTGGTATTCAGTGATGAATCTCGATTTTGTCTAGGGATGCATGATGGCCGTATGAGGGTCAGACGAAGACGTGGGGAACGTCGTGATATTCAGTTTTCCGTTGAAAGGCATGTGCATCGAGCAGTGGGTGTTATGGTATGGGGTGCTATAGCATATGGGAGTAGTCTCAATTGGTGTTCATCCAAACCACCATGAACGCCCAGCGTTACATTGATGAGGTGGTAGAACCCCATATTCTACCATATCTTCAAACGCTCGAAGACCCACTTTTCCAGCAGGTTAATGCCCCTCCCCACGTAGCGAGAATTTCTATAAATCGCTTGGAAGAGGCTCATGTCAATATCTTGCCATGGCCACCCAAATCCCCCGACCTCTCGCCAATAGAACATGTGTGGGACATTAAGGGACGAAAACTTATGAATTTAGCCAATCCCCCGCAGACACTAATAGCTCTCCGGCATGAATTACAGGTTGCTTGGGACACCATACCCCAAGAGGATATCGACCACCTAGTCGAATCAATGCCACGAAGAGTGAGGGAGTGTGACACTAATAGGGGCGGTTCAACACATTATTAATAAAAATTATGTTAAATTGTGTTAGTCTTTTGTTTTTTTTCTTTGAAATTTTAATCAATTATTGCCTTTGACTAGTTATACGTTTCTACCAAGTTTGGTCAAAAAATCCGCACCCCTTCTTGGTGTTGCAGTTTCCATGTCATACAGTATATGTAAACGTGTGTGGGGTATCCGTTCATGTGATTCTTTACGTAGATAAGGTTTTTACGGATAAACATATAGGGCAAGGTTAAGACCTTTTGATTTATAAAATCCTGTCGACAATCAGACCTGAAATACATTATTCGCTAAGCCCCTCAGAAGGAAGGCACCCGAGCTAAACTTGCAGCAAAGTGCCTCGGTGTGAGCCACCCACGGTCTAGATGCACCCCGAGAAAAACTACTCATTTCCCCCTTCCGGTATATCCTTCGTTGAAAATTTAATTTTTTGTGTTTTATTGTTATTGAAAACAAAGTTTATTTAATTTAAGCCATTGCCCAGCCAACGACTGTGCCTCGCCCGCACTGTCATGACCCTCACAATAGCCCTTATCCTCCCTGGAAATAGTGGTGTCATTGGCGAAGAGTCTTAAATAATTCTCCGTCACTAGTCTAGCCCAAGAACGGAGCTCCCTTTGTAATAGGTTATGGCTTGGTTATTTTATAAAATATGATGGATATTTCCTAAAATTTTTATTAAAGCAAGAGTATTTTAATTGCTGTTAATTTTTGTGGAAATAATGAGCAAGTAAGCTTTGAAAAACTATTTTCAATAGTTACGAAGATATGCATAAATTATTTCGGCAATTTTGAATTTTTTTAAAATATGTTCAAAAGTTGGCAATAAATGTTAAATCTGAAAGTAATATCAAATACTCCTCAAATTTCTTAATAACTTTGTTAATTTAACCGATCCTGTATTTTCAATATTAAGAAAGTTAGCCATATAGGGAAATATAAAATGAGCAGCCTGTATAATTTCGTTTTATGTTAAAAGTGAATTTTGAATAATTTTATATAATATACCGTTCAGTAAACTAAATTTATATGTATTTATGTATTTTTAAACTGTATTATCATTTGGACTAAGTAGCAATGTAGATACAAAAGGAAACAGGAGTAAGAAAAGAGCTAGATAGTTTCTAGGAAAATCCCTAAATATGTAAATATGTTTCACTTAGAACAAACATAAGTATAAGATTTGAATAATTAATGGTTAGTTTTTCCATATAATGTACCTAGCCTTCAATTTTTCTAATTTTTCTAATTAGAGGAAACCATTGTAGCTTTGTCTATGTTTTAAACAGCTTTTTATTTCTTATCATTTACGAGATCCCAAGTTCCAGATATAAGTACATGTTTCACTTGAATTCTGCCTATCTCTCTTTGCAGGTGAGTTGTCACGTCCATATTATCAAACTTTCTCGGGCGAATAATGCATATTGGAAATGCTGTATCAAAATTCAAAGATCAAAGTATTAGTGACTAATGAAGTCGCAAACTCTATAAAATTGCTTGCGAAGATAATTTTGCTACTTCTTTCAGACAAAAAAAAGGAATTGTAAAAATAAATGGAAGTTACTTTTAATTAAAGCGTGCTTGTCTAAAACATACGGTATCGCGATTAGTTACGTGTTTCTACAATAAACTAATTAAGTTATTAATTAACTGCGCCAAACTTCCCCTGAATAAAGTAAGGAAATTCCTTAATTTCACCAAACTACTAAGAACTTTAGACAGATAAGTAATAAATTTAGTAACAAATTAGTTTGTTTTTATCGTAGGTAATGTCATTAAAATTAATTGGGATTGTCGACCGCTAAAATTATATGAGTCGTATATTTGAACTTCCATTAACAATGGAACTTAGATGCATTGCTCGAGGAGTTCTGCAGGGCTTTGTACAGGGCCCCTGGTTTACGCAAACGATCTCTCAGTATATTTGAGTAACGCGTCAGTATATAAATTCGATGATGATGTCATGTATAGTAGTCAATACCACGGCTCAAGAAGAATTATAAACATTGGGCGAGATTGGAAATAGAATGGTCGAGTGTAGAATGAGCAATAACTTAATAACAGACCTCTATGGTACTTTTTGTTACTAGAAAGAATGTCTCCATACTTGTATGAGTGAATAACTAGATTCTCGAAAGCTCAGATCTCGTTGATTGCCTGGGCGTTTAACTAAAATCTTAAGTGAGAGTCGATTGTCTAGGTTATCGCCGGTGATATTTGCGATTAAAATTGCTCTTTCATACTAGGATGTTATTACTTTTCTTATATTCAATACCAATTAAAATACGAATTGATATTTTGGGGATGATAGTCTTGTGCAGTAAAAGCCTTTTACTGCAGAGGAATGAGGATGGTGGTTGGGATATCACAGATAACGTCCTGTAAAGAATACTTCGATAAATTACAGATTTTTACTCGTCCTTCTTTATATACATATGAACTTTGTGTTTGATCGAAAAATCCCAGTTTGTTGACATAGAATTTCTATTTCTATAATACCATGTGTCAACGAGATGATGAAACAATCTGAATTTACCCCTAGACATTTCAAAAGCCTTTGAAAAAAATTGTTTATGTAATATGATAAAAACATACAACGCTCTTCCGGCTTCAATAAAAATCGTAGAAAATATTAATGTACTTATTCAAAAGATGTTTCCCACTAGTACAACATTATTACGTTTGCAATAGTTTCACAAAAATAAATCTGTGACCCTTGCCTCTTCGTTCTTTCTTAGTGGTATCGAGGGTTGCTCGTTACAGTCTCTTCATATAATCTTGACTCATCTGTTTATACGAAGAACATATATATGAATATATATACATATATTGCATTATATTAGGCGATTTAAAGGCCTGAATACAGACGATTTTTTGTTAGATTCTCATAATTAATTTATTTCTGCCATACATGTTCTGGTGTTATAGCCCTTCATCAATGGATTAACACAAATTTAATTTAAATTGTAATCGTAGCCTGTATATACAAATAACGGTGTAAATAATAACAGTTGTCCTAGTTTATAAAATTTAAAACTTAATATTAACCATCAATATGGTACGAACAAAGAAAAATCGTCATTTGTCGGTGTTCGTTTAGTCAGTAACAAGCCTAGTTCGGAAACTAAAATAACCAGGTAGTATTAGAACAAATTTAAAAAAAAAAGAAAAGCACTTTAGTCCAGTTTTAAATCAATTCTAGACAGATGTAATACGCTATGTGTTAAGATAGGATTCTATTTAAATGTCAAGTTGAAACAAGCGTTCTACATTTGTAAAAGTTTGACATGTAATATCACTAAAACAAGAAATGGTATTGAAGTTGTTGGTTAAAAATATTTATATGTTAAATGCATGAATTTATTCAAAGGCATTTAAAATAATAATAATCATAAACTAAACTTGGAGTCTGCGGCTTTATACTAAACAAAAACACTAAAACACCTTCACCATACTAAAGCACAAAAAGGCTAAATACCTATTTCGACAACTAAGTTGTCATCTTCAGTAGCACTGATTAAAAATCGCGTTGTCTACACACTTTTTGTGCTTTAGTGTGATGAAGGTGTTTTAGTGTTTTTGTTTAATATAAATCAATGATTAATGAGAAGGTGATATGTAAGTAGGATGTAAAAAAGATCGTGTACGTCAAATTGTAATGTCATTATTCTCGATGTATAAATGTAATTCAAAGAAGCCACTATCATTAAGTATGCCAGGGAGTACTGCCAGTAGACAACTATAGAAAACAATCGACAGAAGAAGATGCTTGCTAATAAAGCAATGCAGAAGCTACCGGGATATCAACAATTAAATTGGTCAATGGTGGTCAATACCACGGCCAATACCGGCTGATAAGTTTGCATACGGAAGTTGAGTTTCCTCCGAGATCACCTTGTTTGACAATTATGGACTATTTTATCTTTCCTTATTTAAAAAATAAGATTCTCGCAAATCCGATACATAATTTGCAAGAACTGCAACAAGAATTGTTTAGCAATGTGCAACCATAGCGCCAGAAATGCTGCAAAACGCTTTTCACCAGCATGATGAGGTGCGTAAGCTTGTGCATTGAACAAAACGGGGGACATTTCCAACAATTATTGTAATTTAGTTTTTCTGGTTAATAAAAACGTTATTTATTTCATAACTTGTAGTTCATTATTATTTTACAGCTGAACTAAGTAGGTAACACATTTGTAGGTTATTGAGATATGTCAGTGTAGCTTGACAATGATTGAATTATTTCAAAAGGATGATTTAAACTAAGCCAAGCATTTTACATTCCATGATCAACATTGACCAATTTAATTTTTGATATCATAGTAGAAATAATTGTCTATTGACATATGTGTATATTTCTCCTTAAAAATGAAAAAAAGTGATTGCAGACAATATAAATAAATAATTAAATACATACCTGTGAAGTTAAATCAAAGATAGAAAACCTTCACACGTGTGATATCAAGCAAATTTTATGAAGTTTCGTCGAACAGCACCCAAGGCTCTTATAACAGAAGATCTGCGATAAGCTCTTAAGGAATCCAAGACATTTCCAGAGGCGTCAACACAAACTGGATCAATGGAATAGAATCAATTTATTTTGCAAAGTGACTAAAGATAAAATTTGAAAAAAAAATACATAATGAGCTAGAGCTAGAAATAATCAGATTCCTGTTAGTGATATATAAAGTACAAAAGGCATACTCACTTAAACATGTTCGTACAGGGGTTAGTAAGCACTTCATTTGATCTGCAGTACATAAATATAAAAAAATTATAAAGGCGTCGATTGAATTTGAATCCAACGCCATATTGTTTTACAACAAATATTGTTAATTCTTCGCAATGATAATTGTAGTATTTAAGTATAAACCATTACCTTAACAATAGTGCATTTAAAATTAACATATTTAATTTAAAATAATGAAATATCTATGCATTTCGAAAATGAATAGTCTTTGCAACATCACAAAATATACATATCTATTCTTAACTTGGTCATCATTTTAGTAGATTCTTTTGAATATGATTCAATCTATAAAAAGAAAACTACCAATGCATTGGCAATTATGTTAAAATCTAGTTAGATAAGTAGGATTTTGGAGCTTTTCATGTTCGAACGTTTGTGTCAAATGAAAATTATACATAATATAATCTCATATTTATATATTAAAACAAACTTGGATGTTTTAGTTGCTCATAATATGTCTATCTAAAAGTTAAATGGCTGAAATGAAACGAACAATAGCAATCGCTTAAGCATGCACATACTCTTATTTTTGATATATTGGACTCACATAACTCTCTTAATTGAATAAGTTGAAATGTGCTTTTGTTCATAAGCACATTTCATTAGTATGTATTGTAAGGATAATTTAATGCATGATAAAAAAAAACATAAGTCGGGATTGTTTTATCATTTTGACAACAACAAAAATTTTACTTTAACTTTTAAATCAGCAAGAAAGTTGTTTTCCTTTGATTGGCCGGACAACAATTTGTGTTTTCTTGTTATGTCATAAAATCACCGAACTCATTGTCAAAATGAAATATCAAAGTCGACGCAACCGTAAGTTTTGCTTACTGTCTTTGGTTGACTCGACATCAATTTGTTTACTTTGTCGCCATAGTGTTTCTTGTGAAGTGTTGTTATGACATAAAATCTGCAAATCTTTGTAAGTAACTTTCACAAAGTGAATAAGAACTGTGTTTTTAATAACTGTATTTTTAAATAATATAATTACTATGTAATAAATGTTTCAGTAATTGTTTACACATTTAGTAAATTATTTAACCGAATTATTAAAAACAGAAAATTTATCCCGAATAAAGAAAGCTCTTGTGTAATGACAAAGTATATGAATACCTGGTGGCAATAGAATGAATTACATTAAGGCTATACGCCCGGCCTCGAAATCGTTTTTCCCATTTCCTAATCATATTTTTCATGAAAACCTTACCGAATTTACACGCTAATTTAAGAAAAAATGCCTTTCAATGGATAAATCGTAATTTCTTCGAAATTGTCCAAAGGGCCCTAAATAAAAATAAAAATGTAAGAAATTTCAAAAAACAAGCCTTTATTTAAAATTATGTAACACTCAACAGCAATACATAAATTTTATTTTTTCTTAATTTTTAAAAATAAGGTCACGAAACGGAAAACAAAATTCTGAAACTTGGGCGAAATTCACTGATATCAAATAGAGTATGTGGTACGCTCGCACATTGTGTCGAGAGCTGGCTCCGCCTACCATGTCGGGCAGTTTCTACGCAGTTTGTAAAATACTTCTGAGATCGGTGTATGTTAAGAAAGTAATCGTTACTCGGACATTATTTTATCGAAACCGTTAATATTTTCTTTACAATATAGTGTACATATACAGTGTCAGCGTCACAATACTTCCTTATACTACGTATCAGAAAGTAAAAGCAATATCTCTTCCCGTCCCTAACGCTATACCTGCTAGAAGCGCATGCTAGGACTCACACGGCTTGCGGGCAGGGAGTATAATAATTATTATATTTGACTCGCAATAATTTGCTTCTGAAACGATCTAGAAATTTATTTCTTGCACAAAAAATAATTTTGGAATGTTGGCTTTATTTTGTTTCACATATATATGGGTAAATTCTGAAAAATAAGATTAGTTACTCGATAGCTGAAAAATATATTATACAAATTGATGGTCTACTAAAACTTTTTTTTTTATAAAATTTACACACCATAAAGAAAAATCGAAAACACTAGTATCATCCAAATACTTTAGGGTATAACCTTAAAAAAAAACAGATCCTAGCTCTCTGCATTGCTGAGATATCACGAGATAAGTATTAATAATTGAAGAAAATGAAAATTTTAAAATTTACACAAAAAAACGATTTTTCGACCATTTGGCGATTTCGATTTTATTTTCCAACTCAAAATTTGAATCCGGCAGGTGATTTTACATATCCAGCTTCACTTTTTTTGTGTGTTTGAGAAAATATAGATTGTATAATTTAGGGGCGGTTGCTTCCCGACTGCTAAACATGTGCGCCAACCGGCGATTATCTGAGACCATAACGCAGCCATAAATTACAGGCAGATTAGATTAGGTGACAAGTTCTTTTCTCTATCTTTTTCCTCAGCATAAGACAGAGCACGCGGACCCTTAAACATTTGTCTTTTATTACAGTTGCACGAAAAACAGTGGTACGCCTCCTTCAAATCGAACTCAGCTTGAAGCGGGCGTCCAGCCTTAAGGATACATTATAAAGGAAATACTGGAATGATATGCCATTACTGACAAATCTAAATATTTTTAATTACTGCTGATATTGACTTTAAAATTGCGGATATCACTTGCTTTAAATTATTATTACTCTTATATATTTTCCTGTTTTTTTTTTCTCTAATGCATATTCTTTATTTCTAATTTTTAGATGCATAAATCATTTACATATTTCTATATTGCACAGGTAATGTTGTCGACCTCTAGCTTCGTGTGCAAAATATAAAACCATATCAAGAACGTGTATATATGTATTCATGACTCGACTTTTCTCAAACCGATCATCGAGATATACTCACACACATTGTCACATGTAACAGCGCCGGTAACAAGAACGTTGCGAGCACCCGCTCTTTTTTCGTATGCATACTGAAGAACAATGAACAAGATTTACGGCATGCGTACACTCACCACTGGTAGCAAATGACTCCATAAATACCGTTCCTTTTTTTTTTAATGATAGCCAACAACACGAGCGTCATGCATCCCATCCCGGTATTGTAGTCGTAGTGGTCGCTTTTTTCAACATAGTACTTGTAGATTGCGGCTCAGCGCTTTGTTTCCAAAACGAGAGGGGCGCCACATGTGACCATTTGCTGCGCATGCAAGTGACCTTTCGAGTTTTACCAAATAATTTTAGATATAAATTTTTAAGCAATGATATTATTAGATAAGAATTCCTCCAAGGAAACTAGAAATGCATAATTATTTTCAGTATTACAACTATTACAACAACACTAAGGTAAAATACGAGGTAGGCACCATAAATTCTCGGCCTGATATACAAAAAAGAAACTTGGAACAATATAAGAATTTTTATTTTTCAATGTAACATCCCCTAACTTCTATACATTTATTACAACGATTAATTAATAATTCGATACCCTCATAAAAATAACCTGAAGTTTTTCCGTCAAAATGTGCTATAACAGCTGCTTGTAACTCACTGTCGTCCTTAAAACTACGTCCCCTAAGGTCTTTTTTAAATTAGAAAACTAAAAATACTCACAAGGAGTCATATTCGGACTATATGGTGGATGTTTCAATATTTGAAAGCCGCATTCGGGGATGGCAACTTGTGAAATGGCGGCAGTATGGACGGGAGCATTGGGGTGCAATTACCGCACACCTTTTGTCAATTTCTCACGACGTTTTGCACGAATACTGTCCCTTGATTTATGCAACAAAGACGCATAATATGTGCCGTTCACACTTGTATTTCGCTTTTTAAAGTCAATTAGTAAAATGCCCTCACAATTCCAGAATATTGTGGCCATCACCCTTTTCGTTGATTGAACGACTTTCGCCTTTCTTTCATTGTTTCATCCCCTGTGACAATGGACTCCAAAATTGATTTTGGGTTATCTCCGTACATGTTTAAAAACGAGTGCTCACATTCGACTCGACGTTCACGTTGGAGAGCAAAAAGAAGTCGCGGTACCCATCTACTACTAATTTTATTCATACCCAAATGGTCATGGAGAATTCGGCGAACACTTGTTTCGGAAATGTCTGTTACCACTGCTAATTCCTTCACTTTCAAACGGCGATCCTCTAGCACTAAATGTTCAATAATCGAAATTTGTTGAGGCGTTAACACTTCAATTGGTCGACCCGACCGATCAGCGTCTTCCAGGGATTCTTGTCCCAAACTGAAACATTTTTTCCACTTTTTTACAGTTGAATACGAAGGAGATGAATCACCGTAGAGGCTGTCTAAACGTTGTCTAATGTGATAAGGTGTATGTACTTCTTTTGGTAAAAATTTAATGACGGCGCGGTACCCTATTTTCGTTATCTCAGATATTTTCGGGCGCTAGTCACGTTGGTTGGCTGGTTACTAAAAACTACTAGGTTTCGAACCATCATATTTATAGTGAACACCTCGCGTATGTGCATGCATGACGTGACGGAGTTTGAACACGCCTATCTTCGTATATGTTTAACAATTACATAGCTCGAACTTGCTGCTGCAACGATAAAAATTGAAACTAATGATATTGTAATAATCTCCGTTTATAGACCTCCTAGTGGTGATGTGGAAGTTTTTGCTGGAGTACTGGACATGGCGCTGACTATTGCGACCGAACCGTCACCAAATCGGATAATATATTTGGCGGGCGATTTTAATATCGACTTTAAACAACATTCTAAATATAGCAATATGATTGAAAACCTGTGCAGCTCGTTTGGCTTAGAAATTGTCATGACAGAAATATCGAGGATGAATAAAACGTATGGCACATGCATAGACAATATATTTACAAATGAAAAAAATATAGTAATTGTTAATACGGTGGAAACACATATGTCGGACCACAAGGCACAAATGATAATGGTTGAGATAAGCGAAAAGCTACTTATATGTAAGGGAAAAATTAATAAAATACGTGAAATAAATCAACAGAATATTTTAAATTTTAAATTGCATTTATCTAAAGATCATGGCCTGAATACGACGAAAATAAAAACTCTCAAGTTCTGTACACCCAGTTTCATGAAGGAAATTTTAAAAACATACGATCTATGTTTTCCTGAGAAGCATAAATTGGTTACGGCACCAAGTAAAATACATTGGTCCAGTGAGGAAATGCAAGCTGTAAAAAACAAATTAGATGCTTGGCACACAGTATATACAGTCACGGGATCACCAAATGCCCTGCGATTATACAAGGAATACAAAGTAAAATATGTAGACCTAATAAAGAAAGCTAAACGAAATTACAATCTAAATTATATAATGACTTCTGAAAATAAACAGCAAGCAGTATGGAATGTCATCAACAGAGAAACAGGAAGAGATAAGAGGGACAATCAGGATATGTAAACGAAATTAACTGCGGATGAATTAAACAATTTTTTTATAAAAATTGGAGACAGTATAGAAAGCAGCATAGATAGAGGAGAAAATGGAGAAAGAACCATGGAAGATATGTTGTATCGGAAAATGAAATATACTTCAGCATCATGCTTCCTCTCATATGTATCCCAAAATGAGATAATTAGTGTTGTGCACAATCTAAAAGGTAAGAGGTCCAAAGACATATATGGTTTTACTGTAGCTGTTTTAAAGGATATAATTGAAATAATAGTAGATCCACTAACAATTATAGTAAACGCATGTATAAATGAGGGTAAATTTCCTGCGGAACTAAAGTCAGCTAAAGTGGTACCTGTCTATAAAAATGACGATAAATCTCTTGCGAGTAATTATAGACCCATATCGATACTACCGGTATTATCAAAGGTTTTAGAAACAGTAATAAAAAACAGAATTATTTCATTTATGGAGAAACATACCTTACTGACAGATTCCCAACATGGATTTAGAGCTGGAAAATCTACTATAACAGCTATGATTGATATGATTGAATCCATACATGAAGCAAGGGATGAAAAAGAACGTACTGCAGTTGTTACATGTGACCTAAGTAAAGCCTTCGATTGTGTGTCACATGAGATCCTGCTGACAAAACTATGGCATTATGGCATGAGAGGTTTGACCCATAAATTATTAGCCTCATACCTACAAGACAGAACTCAAATGGTATGGTGGCAGAATAGATATTCGAAATTGGGAAATGTTAATACTGGTGTGCCTCAGGGATCTATTCTCGGACCTCTGCTGTTTATTGTGTACATAAACGATCTACCGGCTAATATCTTAAACTGCAAGGCTATAATATATGCAGATGACACTTCGATCGTGGTCCGCGGGAAACACAATGGAAAAACAATCCATTGAAGATAAAGCCATTGAGAATGCGGATACTTGGTTCAATGCAAATAAATTGAAGCTAAATCAGGAAAAGACTCAGACAATGGACATACTTTCTAAAAATGAAGAAGGGAAGGGTGTAGTGACGTATTTAGGTCTAAGTATAGACTATAAACTGACTTGGAACAATCATATAGAGATCCCCAAAAAAAACTAAGCACAGCTATATTTTCAATAAGAAGAATTAAAAATGTATCCACGCACCAAGCTGCAAGAAGTGCATACTACGCGAATTTCCACAGCATTGCTGCATATGGTATACTCATATGGGGTATGTCTACAAGAGCAAAGGAGGTCTTAGTCCTACAGAAGAAGGCAATAAGAACAATATGTGGACTTGGGTATAGTGACTCGTGTCGAGAGTAGTTCAGGTGGGAGAATATACTCACAGTGGTCAGTATTTATATTTATTCGTGCGTGAAATTTGTTCACGAAAATAAATCAAAATTCGCTCAAAATGGAAACTTTCACGAGTACAATACACGGAAATCTGACGCTTTGGTTGTTCCACATCACAGACTGAGTGCTACGCAGTGTGGAGTTGACTACTGGGGTGTAAAACTTTATAATTCTCTGCCACAAAGCATAAAGGACATGAGTTTAACTCATTTTAGAAGAAGTGTAAAAACAATATTGGTCACTGCCAGTTTTTACAGCATAGACGAATACTTGGAAGCATATGCGTAGTAACATGTCCAAGTGACATGTTTGATTGTTTTGTTTGTTTTTTATCTAGGATGTTTACAAGCGTTTCCTAGATAATTACTGTGTATTTGTTTTAAATCTACATCTGTATGTTTTATTAATATGTTTTTTAAATGTTTACCTTTTGTATCTTTTGCTATTTGCAGTATTTTATGACATGTCATGTAAAGATTTTTTTGATGACCAATAAACACTACTGCTACTACTACTACTACTACATATCACTGTCATGAAGATAATATAACAAACAATATATTTAGAAATATGTACACATTGTAGTGAACTTGATTTTTAAATAAAAATAAAAATGCTAAATTAAATAAAGGAAGTACACGTGAATATATCTCGGAAAGTTAGTCTTATACTAACCTAAGAAACGTGGGTTTAGCAATGTTGCATTTCTTTAGCCCAAATTATCCAAAATGTCCATGAGATTTATACCTTCTCTAGTATTCTAAGTTTCAGACAGATCTATTACATTAAAACACTAGAAATACCTTAATATAAAGATACTTATTATCCTTAGTATTTATTACACAAATATATATACAACAAGAATATAATATATTATTAATAAAAGACAAAGTCATAATCAATCTCTAAAAAGTACAATATTCCAGTATAATTTTAAACAACTTAAATGTAATTATATATACGAGAAATAAAGAAAAATTTATAAATCAATTGTACGTGTTTATTCAATCATTTATCTGCATATAAACAATTTATGTTAGTGATGAATCACGTCAGGTAGCGTTACAATAAAATATTATAATAAACTTCGCACACTTACATAACCAACAACAAAGAGTTACTAACCAAGAGTTCATAAACTATAGCTCAGTTCCTCGTTCAAGTTCTAAAACCCATTCATAATAGTTGATAAATATATATATTTCTATAATTGTCTGCAAATGATCGTATATATAGTTTTCAAAATAAATACGGATATTCTATATGTGTTAATCAATAGAGAAACAAACAGAGAAATATTTATAATAAAGATAGTAATACAACAAAAATTAATACAGAAAGTGTACCTAAATTCGAATTAAAACACCCATCTAATGGATTTTTTCGGTACCATTTTAGGCGTAACCAAAAATCAAACTTCATTTTTTTTTTCGGATTCGACATCAGCATAGTGCCTTTTATAAATTGAGTTAATTTCGTTCTCTTTCTTCCAAATTTACTGATTTTATGATTTTTTTTGAAAAAACTAAGGGCACTAGGATTTTCAAAATAATTCAACCTGATGAGTGTGTTTTAACATTTACTGTGTGAAAATTTCATTGTTCTTGATTTACAACTTTTCGTTAAAATGGTACCGATATTCCTTATGGACATATAACACAGGCGAACCCCAGCCTTAATAAGTCAAGTTTTAACCGCTAGTTGAAGTACCTGATAAAATATTAAACAGTGATTAGAATTACGTACACATGCCCATAACCTAGAAGTTTTGAATTTTTATTTTGACAGCTGCTATAGTTTCATAGTGAGTCATTAGTAGCCGCTTCTTCAATTGCACTTTTGTGTTTTAAAAGAAAAGTAAACAATTAGTGGAAAATCCATAGTTGCTTGTGGCGCATATTGTAAAAATACTTTAAGCTCTGATGCACTTCCGGTTTCACCGGAAATGCATGGAACTTAATATTCTTAAATGACTCACCTTATATATTTTTGGATTTTCTTGTACTGCTTTAAATTGTCTGTTCAACTGTTTTCTCTTTTTCAAAATTGAGCCAATAGTTTTTGAGTTTTTTCTGAAAATATTTGACCAAAACACGTGTTCACAAAAAAATCATTTTCACATTGCTTTTAAAAGTAGGAACATTAACTTTGGTGGTGCTTGTAGCCAAGAAAATTCTGCATCATCTGGTAAAGTTGCACTCGACAATACCTCGAAAAACTTTGTTTTTTCAAAACCTACTTCCCGTAAATTTCACATACCAAAAACTTTTTTAAATGGAACACCCGTTATTTTATTATGACATTTTGTTCCTTTTTTATTATTCTCTTTCATTTTTATTAACGATGTCCTATGCCTATCTTTTGTAATTTCTGTGATAATCACTATAAGAGCAATTAGCGGTCAATTAAAGAACTACGAGCGCTGTTGTTCTATGCACCAAAATATTCGTTCAACCAATGGAAGGCAGGAATGGCGCCCGACTGTCAAACAAAGTAAATGTTAAATCCAACTATCTCAAAAGTAATAATTTTACAGAATGAAGAGCATCGCATTTCAATATTTTAATTCCGGCAATGTCAAGTTCCAGTATTTCATTTTTGACACTGTTGGTTAACATCCAAATAAAATAAGGGTTATGTTTACTGACATATTTGAAGATGTCTTCAAAAAAACTATTCCTACTTTTATGATTGTGTTACATGTAATATATTTTACATGATTTTGTTAACTGTTAATTTCATATCTATTTTGTATTTTTTCATTTTTACAAATGTTTGTATTTATCAATATCAGTAAGTAATCAATAAATATGTTTCACTGTCACTCAAGTTTGTTGCACTTTGTTATTTATTTCATAATATTTAAATATGTACTATGTACACAGACATTCTCATTTGCAATATTCACAAAATAAGTACCTACAGTTTATTTCCTAAAAGGAAATTTTCAGTTATATCGAATATAATCTTAAAAGAAGTAAAATAGAGGCAAAAAGCACAAAGAACAAATTCAAATATAGGAAATATTATTAGAACAAATATGCTAATTTAGATCAAATGCACTAGCAAATATGTTGCCAACATTGTACAATAAACGCAGGATAGAGATAATCAACGATTAAGCTTAACCAATGATTTGTTAACGAGGTATTTTAATCGGTGTTGGAAAAACCGGCCCTTAAAGATTAAAACGAAATATGTCCTTTTTGTTAAATAGTTCAAAAATAAAAATCATTATTTACTGTAAAAAATGGAATTCATTATTATCAACTAGACTATGTACACTTAGTCGCAAAAAAGTTTCCACTAACCATATTGGAGCGGTGATATTCGAAATTTTAATGGAAACTCTTTTTGGCAATTAGGTGTAGATATATACGTTTTGTATGTATACATATTGCTGTGACTCTTGCAAATTAACAATCATGCAAATTTATTTAAATTATTTAAATATTAAATCAGGGCAGAATCAAGCATGTATCCTTGTGTTAGGCCTTATGCTAGACTAGGATCTTATAGTTTCTGCAGAAAAGTAGGTTAAGCAATTTCACACTTCACTAACTCAGTATATGGTTGCACTTATGATACTTTCTCGCAGGAGCAGAAAATTAATAACAATATTCCTTCTCCAAAGTGAATGCTCTTAAGTTATCTCCAGGTCAGATAAAATAAATAAAAATACAAGAAAAACCTTATAACATAATTTATTAAAATAAATTGAATCAAAACAAAACAGGTATATTTACAAATAAAGAGATCTTAAGTACTAAATTAAATTGTTGCATGTTATGATAATAAAAAGAATACAGTAATTATGATCAAAACAATAATATCAAGTAAATCAGAGAATATTCCACTAAACACATCTGTTATATACTAATTCATGAAGGTTTAAGTTAAAACAATCAACAAAGTAAAGTTTTGATAAATGTCGTGACTTATACTGTATAATAGATAAGTAAAATATGATGAATTCTAACGGTCCATATAATATACACATTAACACATGGACTCTCTTTGGACGTTAATACTGCCTAGTGTTTTTTCTCGCTCCCAAACAGTATCTCCAAAACAAACGCACGCAAAATTGGTAAACTAGGGCTCCGTTCTACGAGTACACCTTTCGACTCGTTGCACACATGCCTAGCGTACACAACTACGTGTCCAGCCTTAATGTAATATATCGATTAAATTATTACTATTTGCTTCAGTTGTGTTTTAAAATATCGACTTTGGTCTGATTAGTACTGCCTAGCGCCTTTTCTCGCTCCCAAACAGTACCACCAAAACCAATTCATGTTTTTAGGATTAATCAAGGCCCCATACTATGAATTAATCACCTACTTAATTCATTGTACACATCCCTGACCAATTACCCAACACGTCAAATTTGAATACACAAGCACAAAAATATATAAAAATAAAAAAATAATTTACCAACCTCGTTAAAACTCCAGCATAAAGCACCACATAAAATTTTGTTCAACACAATATACAGAAACAAACAAAAAATAAACACAATTAAACTACCTTGATTCTTCATATAATTGATTAAATTCATCCATATTCATTTTAAAATAAATAAATCCTTACACAGTAAAAAAAAAAAAGTTCTACAAAGAAACAAAAAACTTTAAATAAACTTAATACTTTTGACCTTCTACAGATTTGCAAACGTAAAGTGTCTATACTTATACGCCAATAAAATAAAAAAAATTCTATCATTAAATTTAAAACTAAACTGTTACGATTACTAAAATGTTTCACCGTAACGCATAGTGTTATACCATGCCGTGTTAAAATAAAACATCCTAGTTCCCTAAAATATTTATCTCGCTAAAATATTTATGTTTTATTTAAAACGAAGTTATTCTAAGTTATTATTAAATATTTCAGTAAATATAATAAGTCCCTATTTATCAAAGATATTCTAAGTTGTTATTAAATATTTCGGAAAATATTACAAGTCCCGATTTAACGAAATTATTCAAAGTTCTAATTTTTATTTGATTCTTTATAAGTATAGGCACTCCGTATTTATATTTTTAAAAGCGGTTCACACCTGCTTCGAATGGTCTTTATTATTTTGAGAGCGGTTTCCACCAGCAGTCTCCAATAAATTCTCACGTTTTGCCCTTATATTGACATTTTTTCTTATAAAAAGCTTAGACATGCTCTGTGCCGCTATCTTTCCCACTTCCAAAAATGCATAACTACAGTGCTGCACCTTTTGGTCAAATGATGTATTACTTGCTTTAAAACGTAAACAAACATCTATTTTAATGTCGATTTGTTTACATCAAATTATAATGTTCAAAAATTTATAGAAATATTAATGTGAAGTATGATGATGATGAAACATGAATGCGACAAACACCAAATTATTTCCCTGATATTTTACTTGGTGAGTACATAATAATTATTATACCATTTCTAATATAACTTAAACATTTGTGTTTGTTATTCTTGACGGCATCTAGCGAAGAATATTGTTTCGCCGGGCCTATCTATCGAACGTTCTCGGTCATAATATCTTCTTGCGCTGAAGCTTGCTGAAAATACTTTGTTATGAATAATTACTTGATATATACGTCTCATTTTAATATTAATTTCATGAATAAAAACTATAATGACATCCTTACCCTATTTTAATTCATTTAATTGAGATTTTCTGAAATCTTAACTTAGTAAATAAATATATTTACATACAAAGGAGATAGTTTCATTTTGTTTAGACTTTTATAAATTAAATAAAACTAAATTTAATTATATTAAATCTAAAAGTGATCTGGAGAAAACTTGTTTACAATTCAATTCCAGACTCAAGATCACTGCAATATGTACGCTTAGTTGCAAAAAAACCACTAATATTTCGAATATCACCGCTGCAATGTTGTTAGTAGATTTTTTTAGCACCTAACTGTACATATTAACGGACAATCTACCGCTACACTTGACATAAAGACATGATGAATTATTGTATAAATTATCCGTAGAAAATGGATTGCTTGAATAGCTTCAAATTTAAAGTAACGTAAAGGAGCTATATCACAACTTCTATCAGGCCAAATAAAAGTAGAATTACCCGAGATTATACTTTCTTAAAGATATTCTTGTGCTAAATTGATAGTGGCAGTAACTATGTGACTTATGGCACCGTCTAGTAGGCACTGGACATCTTCCAAATCAGTTTATTCTAAATGTTACCAGCATTTTTTAATTATTAACCAGTATCGTTTTCCAGAAACAGACGCTGCATCTCCTATTCGGTTTAAACAGTATGATCTAATGACACCATAATGGCACAAACCATACCATACCCTTTTGCGGTTAATAACTTCTCACGAATGTTTCTTAGATAGTTATAATAATAATAATAATTACATTTAAATGAAAATGTTGTTTCATCTGAGAAGAAGAAGAAGAAGATTTTTTTTGCTTAATTTTTTTTTCCATTTCAAGTTGCTTTGAAACCTAAGCAATAAAGAATTGTCCTTAGTATGGCAAAATGGCTTCAGTTCTTGAGTCAACATAGTCTTGTATGGGTGAAAATTTAAGTCTTTTCATAATACATACAAAATTTTCGTTCTTGTAAGCCCTAATTTTTGAACACCGAAACGAACTGATACGTGCTGAATCTCTGTAACGCTATCTCTTAGCGCAGCACTTCTTGTATAGTTATTTTCTCGCTGGGAAGTGATAAACCCCTTTCAAAATTTTCAACGTCTTCACGAGTAACAGACATAGAAGGGCTATTGTTAGGATGATCGTTTTACCGAAGTGAAGGTTGAGTACTCACAAAGGAACGTCTTTTTTTCATAATACATTTTTATAATAATCGAACGTTTTGAAGCGTGTGTTAAGCTATGGTTAATTCTCAGAGTACTTATAATAAACACAAATGATAGCAATTGATTGCTCTTTTAAGTAATTGCTACAGATATAAATTACGTCTTTTCGTCGAGTAAGGAAGTAAACTGAATGTAGTTTTGCGGTACAATCCTACATTGTGTTTACTTACGTTCTAAAATTGTATTTCCTTTAATTTAATATAAAAGTAATTGCTCATTAAAAAAATTAAAACACCTATATGAAGGAGACTGTAAACCAATGTCGCTAAATATATATATAAATTCTATTGATACGAGATACTTCACTCTATATGAAATTGTCGTGTTAAAAGTATCCTCTTGTTGACTTAATATAAATACACAAGCGATCACTCCTAATAAAGATATTATTTATAGATTTCTCTTTTTACGTTTTATATTTCTACTCAGTGCGAAATATTTTATGTTCCGAGAGGGTAAACGAAACTAATTCATCGAACACCTTAATAATAAATGGTCGTTTTAAGAAATTGAATTTCAGAAGTTTAAAAAAGCCAAGTTATATTTACGTTTCAGTAATTTTTAATCATAAAATCGATATTTTGTTCACGCGTTATTAGTTATCCAATTATTTGTATAAAAATTCTAAGCCCGTAGGCAATTGGACAGCTGTCACATCAATTTCACGGACTGAAACGTGCGCTGTGTTGCAGTCCATACAGGTGAAAGTATATTTTTATGTTTCATTTCTCCCCTTAAATCCCTACTATTGTATTGTATGAGGTAATGCTTTAAATATTTAACAATATAATTATTTTAAGTAGTTTTTGTATTCATTCGTGTTCAAAGAAATATAGAATACCATCATTTAGAATTGTCTAAGAATATTTTGCTGTTTTTAAACTTTAAAAAAAGTGCTTTTAACTAAAAAATAATTTTTAGTGCCAAAATGTGAATTTTTTACTTCTTAAAAATGAGGTTGTCAAGATGTCTTCCGTCACGTGCCATTCGTTCTCGAAGTTTGGACATTAAATATGTAAAAGTATCTGCTAACGTTTCTTCTAGAATAGCATTTATTTAGGCCTGAATTCATACATTTTAAAGCCCTCAAAGTGCGTGGTTCTGTCTCATACACCTTGCCCTTGAGGTAACCCCACAAAAAGAAATCGAGAGAAGTGATGTCAGCGCTCCTGGTGGCCACTGTATGTCCCCTGCTTTTTCCTGGAAAAAAATAGTGTACCATCGTCAAAGATCTTCTGACTGTGTGGGCTTTGGCCCCAACTTGCTGAAACCAGGTATTATCATCAAACTCTTCGAATTCTTGAAGCCTTGGTAGGGCAAAATTGTATAATATGTCAGCATAATGGTCGCTGTTCACTATAACCTATTGAGCCCTGATCGTTCTCAAAAAAGAATACGCCAATAATTCCGCGCGCAGACACTGGGCACCTCACCATGACTTTGGGATTATGTATTGGGTATGCTTCTCGTTAGGATTCCCATCATTCCAAGAGTTTTTTTTTTGTTTGCGGCCTCATTTAAATGAAAATGGGCTTGTATAACTACGCTAGCGTACCTATAGACTCACGTAATTGGTGCTTCATAATTTATTTCAACCTCTATCACCATTACATTGTTTCGTGTCGGAATATTTCCCAATTTTCAGGGAGAAACTAGTATTAAATAAATTCTGCAAAACATAATGTTAAAGTTTTCATCAAATTCCAGTGTAATAATAATTGTTTTGTAGTTATTTAATTTTAAAAAGATACTCCAACACTATTCAAAAACTGTTCACCAAAATTCTAAAATTAAAAACTGTACCATTTTAAGCAATTAAGGTAGAAAATATCTCGCTTCAAATGGCATTTATTTTCTGATGACAAAAAACATTGCTAAATTGAAATTGAGAGTCATTAAATTATCTTTCTAGCTCTTCGGTGTCTAAAGTGGGTGTAAAACAGAGTTCCAAAAGAATTCCAAATAAAATGTCAAAGTGGTTGCAGAAAATATACGTATATACAGCTACACATTACTTACTGCTACTGCAGTTTTACATTACATTGTTCCGTACCATTTGTATTATATTCTTTGTTTAGATGGCTATCATGAAGATTATTAATTTTTATTTAATAAACTGAGAGCTACTTTATAAAACGCCATTCGATTTATACATTACTGCAATCTTTATGTATCACTATCAATCTGCTAAGTTTATCTTGGATTATATATATAATACTAGCTGACCCGGCAAACGTTGTTTTGCCATATAAATTATTTCTAGTGAATATTTTGGTAGTCTAATAAGAAATAAGTAACGTATTGTAAGTATGTGGGGATGTGGTATATGATTGAAAGAGGAATGGAGCGCTGTGAACGATGACCGCCTATAAAAATAACAACACTCCAAACATTTATTTTTTGAATTCATTGTACTTTTATTATCTTAACTAATACAATTCTAATTACATCTCTATCACAAATAATGACAATTAAAAAAAAAAACTTCATCAGTCTCTTAGTGTAATGGAGTGTACGATATTTTTAGTGAGTCCGTCTTTAGCCAACTCAAACAAATTGGATGGTTTACCCATGCGAGAACATACCACGTATAATTGTCCGTGTGAAAAACACGGTGTGCCCAAATCTAAGCCACAAACAGACATCATTTGGCCTTAATGAGAATATACTTAATATGAGAGTTGCATTGATAAACTAAAATGATAAGTATAATCGTCACTGCTACGATCGACGCACAATCAATAGTAATGGCCGTAAAGTGAGTGAGAGAAAGCTTATTGTGTGAGAAAGACAGGAGACCGGCTTCGTTCTCATTCCTATTCTGAGCTGTTTCTGGGCTGAGAAGTGACACCGGTAGACGCCTGGTGGCGACCACCGAGAGTAGAAAATTATTAAAGTACTAATATCGCTATTAAAAAATTGGGGTTGAAAATTTTTGGGGTGGACCACCCTTATCACTTAGGGGTATGAAAAATAGTTTACGTCCTATTCTCAAACCTGCTGAATATACACACAAAATTTCATGAGAATCGGTCAAGCCGTTTCGGAGGAGTTTTGTGACAAACACTGTAGTAGTGTACTTAGGACAGTTCTGGAGCCTCCTCCCCCTCTCACCCAGCTCCCCCTCACCCCCCTCGCCCTAGTGGCGCCCTCTGCCAACCCAACTGATGTGGCGCCCCCTCGCGGTCGCCAACCCAACTAAAAATTACATATTTCATCATTACCAACCCAACTAAAATTGCAGATTTCATCATTACCAACCCAACTAAAAATTGCAGATTTCATCATTACCAACCCAACTAAAAATTGCAGATTTCATCATTACCAACCCAACTAAAAATTGCAGATTTCATCATTACCAACCCAATGTGACGCCCTCTGACGGCCACTAACCAAACTAAGAAATGGCAGATTTCATCATTACCAACCCAATGTGACGCCCTATCACAGCCACTAACCAAGAAATGGCATCTCTCATGATTACCATAATGCAGCATCCTCTCACGGTCACTAGCCAAACTAAGGTGACGTCAGACAAAATGGCGGACCATCAAGATGGTCTTTGTTTCTAGAGAATTCCTGAATAAATTACCAGGCTTGCTATCGCGCTTCTCAATGTACTTCAAACAGGTCTAAACATGTTTCCAGCAGAAACCGCAACGGCTGTCTGCTTCTGTGATAGCCGCATGCTTGAAATGTATATCTCACTTATAAAATAAAATAAAACAAACAATATATTTTTTAGAAAACAATTTATTTATTATTATTCATAAATTAACAATATTATTTTAAATTAACATTATCTACAAGTGTCATGACCTCAAAGTCATAGTAAAGCGAATTATAGCTAATATGTAGCACTTCCATCATAAGGAAAGCGTTAAATGAATTACAATGATCAACAAGTAATTTTGATACATTCGTATATAAATCTCCAGTTAATGCCATGCAGGCGGTTAAGATCATTTTATAAAATGTTATGAAATTACTATCTACTAAAAATTCTAATTTACTCTTAATGAGCAGTCGCAAATTAAACAAATTGCTATAGGTATCGGAGGACAATACCAGTTGCTGATTGCGACTGCTTAATACAATTACGCTAGTATCTCTAAATGTTGACGTTCGAAATTGATGATTTGGACTGCAACCCTCCGTCTTACAAAATTCTTCCCACTCGTCCAATGTGAAGAATACGCAGCTTGCAGGTGATCGAATCTGGATGATGGGCACGAATCCAGCAGCCGGACTAAGGCCGATATTCACCCATTTCGAACCGCATTTGTTGAGGAAGTATGATGACTGCCCAATCAGTTGTTTTTCCTTAACGATATTATCATCAATCATTTTAAGTGAATCGTCAATAAATTCATTATAAGTTTCTGAAAAGAATTAAAAAATATATAGATACAAGTTTATGTACATAATAATTTTGTATTCTTACTAGCTTCCATTTTAATCTTAGAGGTTAAAGAATATGTGTGAACTCGAATGCAAACAAACTAATACTGATTTAGTGGGAGAAAATTACAGTGAGAAGCAAACAAAAAAGGGTGGGGGTACTTACCCAATTTGAGGCGGTAGAGCAGCTGCACCCGAGGCATGTGCAGCGACCATCTAAGGAGCTGGTGAGTCGATTTTATAATGCCCCCAGGCGAGAGTATGAATGCCATCCTCATCAATCCGACGTTTATCATCGTGAGGTGATAGGCTCAATTTATTTTGCTTGACGGTATAAATCTCATGTAGTTTGATTTGAAAAAGGTTTTGCTCCCTTAATAAAATATCATTGTTCAATAAACAGTGCTTGTAATCTGCCAGACTAATCTCATCCTGCACAACGTTCTTTTTAACACCCTTAACCTTTTTAATCTCCCTACCCTCAACCTCTAAGGCATACATTTTTGCGCGCAATCCGACAAATTCACACATTATATTACCCGCATTTTCGTCTTTAAATAAACCTAAAACAGCCTTGTTTTGAGGTGCTATGCTGTAGACATTATTTGCCGAAAAGTTCGATGTATCGAATTTTGATATATTTTTTTTCATGTCGCTGTATATATCATCTGTCTCTACTTTTAGGATAAAACTATCCGTATCCATATAACACAGACGGACCTTTTCTGCATACACGCGTCTCAAAAAATTGTGGAAAAAGTCATACATCAGGTGCTTTGATAGCTCCAAGACGGAGAAGCCGATATAAATAGGTTTATTATATACGACTTTCAGCTTCCCCATCTGGACAGCCACAAAGTTTTCGGAAAAAATACTAACACTTTTAAAATTCGGTTTCGCGATTAAACTACCAGCCCCGCGACTTTTGCCATGGTCCTCCCAACGTGTGACCAATTTGACTTCTACTCGCTTATCAACATTCTCCATGGTTTTACCATATACGGAGTTGTTCATGAGCTTATAGAAGTCTTTTTCAAAATCGTTCCTAGCATGCTGACGTAGGCTGGTGTTTAGGTCGATATAAGTTTGAAGCCAGTTTGACTGGTTGAATTTTAAAACGCGGTGAATTTTGGTGATTTTAAGGCCGAAATGTAATGCTTGCTTTAACGTTTGATAGTGTATGACATATTTCTCTTTGTTCTGTAAATTCGCGATCAACTTTTTATACTGAAATTTAGACGTGGGAGGCACCATGTTTTCGGGCAGAAAAGGTAGGTCGTTATGCTCATCGTGCAAAGTTACAGGATACGTGACATCTACCTCCAAAAAATAGCCAATCGGCGAATCATCAGCGACCCCAGATATATTTAGATTGTCAATTTCATCCTGACTAGCCCAACTGAACCCACCGAATGGTAGATACTGCGACATTGCCCACCCGTACAAATTGTTCGCGTCCCAATAAGCTAAATACGAGCTAGGAGCACTCGCATCATAATTAGGCATATATTTATTATTTGCTGTAGCGTGCTGCAATGATACTTGACACAACCCACCCCTGATACTCTGCTTAACAAAATGATGCATGTCGATGTCTATGAGTAGCTCCAGCTCAATTTTGGTGTGCTTTAACATAGCATCCCAAGACAAGCCCGGGCTGGTGTAATATTGAGCCGGATCCAGACTGTATGTATCCCGACAAATCTTCCTGAAATTTTCAAAAATATCTGCCAAAAGTAAAACGTCTGATTTTAAATATAAGTTTGAGTACTCTAATAAATTTTGACATCCAAACGTATTCCATACAGTTTGCGCATGTTGATATTCAACATCCGAAATATCAACATTCGTTAATGAATTAAAAAAATCGCGTTTTGCCGGTAAGGTCGATTCGTTCAATCGCCCAAAGGTATCTATATATTGATAGGGGAATACACCCTTCTTTCTAATTAAATGGAAATGTGAATCTAGTGGAAACGCCCGCCTAACATTGACAAAGTCTTGCGGGCTCAAATTTTGTGCAAGCTTATCGATAGAAGACGCCATGAATCGAAAACTATCTAAAAACCGTAGTTTTATATAAACATTTTTTTTCTCGCCCGATTTTTTATCTGTGTAGTCACCAACCAAAACTTTCGCGCTGAAACTGATATATCTTTCTTTATTAATAGGAATTACATCAATATCTAAATTTTGTTGTGCCAAATCTCTTAAAAATAGATGGCTATCATACCCGCTCAAATTGTGAAAATAGATAGGGACAAATTTCGGAATTTTGAAGTTTAGATTACAATTAGAATGAGCGGCCCCTCGAAACGCTCCCGTAATGTGGCAGTGATCTCTCACTCTATCTCCGTTGAGAGACAGCTCACAAATGTGGCAAATCACGGCCTCATTATATAATTTTCGCTCACTATTATTTAAAGTTTTCATCGGCACGATAGTCTTTAAATAATTTTCATAGATTAGCTTAACATCTTCTATCAATTTTTGGACAAACACCGTTGAGCAATCTAAACCGGCATACGTGACAAATTTATTCAACTTTGCATCAAACGAACATACAATCTGATATGCAAAACTATATGGAACGTGTTTGAATGTTTTATTCGTATACGAACTAGCTGGATCACGGCTGCATGTGTGAATCGGTTGGAGAATACTTTCAAAATCCGCATAAACGACGAACGGAACGGACATCTTCTTATGATGACTATCGAAACGTAAAATATTTTCGGGCAGCATATCGCCAAATTTTGTTTTACGCGCGTCGGTTGAGGGTAGTACCGTATACACATGGTTGCAATCGTGTTGTTGATGGGTGTTTAATTGTTCGGATGTTCTGAAATTAATTAAACACCCATCGCAGATGTATAGCTCACCATCATGTTTATTGATTTGAGATGAGACTAGCCTGGACAGATTTTTAATTAAAACATAATGTGATCTGTTTCCATCATCAATTAGGAGTAAATTGATGTGGATATCTTTTCTGTTTTTCGTGAAATGAATTGGCCCCACCACCTCATGATTTTTTGTTTCATCATTAATAGCCAAACCGTAAACGTTAATACTTAAATTGTTCATATTCTCAATTTTTGAAATATCCTTAATTTTAACCGGGAATTGAATACCCTCTAAATTTAGGACGCTGGAGTAATGAGGATAACTACTAACTCTATGTACACTCATGTTTGCCGGGTGGAGTGCTGCTACAATCGACCAACACAAGCATGCATCATCCGAGTTCTGAATATTGATGCATGCTTTCTTGTTTCGAATAGAGGGTGGTAGTTCCAAATAAGATGATCCCCCAAGAGGTTGGTAACTGTTGATGTTAACCTCTAAATGCGAGACCATCTTAAGTGTCCAATTGCTCCCCCTATCCGAAATCTCTTCAGCTTTCGATTTTATGATGGCAGCAGCCTGATCAAAAACATCCTCTAAGTCTGAAGACTCGGTGACAATGACGTACCGAGTATTGAAGGACTTTAAGTCGACTATTTCCTCATCAGCTACGGTTTTAGCATAATGAGCAAATAGCTCTAACTGTACCTTAATACCCGATACAACCTTGGCCAGAACATTGTTAATCAGGCTGCACACTTTAGTTCTCAATTTCGATAAAAAATTTGTGATGTCAGCACTTTCATCACCTAAAATTTTATAACTCGCGACCCGGCTTTTAAATGAGGAATTAATTTTGAACACTCCATCCGGCAGCATAAATGTATTATTATTCAAATGCTGCTGTGTGCGAAGATGCCCCCTATACAGAGAATTATTAGGGAACATCAACCCACAACAGCTTCTCTGAGGCGCATCTCGACTGGTAGATGGTGCAGCATCCACAGGTCTATTAGAACTTGTGGATGGTGTAACATCTACTTTGGCCACCTTCTTAGGTGGTCCCGCAACATGCTCACATGTATCCACACCCTCTCCACAAATACCGCAAACAAAATTGCGGTGGAGGGTATTCACATGCCGCTTCATGTTGTCGCGCCGGGTGAAGGACTTCCCACATATGATGCAATTCATTCTATGAAAAAGCGAATTAAAAATAATTAATATAATAAATTTAAAAGAATAAAAAAGGTATTGAAGCCTAATTTTTAATATGTCTAAATTGCTAATTTATTTGAAAAGCTCCTCGTATATGAATTGCTATAAAATACTAATTATAGACCTACATATATAAAAATAATATTTTAATACATAAACTTTGACTGATACCCGTATATTTAACTAAAAAATACTTGTATTATTGAAAATTTATTGATGAAACCCTTTAAAACCTTATAAAAATTAAAAAAAAGAAAAGAAAAACAATATAAAGAAGCTACTAAATACAAATAAAATACTTTTGAAGCACCCTGGATAATTGTATATAAAAATAATATTCAACAAAATATTAATAACAGCCTTATAATTGATAAAAACAATTTTTAAAAAGTTCTATAAAATTTTAGAGTAGTAGAAAAACTATGATCAGCGTATATTTAACTAAAAAAATACTTGTATTATTGAAAATTTATTGATAAAACCCTTTAAAACCTTATAAAAATTAAAAAAAAGAAAGAAAAAACAATATAAAGAAGCTACTAAATGCGTATAAAATACTTTGAAGCACCCTGGATAATTGTATATAAAAATAAAATATTAATAAAATATATACCATTAAATTATTTAAAAAATAACCTTATAATTGAGAAAAAACAATTTTTAAAAGTCCCATAAAATTTTAGAGTAGTAGAAAAACTATGATCAGCGTATATTTAACTAAAAAATACTTGTATTATTGAAAATTTATTGATAAAACCCTTTAAAACCTTATAAAAATTAAAAAAAAAGAAAGAAAAACAATATAAAGAAACTACTAAATGCGTATAAAATACTTTGAAGCACCCTGGATTAATTGTATATAAAAATAAAATATTAATAAAATATATATCATTAAATTATTTAAAAAATAACCTTATAATTGAGAAAAAACAATTTTTAAAAAGTCCTATAAAATTTTAAAACTAATGTAAAATATTGCAAGTTAATATTATATAAATTAGGCTTTCTAAATACCTTGTAGTAAAACACAAACAAGCACTAAAAACGATGTTGATTGTTCGAAGATACTGATTATAATGAAATTAAAGATGTCGATCTACGCATATATAGATACTCATTCGTGACGTATACATCCATCTGCGTCAGGTTCCCACGCAAATGGAGTGATGTATAAAGAGAAAGACCTTTTTTTTCCCGCGCATACATATATATACATATATACGTATGCGGCCAGATGCAATTAAGCGCGGCTGCATTCTGTTCCCATGGGTGAGTGTGTGTGGTCTATGTACAGCTGCGACGACCCTTTTTTTTCCCCACGCATACGTATATCCGTGTGAACGGGGATAATTAAGAGTTGCTGCATTCCGATCTCACGCTCGAGCCGTGTTCTAAGGAATGCACTTAAATTTTTAGCGTTGCATACCTACATCGAATGGTTGCTGTCCGGGTGATCCTTTTTTAGGGCAGGCGATGGTTAATTAATGTAAATGTATAAAAAATCTCTCGCTTACATACCTACCTCGGATTGGTGCCGTCTCGGCGGGCCTTTTATACATGTATAGACATGTTCATACGTATACTATTTTGCTATAATATTATTATTAATATGTATAGGTGGATTGAAATAAAAATAATAAGGTTAAAATAATTCTTTATTTTTTAGATAATTGCATAGAGTTATAATATTATTTTGCGTGCATATACATTCTTCATTAGTTTTATTATTATGATAAAAACAATGATTGACATTTTTAATAAGCTTTGGTACATCATTAAAATATTCCAAGTTAATTATGTCAATATCAACATATTGCTTAAGTAGCTCCTTTTTTTGATGTCCTTTAACATACACTCTATTATATGAGTTACAGATATTTTTTAACAAGTTAATAATATCCTTAAAATATACATAACCAGTAGAGTATTCTATATTTAAATAATTATTTTCAAGCCATCGAACGGTCCTCTGATCTTTCTTCGATAATAGATGGAATTCAATGCTAGGTTTAAATAAAAAATGGATGCTCCTTTCTCCGTCACTTATGCTCATTTCTTTTGGATCGAAATGTTGAATCGCATAACCTTGTATGTCTATAATAAGGAATGATTGAAGTTGATCTCGAGTGTCAATTGCACCTCTTTTAGCCATGATGTCTCGCGATTGACTGAATGTTATATAATTTTCTTAACAGTGCCTGTCAGTGCACTATATTCAACGACACAATCTTGTAAAATTAATAATAAACAAGAGGTGTCCTCGCTAAACGTCTCCTGGCACTGCATCTCAAGCTTAACATCGACGGTGGATGATTTTAAGCTCTCATTCTGCTTCGAACAATCTATTACGTAAAGTGCTGAATCGTGGAACTTCTCATAGCTCATGAGGGGGCCGCGAGTGTTTCCATAATAGCTCGATTGAAATTTTGTGTACATTAGATATGCTTGGGCGTATAGTTTTTTACTCATATCTATATTCATATCGCTATATGGGTAATATTCTGAATTTAAATGCAATTTAATATTTGTGATTGAAGCGTGATCAAAGCCTGATGCATCTTTCTGAAAGTTATCTTTTCTGTTGCGTTGAAACGCTATAATAGCATATCTGGGTTTCTCTAGATTAGTGCTAGTTTTAACAGGCCAAATGTCAGTTTTCGTTGCACGCAAAGCTGGAAGTTCATATAATTCCCATTTACGAAATGTTAAATATATCGGTTTATTGGTTTTAAGGGTGTTTAAGAACTTTAAGCGTGTCTGATCATTTACGCTTACATGTGGCACCCGCCATTCAATCTTTTCAATCTCGATTGAGGCCTTTTTTGTACCATCAGCGGTCTTGTTTTGATAGCAGTTTTCATCCGTTTTACTTCTAATTAGGACTAATTCTTGACTGACGTTAATAATAACCCTCCTGTAATCGGAACAGAAGCCTAAAAGCATGCTCAATGGAAGGCATGCGTTGAACTTGTTATTGGAGAGTGTTGCTTGCCGCTGTGCGAATGGTCCCCACCCAGCAATCGACAACATTCGACTTTCATCTTCATTATATGAAACTAATGCTTTCATCGTAGAACTGATTCCTGGCTTCATTGCGCGATCGATTTCTACACCATTAAGCTCATATCGAATCTGATCAAACAAAAAAGCGTATGCATTGTTTGTTAATTCAGGTAGACCCGTACCATTATCATCAGGTTTAAATTTCCCCTCTATGTATATATAACTCTCGGAAGGTAGTGTGTATATATCTTGATTTTGAATACTTATGCGAACTTCATCATTTAAGTTGAAATTGTGTGTTCTCGGATAATATGTGTGATACTCTTCTTTCGTTATAACTTCGTCAAAATGCACACCTTCAAATATTGATAGCTTTTCCTCCATTTTTTACTCGAAAGCCTAACGATTGTAAAAATATTATATTGGCCGATGTTAACTGCTTGAGTTTAGATGTTGAAGTGATCTTCCGTTGTGGGGGTGAGGAAGTTATATAACGTTTACGAAATGAAAGGCCCATTATGAAACTCTTTTTAATTCTAATCTAACAATGATTTGCTCGCCTCTAAAGTTTACGGCATCACCATCTTGATCGAGCAGTGTTAATGTGATATTATCGATACGCCTAGAATTAATTGGTAGATATATTATATGCTCGGGCGCTATATTAATCGAAAACCCAGCTTCAACTTGTGGAGAAAATTCATAGAGCGTGTGGGATAAACGACTATCGTTGTAGGCTGATGTTGTGATATTGCACTCAATTCTTATTGTCGACACTTTTATAATATTGACAGGTAAATCCGATTCATGTTTTTGATCGGCTGGTAATAGCTTCCCACTAAAACCTAATATGCTTCCTATAGAGTCTCTAGGTCCAAAATTTATTTTATATTTGCTTTTAATTTCACACTTTATTGTATTGTTGTTTGGTTTGAGGGATATTGCGCCTCTAGGCATCGCATTCATCAAGAAATCGGCGATATCACTTATCTCATAAGATCCTGTGGGAATTGTAATAACTTTGTCATTATCATAATAAAATTTGTTACAGCCCTCTACAATGTTGGGAATCGAATTGTAGCTATTAAATCCTATTAGACCCAGAACATATTCATAGTGGGGATTCAATTCAATAGGCGGATAATAATCAACAGAAAGCACTGATTTTGTGCCCTTCAGGGTGAAAGTGTACGACATGACTAATATATTGATATATGAACATACGATTATATATTATTTAGTAGGAATTCTAAGCATAAGTGACCACAATTGAATGTATTGAAATTTTGGTATCGTTTATGATTATACATTATTTTATTAGGTCCCTTTCTATTAAAATATTCTATCAATTCCGGTGGAGGCTTTAAATTGCCAAACGAATCATAATAGTATATATTAGAACCTCTCTTCTTATAACAGACCCAATGTGTTCCCGATCCTTTAATGCTATCCAAATTAACGACTGCGCTTTCATTTTTGTTGGGTGATTTTGGTAGAGTATCCCTCATAAATACACCTCTAAAATGGTGAATATATTTCGCATATTTCAAAATATCATGATCGGTTAATGCTCTTTGAGGCAGTCGACTTATTAGTTTTTTGATGGTTTTAGATATAAACCTAAGCCTCGCTTATATGGCTTCAGATATAATCCTTTACCTTTTAATGCGATAGCTTCCATAGTTTTATTATGCCTTTCAGCTTCCCGTAATTGACTTCGAGCCGCTTTCGCTTTGAGTACTGCTTGTGTTATACCACTTACACCGCCTGCCAGTGAGCCGAGAGCGCTTAGCCCGGCGAATATTGGTATGAGTGGCAATACGCCTCCAACTTTCGGTATGGGGATTATTCTGGGGGTTTTAATATGTTTTCGACCTCCAGCCTCTTTGATTGCAACCTTAGCTGCTGCCAATGATGATTTAGCACCCTGTTTAATATCACCCCCGAATCGCTTAAGAGTCTTCTTAACATTGGTGCACACTATTTTTTTAAAAGTTTTTTTCTTTAAGCCCATACCAAATTTTCTTTTGGCCTTCATTGCGTTAGTCACCAACCAGGCTGCTGTCTTTTCACCAACACTTGCGTCTGCTGACTTTACACGATTCCAAGCTTTTTCTTGCAATATCAAATCTGCCTCGTGTCTATCTTTTAAATCTTTATGTTGTGAATATGCGATATCGTGTTCCCGACAAGCCGCATCCAATGGATTAATGCCGGGATCACCTCGTGCTAAACGTTTCTGGAGCTTTGTACCAGGACCACAATACATGTACCCACCTGGCAGGTGAAGCTCTATAGGCAACTTGTTGATTATCGAGTTCACGACACCTCCGCCCTCTTTAAAAGTTAGCATCGAAATGAATTAGCTTTATAAACATCCAACAATTTATATATAATTCATTCACCATGAGACTTGTGAAGCAGAAGGATGCACTTGAAATAATCAACTTGGATTTGGACGTTGATGAAAAGGGTAAATTTCGGAAACATAGCAGCCTACTACCGAACTCCATTAGAGCGCTACTTTGTGGTGCATCAAACTCTGGGAAAACAAATCTCATGCTATCATTATTATTCAATGAAAATGGTCTCAAGTTCGAAAACGTATACATTTATTCCAAGTCTTTATATCAAGCTAAATATAAGCTGTTGGAGAATGTTTTAAATAATGTTAAAGATGTGAAATATTTTCCTTGTAAGGAGAATGATGATATAATAGACCCCATGGAGGCTGAGAGAAATTCGATATTCATTTTTGACGATGTGGCGTGCGATAAGCAAGACAATATTAGAAAATATTTTTGTATGGGTAGACATAAGTGTGTTGATAGCTTTTATTTATGTCAAACTTATACTAGTATTCCGAAACAGCTAGTTAGGGATAATGCTAATTTTTTGGTATTATTTAAGCAGGATAATACAAATCTACAACATATTTACAACGATCATGTTGGAGTTGACATGTCATTTGAGCGGTTTAAATCGGTTTGTGGTGAGTGTTGGAAAGATAAATACGGATTCCTGGTGATAGACAAGGATAGTGATTTGCATAATGGTCGTTATAGGAAGGGTTTTGATCGCTATATATGTTGGTGAATTATTCATTTTATTCAGTTAATATATATCTGTCTGCGAATAATCATGCGCAGGCAGGCAGTTAATAGTAGAAAAATGGATTATGAGAAATTGAAGCGTGATATTATTAAGGCAAGTAAAGTTATTAGGAATAAGTATATGCAATTGAAGCTTAATCGTTCCGATGAAGATTATTTAATACGAAAAATGTTTAAGCCCATTACTGAGAACCTAGAAGGTTTGAACACAACAATAAAACAGGAAACACAAACAATTAAGGAGCCCATAATGAATATTACAAACACTTTGAAAAATAGAGGAAAGCTGATAAAAAAACAAGAGGTAGAAAAGAGCTCTTCGATTAATCCATTCGATGAGCAGTCTAATCCATTGGTGGAAGAGGATCCGCATTCACATAACACGTTTTATGGGGATCTTAATCCTTTACCGAGAGAGTTTGTGCGAGGTCTTTTTCAAGATACAAGCAATGTATATGATACAACGTATGGTGTTACATTCGAACCCGAAACAAATAGATTGAAATTGGGTGGGCATACATTATATCTAGATGGTAAAGACATAATAATCAATAATAAGCTGTTTACGGGTTCTCGTGGTCTTTATGAATTAATATTTAAAACTAACCCAAGTAGATATAATGAGGAGGATTTATCACATTACTATGATATTTTACACGAAACCAATGTGCATCGCAAACTGTTCCAACCCAAAAATCACTTGAGGGGGACTAAAGGCCACAAATGGCGTGAAATAATAAAACCTCTTCTTGCTAAATATTCCAGTTCGACTTCAGAAACATGGTCTGGCGGAGATATAGGCAGCATGCTTGTTTCCAACACCCATGATAGATATCAATACGTCTATTGGGACGACATAAACGAGCTCGTGGATCGTCTTAAACTTTTGAAGGCCTCTCGGGATTCTGGCAATGAAAGTACCCATAATGAAATGCAGTCGATCATCGAGGAGCTTAGAGAATGCGGCGTAATTGAATAAATATTTAATACTATCATTCTTTTCCTCAGTATCATCATGAGTGTAGACAAATTTGGCCGATATCTTAGCATCGGTAAAGCTAGCGTTAAACGTCAAAAACCATCTCTGCCATTAACAGAGGGAGGTGATGTTGATATTGGCGGTAAACGTATTTGTCGTGTAGCAGATCCTATACACGATCAAGATTCTGTTAATAAGCGTCACCTATCTAGAATACTTGGCGTAATAGATCTAAGGATTGATAATGTGGTGAGTGATATTCAAATAAAAATAGACGCCTCGAATTCCAAAGTGGCTGAGGATATTAGTGATATCATACATCATATGCAAACTGCTGTTGAGAATAGAATCGAAAATGAACTAGACAATTTAAGGAACAATCTCGCAACAAACACCTGGGTTAGTGACAAGATCGATAAAATTAAGAGGGAATTGGATGAGAACTTGAATGCATTTAAAACTAATTTAAATAAAACTGTTAATTTGGATATATTTAAGGGTATTGTTAATGTTAGTGTAAATAATGTGCAACAGTCGATTAATGGAAAATTAAACCAGATGCAAGCTAGTGTTGAGAAGAAGATTGATGCTAAATTTGATGTTTTAAGAAAAAACCATGCTACAAATTCTGAAGTTAGTAAGAAGATTGAAAAAATTAAGAAGGATTTGGATGGTGAAATACTTGCACTGAAAAATAATTTAAATAAGGGCGTTAACTTGGATACAATCAAAGGGATTGTCGAAGTTAGCGCAAATACTCTACAAGATGAAACTAATCAAAAGCTGTATCGAATGGAAAAAAGTGTTGAGAGTAGAATTGATGCTAAACTCAATGTTAAACTAGAAGCTATAAGAAAAAAACTTGAAAAGAAATCAGGGAATTCCCCACCCCCACAACCACCACCACCACCCCGACCGCTCCCAAGACAATAGAGACGAAACATAATTTTAATTCATTTACCATCGCATTGTTCTACCTACATGATGTATTAACACGCTGAACAATAATTGTTAATTATGAATAGTATTAAGCGTCATTTAGTTGATGAGCTGCATAGGCCGGTTCGTAGATTCTTTCCCAGACGTCGCTTCATTATTAGAGGGTTTGACGATGTTTGGCAGATTGACTTGGCTGAATTTATACCTCATGCACGAGAGAATGGCGGGTATAGATATATACTTGTGGTTATAGACTGTTTCTCGAAATTTTTATGGACTCAACCCCTTAAATCGAAAACCGGTCTGGATGTATGTAATGCTATGGAAGGCATTCTACAAGACACTCGACAGCCGAAAAATATACAGTCCGACAATGGTAAAGAGTTTTATAATACTCGATTTCAAAATCTCATGAAGAAATATGGTATAAACCATTATTCAACATATAGTACAATGAAAGCGTCTATTGCCGAACGTGTTATTCGTACGCTAAAGGGTAGATTATATAAGGAATTTACAATGAGAGGTAGCTATAAGTGGATAGATATTTTACCCTCCGTGACTGATACGTATAATAAAACAAAGCATCGAACAATTAAAATGCGACCTTGCGATGTGACTAAAAAGAATGAGAAGCTCCTGCTTTCTACTATCTACAATGATGTGCAAACAGCTGTGAAGCGGAAATATAAAGTTGGTGACATCGTGCGGATAAGTAAATTCAAAAGTGTTTTCTCGAAAGGCTATCTCAGGAACTGGGGTAGTGAATTGTTCAAGATTATTAAAGCTAATGCTACAAATCCGCCAACATATATGCTGGAGGATATGAATGGAGATCCTATTTTGGGTTGTTTCTACGAACATGAATTGCAGAAAACTAAACATAAAGATGTATATCTGATTGAAAAAGTATTACGTGTAAAGGATGGAAAAGCTTATGTAAAATGGTTAGGGTTCGATAATTCACATAATAGCTGGATTGACGAAGATAATGTTTTGTAATTTTATTAAAACTGTATATTATGATTATATAAAAATAAAAAAGTATTAATTCTATACATGCACGCATTTTTATTTAAGGTGAATTACATATCTGTATCCTAACATCCTGTATAAAGCAATATAGGAAGTTTTTAATCGTGAGAAGGTATAAACGTTCAGCTGCAAAACATTATTCTTATATACTCACATTAAAAATATAACTTCTATGTCTACGCATTTCTTTAAGTGAGATGCACTTTATATATATCTAAAAGGGGTATTTTAAGGAAAAAATGTTGGATGTTATATTCTCTTTATTTAATAATGTATATTACATATATTTATTTATAAAATTATATAAAGTGTACAACAAAAGACCTAATCATATATTTTTCCATATTCTCCATTTTATAGCTTTATTTTACTAATATTTGTCACCAACGCATACATTTCTAAATCAGATTTGATTTTTTCAATTTCGGATATAAACCTCATAATTCTAATGTTCAACAAGTCTTTCTTCTGTCTAAGAACCCTCCGCCTGCTTTCAACGGACATTGCCGACTGATGTATTTCCAGCAAGTCTAGACATGTTTAGGCGGGTCTGTACATGTTAGCTACTTGCGAAAGCTTCTGACTGGCAAATATTATATATCCACCACCAGTCGCGGCAAGCTCGTCATTATAGTCCAATTCAGGATGATTATATTGAGGATAACAACTCATTAACATCTTCGGTATATTCTTGTGTAAAGTCAGTACAGTCGATGTTTCTATGTCGAATACGCAAATTTCTGCATGAAGATCTAAATCAGGTTCACATATATATTCATACTCACTATAAATGTACCACTTCTTAAGTTGGCTCATATTTGGGTTACAATATTCCAAAACGTTCATTAATTCATCGATATCAAAATATTGCATGTTTTGATATGTGAATGCTGCTATGAATAAACAATCACTTTGATTCAATTCCGAAGATAATAACCAATCTCGCACTATGATAGGTATTTCAATACCATTAGCAGACAAAAAGTTATCAAATTTCTCGTATTGCACCGCCATTATACTATATAGAAGGTGCTACACTGCTTTGCAATTGATACTGATGATATTACATTCGAAATTCTTATATATTTAATATTTAGTTGGGCTAGTATCCATCAGGGGGTGCTTTTTATATTTTCTGCGCATGCGGCTGTCACAGAAGCAGACAGCCGTTGCGGTTTCCGCTGGAAACATGTTTAGACCTGTTTGAAGTACATTGAGAAGCGCGATAGCAAGCCTGGTAATTTATTCAGGAATTCTCTAGAAACAAAGACCATCTTGATGGTCCGCCATTTGTCTGACGTCACCTTAGTTTGGCTAGTGACCGTGAGAGGATGCTGCATTATGGTAATCATGAGAGATGCCATTTCTTGGTTAGTGGCTGTGATAGGGCGTCACATTGGGTTGGTAATGATGAAATCTGCCATTTCTTAGTTTGGTTAGTGGCCGTCAGAGGGCGTCACATTGGGTTGGTAATGATGAAATCTGCAATTTTTAGTTGGGTTGGTAATGATGAAATCTGCAATTTTTAGTTGGGTTGGTAATGATGAAATCTGCAATTTTTAGTTGGGTTGGTAATGATGAAATCTGCAATTTTAGTTGGGTTGGTAATGATGAAATCTGTAATTTTTAGTTGGGTTGGCGACCGCGAGGGGGCGCCACATCAGTTGGGTTGGCAGAGGGCGCCACTAGGGCGAGGGGGGTGAGGGGGAGCTGGGTGAGAGGGGGAGGAGGCTCCAGAACTGTCCTAAGTACACTACTCACTGTGACACGAGAATTTTATGTATTAGATATATAGACGGATCCAATAAAGTTACGAATATAGCACTTGTATGTTCAATAAAAATCCTTCTGTCGGTTATCAATAAAAATGAAATTAAAAAAAATCTTCGTCAAAATAAATGAGTAACTCCAATAGAAGTGTCTATGTTTGCGACCGCTGCTTGAGATCTCCTTGCCCTGCTCAAAATTAAATTGTCTAATAGTTACTGATCAAGATTGACCCGCAAATCTGGCAGCGGGAGGGTAATGATTCTAACTGCTTGAACAAACATGCCGATAGAGTTAAATGCTTGATATTATTCAAAACCAATTGATCCAACATAATTCTGAATCAATGAGGATTAAGCCATATAGACATTTTCTGAAAAACATCATTATTTACCTGAAAACTTACAATATCTATAACTTGTTTCAATCATTTTATACGTAATATTTAATTAACTAAAACTGAGAAATATAAAGAGACCATAGCTTTTAAAATACAAGTATGCTATATAGATCTTAAATAAGAACCAGTCTTGTTTTAAAAGTGTGATATTTCCACCAGAATTCCGCATCATTTTCGACAAAATATTGGATATAATATTTATTTAATAATGTAATCAAAAAGTCAAGAAACTCAGAAGAGAAATTATATGTATTTGTAATTTGTTACACATTTAGAACCTGTAGTCAAATAAATTTGTTAAAATGTATATCGAAGAATACCTTTGAGTACATTTACATAAATAAACAGTATTAAGAGCACTAAGAGCAACATGCTACACTGACTTCCATAGCAATCGCCCCCACAAGCTGGGATTCATTTCACGTGCCAGTTGGCGCGCTATTGAAATAACTCAAGCTTTTATTGAATGCCTTTCGCATAAGTAATTAGAAACTTCTTGTACGTGAATTTCTTATATTTACAAAATGTTTGTCCTAATCGTAGGCTGCGTAATTAAATTTGTCTGTAGTTACAAAAAAGTATATCAAACACATCGTATCAAGAATTTTCAAACATAGAAATCGTCAGCGAAAGATAAACGAAACGACGAGATATTAAGCGACGTTTTGTATTGCTCTTACTATTATTTTCACTGCAATACCATTAATATGCATTGGAAACGGTAGAGACTCAGTAAACAAAAAAGTCACAAAAAAAAACCCGGCAGAAGTTGAATGCAAGACAGAAATTGTCACGGCACTTACACAACTTGCCGTTGGAAAATGCTCCTTCTCTCTTGATACAATTTATTCATGGCACTCTTGTGGTAATGCTACGGCCGAATGAAAGGGTTTGCCTATAACAAATCGACTTTGAAAAGTTCACGAAACTTCGCCGTAAAGTTATCCACGGTTTCTCCGTAATATACATACATTTTTTCTTTGCTCCTTTAAAGAGAAAAATAGCGTAAAAAGTATATTGGATGAATAATGATATTTACATAGAATTACGGAAGTTCTAATAAAAAGGAATGGGGATTATGCATATGAAAGGGAAAATATATTTATTTTACTTTGGAAAAGTTTATATTGTGCGTCTTTTCTGAATTGAGACCAGTGAAAATAAATTCGATTTTCTTTAGTATAACTCTTTTTGTATAACGGTGACTAATATTTTAAACTAGTTTTTGTTAGTTTTTACTAACAATACATAACTAAAGCCTATGACAAAATATTTATTGAAAATTCTTTGTCGAATATACAAGAAATGTATTAAAAGTTGTAATGGTACAAGCATTACAATGCAATTAAAATGAATAAAACTGCCCCAATGTTGGGCGACCTACTGTAAAGGACCCCCTTATATTTAATTTAATAAAATTGTAGAGTTTAAATCTAAATAAAATTTGAATAACTTGCTTTGCCGGCTAAACTCAAATCAGATTATCTCAGGGCGATTGGGATTAATAAGAAATGATTAAGTGTAAACGGTGTTCCTAAACATTAATTATATTTAATAAAAAAAATACCATTGCAAAACTTTAAATAATTCGTATATTCAAAACCAATAAATTATATATAACTACTTTTTACATATAACAAAAGAAATAAAATATATTTAAAGACAATTTTAATACGTTTTCAGAAATAATTAATCGGATACAAATCTTTATATATATTTTTCCATATAGTCAAACAAAACAACAAATGCTAGCATTTACTACGTAGGCTGGTTTTGTGTACTATTACAGAAATATACAACGATGCTAATACAGATCAAATTACATTCTCCTTCATAGAACGTAGATGATATTTATTTATCAACTTTATTATGTTAATCTCAATTTAAAATTTATTTCATAATCTTTAATTCTTCAAGATCAACAATATTTTTATTTACAAAAATTTTTTAAAAATACCTTATAATAAAGTTTCTTTCTTCGCTCTTCCGCGATGTCTATCTTCAGTAAAATTTTCTTTATTTTGCAATGTTTTCACCGGCATCATTTGGTCAGTGGTTACGATCCTGACGTGACGAATCTCCTTGTTCTGCTTACTGGAGCACAATATATTTTTTATAAACTTTTAACACTGTGCACATTTACTCTTTAAGTGCTATTTTAATCACTATTTTTCAAATAACAATTCTTATAATTGTTATTGCATTTATTATTGGAGTTTTAGGTTCTCCTTTTTATAGAACATTTAATGTATATTACTTAATTTTCTGATAGTCGGGGTTTGACGACTTCTTTATGAAGCCAGCCAGTCAAATCCCTCCGACTTTGGAGTTAACTTTCCGACTCGAATGAAGTCTAGCGGTTGACTTTCTCGTTTTTAGAGCGTGTTTCTATTTTATATAAAAGTGTCTGTGGTTCCCCTTTCTCTATATAGTTCGGTTATTTCCACTTAAGTTTCCCATACACACTCTTTTACGTAGGCGAATGTTTATCACAACTGTAGCGTTTATTTCACTGTTGTAAACATTCGGCGCCACGGTTCTTAGAACTAAATACACACTAAGCTTATGACTAATATTTACTTAATAATACCATAACATATTCATTGATTTTAAATATTGTTTCTCTTCAAAATATTAATAACAGAATATACTTAATTAAATCCTAAAAAAATAAAATTATAAAATTAATAACTGAAATGGTCTGTACCGTTACAAAGTCAACAATTTATCTTGGTACACATGATAGGTACGCGACAGCCCTACTCCTATTTTTACATTACCAATTCTCTTAATTGTGCAGTTTGCGTCGATACTATTTGTGTGGTGTTATTGAATATACGGTTTTGATAAATAAAGGCCGTTTGATGATACTACTAGAAAATAGTTAATAATTGTTCACATTTTCACTTTTATACATTTAATTTTTTTGCATTACATCTTGTTAGTCATTGACACGCTACACCAAGATATAAATATTCACTTTTATTATATATATATATTGTACTGGATTCAACATTTGATATAATTATATCAAGTACATTGTTGTAACTGAAACCAATTCACCTAAATATTAGCATTTAAATTTAAGCACACATCATAAATACTCCCTTTATATATTTAAGGATATTGCGTACAAGTCAATTGACACAAACCATTTTAAATACAGATATAATTCTAGGTTATTTATAAATAAATGCATAATCTTGACCAAAGTATACATATATATTATATTACTATATGCATCCTGTTTTCTTCTTTTACTATTGCATAGGCATAATAAAATTTATTCATACTGCTGGTCGTCAGATAAATTAGTTTAAATCAGAAAATGTATGTTTCAAATATTAATAAAAAGACTAAATATGTAATTATTAATTGCAAGGTACCTCTATATAAAAATGTTAAATACTGAGAACAGAATATTATATATATCTTAAATCTTTCTAAATGAAGAATTTTATGTTAGCCAGTCTTTATTTTGAAGGAATATCGGATGGTTATTTTGAATTCCCCGACATTAATTTTTCAAGCAAACATTCTTCTCTATGTACGAAGCAAAAAAAAAACAGAAACTGTTTTCTGTTCTGAACAATGTAATCCACAGTGTTCTCGAATGTAGATAAATGTGTTCATTGTATTCAATTGCTCTACTTGATTTAAAATACTTTTATTTTGATAAAATAAGCGGGTAAACATGTTGTGGCAACATTGCTGGAATCTCTAATATCTACCAAATGTAATGTAATATATCCCATGGAAGCTACAATAGCGAAGAAGTGGAAGATAAATGGTATATTACAGGCGCTTCATGCACGCTATTTCGCTAATAAAGTGAAATGTAACTCACTTTTTTTTATCTGATATTTAATTTAGTGATAATACTATACCTGTTTTGATCAAAAACACAAAATATATGCAAAATATTAACGAACTGATTAACTTTTCGAATGTGGACGCTACATTCATGAGTTTCGTAAGGACGCTATATTGTTAGTGTACATTAACCACATATAAAATATTAATTGTAATTATCCAGAATGAAACATGGATTTCTGTGTTCCAACACAGAGTGCACTGAATGTGCTGTAATATTGTAGAGGGAAAACATAGTAATTAATATGGTTCCTTCATTAAATGAGAATGATAAGAAATTATCTCTCAAGCTTGCAAAGATCCTCTCCGTAACTATATATACAAATTTCGGTAGAAAGGAAAAATGAATACATTACACAGCCGAACTGATGAGTATTCACGTTGTAGTGGTTAAACGAAACTGATGCATATGTGTTAGTCCTCGGAGTAATGTGTTTCTTTTCCTTAAAATCATTAACAATTAAAATAATGCAAGTAATTGTCATCAATTAATTTAAAATGCCGCTAATTCAAGAAATTTCTCACGACATTTTATATATACCGGGTGTCTGTTTAAGCTCGGCTACCGGCCATATCTCGGCAACCGTTTATCATACAACCTCGCGGAAAAAATGTTGATAGTAAAATATACGACGGAAATTACAACGATTATATAACTCATTTGAAATTTAGCCAATAGCAATTACAAATTTTACATAGTTACCATGTATTGATAAGTGAATATACTCTTGACGACGTGATATAACCGTTTTGGTGTTTCGCTTCCTCCAACAATATGAATGTTGTCATGGGAACAAGTGTTTTGAAGTTTGCTGATAAACGTCAAAAATATATTCAGCAATTTTCATAATGTTTTTTTAAGTTTTTCGACGGAACGCTTTGGTATAAGCTCGAGGACCGAAATAGATAAAGAAATTGAAAATTTGACACCGCAAAATACCGTCAAAACCAGCACCAGCACCTCAAATTCAACTTCTAAAGATTATTATAATAATTGTACTTTTAATTTCAACCAATAAAAAAATTTCGTTAGTTAATTCTTTATATAATCGTAACGAATACCACTCGAGCAAACGAAAATAATCCATTATATAACCTCTTCACTCGACCTATATCCTTAAAACAGAATACGTCTCGTGACTCGGGAATATAATCGATTATTTTCTATGCTCTTGTGATATTATTACTGAAAATATTTTTATGTTTCCAAAATGATCGCAAGGGGGCGCAATTCTCAAGATAAATTAAAAATTCGATAATTTTTCATTAAATTCTAGATTAAGATAGATTGAAAATTTTTCTAGCAAACATTTTAGACGTTTTTATATAACTTTCATTTGAAACTTTTTGATCTAACTCCCATACGAAGGGAAGAGGGGAGGGGGGTATGTCTACGTACAAAAGTCGGTAAAATTTTGGTTTGCACAAACGGATTTTAATGTTTCTGGGCTCATTAGATAGAGAATCTTACAAAGAATTGAAGGACATGTAGCACGAAATTACGTGGTTGTCAAAGAAAATAACAGGGGGCGCTGTTATCAATGTATGTATATTACTTGTTTTTCCTTTAAAATTTTAAATGGAACGGCATATTTTTAATATAGTAATATTGAAGCACATAAAAAACTGAAGAGAATGATGAAAACCGGAAGTCGCTAACTTTTTTCTTGACGAAGATATAGTCATATGAAGACAATCCAAAAAAAAATAAACAATTTTTAATATAAATTTATTTATTTATTGTGAGTAATAACTTTATTTTAATTTTAAGTGTCACTAGACAGTGTATTGTTCGCTTTCACTAGAATTTTCATCATAGTCTTCCATAAATGTATTTATTTCAATCTTCTCACCGATTTTTTAATTCTTGCATATGTTACATTAGATTCTCTCTTAAATGTTTTCAAATTCTCTAGCTATTTTTAAATTTCATATCTTGCCTTTTTAGACATTGAAATAAAATAATAATAATAATAATAATAATAATAATAATAATAATAATAAGATATCTTTATCACCCAACTGACATACGTAGATCTAATTATAGGAAAACGGCAAAAATAATTTCCATAACTCAAGAACTAAGTAGACAATAACAAGAAAAAAAACAATATAATATAATGCATTAGTTATAATCAAATCATTTACTCATTAGTAACGAAAGGGTACACAAATTGATATCAAAATCATCCCCGCCTGAAATGAAAGTAAATAAAAGGACCTATTATATACCTAAACACAAATAAGAAAATATATTGACCAAGTAATATAAAGGAAAAGAAAATATATTTAAATCAGAAAGTACAAAAAAAAAGAAACAAGAAAAAACTTCAACTTAACAAATGTTCAAAGTGTTCACCTTCATTTTCAATACCCGTTTACTTGTCGATTAGTAGACAGCAGAGTTACTTCCATTTCGGAGGCAGAAATTGTTGTAATCGGCTTTTTGTGATAAACTATGTCTTTTATTCTACCCCATAAATAAACATCAAGAACAGCTGGCAAGATGAATAGAAACTCAAGAATGTCTTCTTTCGGGATAATTTAGGGAATATTTCCCTGAAGCAAGAATGCATTTTCAAAGCATTGAAAATACATTCTGATCATGTCATAAGCTTAATACGACATTTTACAAACTTAATAATTATGTGCAGGTGTCCAAAAAGGCTTAATTTGATAAATACGTATAAAAAGTTTAACTACAAGTGACACTAATATCTTTGCATTTCGATTTTCATGGCCTATCTTGGAAATCTCATCATAATGCAATTTAGTATCGCAGTGCATGCCATGTTGTATGACGAAAATTAAAAAAAAGGCAAACTACACTGTTCACTATTATTATTTTATTTCAATGTTGGAAAGGATAAGAAATGATATTTAAAAAATAATAGCTAGAGTATTTAAAAACATTTAAAAGGAGAATCTAACGTAACATATGCAATGAATTAAAAAATCGACAAAAAGATTGAAATAAATACATTTAGCGAAGAATATGATGAAATTTCAAGTGAAAACATGCTATACACTGTCTAGAGACCCTATTAAAATTAAAATAAAATTATTACTCCCAATAAATAAATAAATTTATATTTAAAGAGTTTTATTTTTCTGGATTGTCTTCGTATGACTATATCTTCGTCAACAAAAAAGGTAGCAACTTCCGGTTTTCATCATTCTCTTCAGTTTTTTATGTGCTTCAATATTGCGATATTAAAAATATACCGTTCCATTTGAAATGTTAAAGAAAAAACAAGATATATACATACATTGAGAACAGCGCCCCCTGTTATTCTCTTTGACAACCACGTAATTTCGTGCTACATAACCTTCAATTCTTTGTAAAATTCTCTATCTAATGAGCCCAGAAACATTAAAATCCGTTGGGGCAAACCAAAGTTATACCTACTTTTGTGCGCAGACATACCCCCCTCCACTCTCCCCTTCGTATGAAAGTTAGATCAAAAAGTTTCAAATGAAAGTTGTATAAAAACGTCTAAAAATTTTGCTAGTAAATTTTTTAATCTATCTTAATCTAGAATTTAGTGAAAAATTATCGAATTTTTAATTCATCTTGAGAATTGCGCCCCCTTGGGATAATTTTGGAAACTTAAAAATATTTTTGTTGTAATTCCTGTCATCCATTTTACTATCAAGATTTTTTTCCGCGAGGTTGTACGATAAACGGTTGCCGAGATATGGCCGGTGGCCGAGCTTAAACAGACACCCGGTATATATATATATATATATATATATATATATATATATATATATATATATATATATATATATATGTGTGAATTTGAATTTTAATTATTTTTAAAATTCCGTTTTTCTCAGCGTAGAAATATCTAAATTGATTTTTCTGCTTCGCGCTGAGTAAATTAATTAGGAAATTTTATCACAAAAATTTGCCCACGATGAGATTTGAACTCACGACCTTCCCAATACCAGTAGGACACGCTAACCAACTGCGCCACGAGGGCCTGAGTTCATATCTACTTAAACGTCTTGATCTCTTCAAGTAACAGTTGAAATAATACATCTTTATCCGGCAGTTCGGAAATGAATGTGTGAATTTGAATTTTAATTATTTTTAAAATTCCGTTTTTCTCAGCGTAGAAATATCTAAATTGATTTTTCTGCTTCGCGCTGAGTAAATTAATTAGGAAATTTTATCACAAAAATTTGCCCACGATGAGATTTGAACTCACGACCTTCCCAATACCAGTAGGACGCGCTAACCAACTGCGCCACGAGGGCCTGAGTTCATATCTACTTAAACGTCTTGATCTCTTCAAGTAACAGTTGAAATAATACATCTTTATCCGGCAGTTCGGAAATGAATGTGTGAATTTGAATTTTAATTATTTTTAAAATTCCGTTTTTCTCAGCGTAGAAATATCTAAATTGATTTTTCTGCTTCGCGCTGAGTAAATTAATTAGGAAATTTTATCACAAAAATTTGCCCACGATGAGATTTGAACTCACGACCTTCCCAATACCAGTAGGACGCGCTAACCAACTGCGCCACGAGGGCCTGAGTTCATATCTACTTAAACGTCTTGATCTCTTCAAGTAACAGTTGAAATAATACATCTTTATCCGGCAGTTCGGAAATGAATGTGTGAATTTGAATTTTAATTAATATTAAAATTTCCTAATTAATTTACTCAGCGCGAAGCAGAAAAATCAATTTAGATATTTCTACGCTGAGAAAAACGGAATTTTAAAAATAATTAAAATTCAAATTCACACATTCATTTCCGAACTGCCGGATAAAGATGTATTATTTCAACTGTTACTTGAAGAGATCAAGACGTTTAAGTAGATATGAACTCAGGCCCTCGTGGCGCAGTTGGTTAGCGCGTCCTACTGGTATTGGGAAGGTCGTGAGTTCAAATCTCATCGTGGGCAAATTTTTGTGATAAAATTTCCTAATTAATTTACTCAGCGCGAAGCAGAAAAATCAATTTAGATATTTCTACGCTGAGAAAAACGGAATTTTAAAAATAATTAAAATTCAAATTCACACATTCATTTCCGAACTGCCGGATAAAGATGTATTATTTCAACTGTTACTTGAAGAGATCAAGACGTTTAAGTAGATATGAACTCAGGCCCTCGTGGCGCAGTTGGTTAGCGCGTCCTACTGGTATTGGGAAGGTCGTGAGTCCAAATCTCATCGTGGGCAAATTTTTGTGATAAAATTTCCTAATTAATTTACTCAGCGCGAAGCAGAAAAATCAATTTAGATATTTCTACGCTGAGAAAAACGGAATTTTAAAAATAATTAAAATTCAAATTCACACATTCATTTCCGAACTGCCGGATAAAGATGTATTATTTCAACTGTTACTTGAAGAGATCAAGACGTTTAAGTAGATATGAACTCAGGCCCTCGTGGCGCAGTTGGTTAGCGCGTCCTACTGGTATTGGGAAGGTCGTGAGTTCAAATCTCATCGTGGGCAAATTTTTGTGATAAAATTTCCTAATTAATTTACTCAGCGCGAAGCAGAAAAATCAATTTAGATATTTCTAGGTACGCTGAGAAAAACGGAATTTTAAAAATAATTAAAATTCAAATTCACACATTCATTTCCGAACTGCCGGATAAAGATGTATTATTTCAACTGTTACTTGAAGAGATCAAGACGTTTAAGTAGATATGAACTCAGGCCCTCGTGGCGCAGTTGGTTAGCGCGTCCTACTGGTATTGGGAAGGTCGTGAGTTCAAATCTCATCGTGGGCAAATTTTTGTGATAAAATTTCCTAATTAATTTACTCAGCGCGAAGCAGAAAAATCAATTTAGATATATATATATATATATATATATATATATATATATAATAACTCGACCGCCTATCGGGTGCAGATTTTGTGATTTTCTTTTTTGGCACTAAATCATCATATATTGTAAATATGAGTCATTTTGATCCATAAATTTAGAATATAGTAGTGACTTAATTACAGCGCCACCGCATCGTATTTTTGCAAAGCTATGAACCATCGTCTCGACAAGACAAATAGTTTGCTTAAATAAGGCCTAAATCGGTTATGATCAAGAGTGTATACAAAAATTATGATCAACTTATTTTTTTTTAATAATAAATGTCAATCAATTTATAATTAGGTTATACAGATATTTTGCTATTCCAACCTGATTAAGTGTAGTTGTAATTGGTGTTTATTACGCCTTGTTTCTCAAACACTTTGTATAGTTGACGTGCCCCCAGCTTTAATATCAAAATTTGTTTAAATAATGATATGAAAACTGAAAGGTATTGTTACACAAAAATAATATTTATTTCTAGCATAACTTCCGTATTATTTTTCTTCTGCGGACAAATTAGTTTGTAGTATGCCACTTCAAAGCATGTTCGAATAATTATGAGAAATGTCGGTTTCGGTGGGCTGCTAATGCATACGACACAATGAAATTCCTCTATGCTGCTGTAGTTAACTCATTATGATGCCCCAAGAGTATTTTCTCGCAGTTTATACATTAATCTGTCTGGACGGTTTAGAAATGCAGTATTCTATTACCTACATACTTACGTTTCTGCAACCTTTTATACAAGTAATGTGGACGTAATAAAACTTCCTCTTATAGGAGAATATAAAGTCACATCTGTTTAACACACACATATGCATTCGAGTCTAAGGCTTATCAGTCTATCTTTGTGAAGACATATGAATATTCGAAATTTATCCATTTCAACGTGTTTTGCTAACAAACAAGTAAGTACTCTTAGAAATAAATTTTCGTGGCCGTAACGTTTTGTTTCCCTTTTCCGCCTTTTGCAATGATTTTCTAACGATAAGTTTAAATCATCCAATGAACAGTCAAACTAAAAACGTGCCGGAACCCGCTTTGTGGCTGTTTCATGGTTGGTTCAGTTTCCTGGTTTAGTCTTTTTACGAGTATTTTCTCATATGCTTTAAGCACTATATTTAATAGTGTAATGCCTCGGTAATGGGCGCAGTCCTGTGCGCTTCCCTTTTTAAAGATTGGGATAATAACACCCATTTCCCACTCCTCTGGTAGCCTTTCCTCGTTCCGGCATCTATTATAAATCTGAGTTAGAAACGTTATACCAATTTCTCCTAAATGTTTTAGCATCTCTCCATAGCCCGCCGATTTCCCTTTCTTAAGCGTTTTAATTGCTTGTCTTACGTCCTGCTCTTCCATATAATTCCCTTCGGGTATTTCGATCCTACCGTCTTGCCACATATTGCATTCCAAATTCTCATTCTGGTTCAGCAGGTTTTCAAAGTACTCTTTCGATCTCTTCATAATGTGTTCTCTTTCATGAAGCATTTGCCCTTTACTGTTTCTGATTTGTGTTAATGTTTGCTGGTGTTGGTTTTCGTTTTTTTATGCTTTTCAGTACTCTATTTCTTATTGTATATTTTGTTATATTTTCTTAAAGTAAATTACCTGATGCATTGCATTAGAAATTTTCCAGTGTCATAACAGCAGCGCATGACATGAAACTTTGATTTTTGTATTTAGTAGAACAATATTGATTGATATATTTTCTCATTATTGGATGGGAAATTTAATTCCTCTTTAAGGAATTCAATTCAATCAATCTACTTTAAGATATTTACGATTTAGCTTCAACAGGTACACATAGTATTTCTATTCAATTAAATTGTTATACCAATAATTACATGTTAACACTTCGTTGTCAAATTATTTGCCTACGACCTATTAATGTTAGTACACTTGAAATATCAATAAAGTCAAAGGAGTTGGGAAAGCTTCAGACGCGTTAGACAATTTATTCTTCTTTCTGAGAAGGTTAAATTTGATTTGAAACTCGATATTAATGGTCGTAGGTGGAAACTGTGAATGGCACAGTGTGATTTGGAATACGAATACGTGTATTTTCTATAGAGATTTTGCTCTTGTATCTTGGATATCGGTCGAATTATTCAGTTCAGCATGCGATATAAAATAAATTAGATTGCCGTCCTGATATATAATCAAATCATGTAGGGTTTGGCAAGAGCGAGATTAATTTCGTGTGACATTTTCGTAAATTGTGTACTATAGGAAAATACTAAATGTGGAGAAAGTGCGTATATAAATTGATATATTTGAATATAACATAAAAATTCTTCATATCAAAAAATAAGTGAAAATCCTGAATATCCATTTGAGCAAAAATGTAACATTTTTAATCCGTAACCACAGTCGAGGTGTCAAATTGACTTCGTCCATGCGGTCAATTTCTGATATATATGTCCACTCCCTTTATACAGGGTGAGTCATTAGTTGCCGCGTCTTCGATTGCTCTTTATATATTTTTGGGGTTTCTAGTACTGTTTTAAATTGTCTATTTACCTTTTTTCTCTTTTTCAAAATTGAGTCAATAGTTTTTGAGTTAATTTTTTTTGGAAATTTTTGACGTAAACGCGTGTTCAAAAAAAACATGTTTTCATTGTTTATAAAAGTAAAAGAATTAGGTGCTGCTTGTAGACAAGAAAAGTCTGCATCATTTGGTATAAGTTGCACTCGACAATATCTCAAAAAACTTTGTTTTTTCAAAGCCTACTTCCTGAAATTTTCACATACCAAAAACATTCTAATGGTATAATATATTGCACTTTACATTACCATGTCTGAGACGATTTAACTTGCACTAAATATGTGTACAACGAATAAAGTATTTTTACTGAAAGATCATATACCAATTGTTCATTAATTTTATGTCCTTTAATCAAAGAAGGTTAATTTACAAAACCTTGTTTCTAAATTGGTTTATATGATTTCAACTTAAAAAATATTATATTCTGGAGGAATCTGAGTGAATTCGATAGTGCTACTAATAATTATTAGTGTTGAATTTAACTGCACATCAACTTTACAAGCATTTACATTATTTATTCAAACCAAGTTCAGCCAAAAGTACTTAAAGTGTCTGCATAAACTCTCAACGTGAACATGACAGCTTTATCTGTAGAATTTATTCCACGCTCCCAATTTCATTTGTAATTTTGTAATTATCCAACATAGTTTAATATGTTAAAGACATATCTAGAGTTAGTCCAAAATATGTGCGACTAAATGATGTTTTAAGGTGCTGTTAAATGCAACAACAAACAGGAAAAGAGCAAACGCAAGCAGAAATTGACCCAGAATCTTAAAATCTGCACGAATGGAGATAGAGTCCCAGAATTGTAGCAGAATTAGAAGACTTCCGAAACTGAATCGTCTTCATCAAAAAAAATAAGAAAGTTACACATATTCAATATTATGCTGTTTTTATTTTTAATTATACTCTTCATTTCGCTTATAGAAGAAGGAATACAATTACTAAATCATTATTAATTCCAAAAAATACTTTTGATACAGTAAAACAAATGCATATGAAACATAGAGGGTGAGTCATTAGCAGCTGCTTCTTCGATTGCTCTTTTGTGTTTTGAATAAAGGAAAAAGCAATCAGTGGAAGTTCCATGGTTGCTTATAGCACATATTGCAAAAATACTATAAGCTCTGACGCACTTCCGGTTTCACCGGAAATGCACGGAACTTAATTTTTTTAAACGGCTCACCCTATATATTTTCGGAAGTTCTTGTACTGCTTTAAATTATCTGTTCAACTGGTTTTTCTTTTTCAAAATTGAGCCAACAGTTCTTGAGTTATTATTTTTTTGGAAATATTTGACCATAACACGTATTCAAAAAAAAAATATTTTCACATTGTTTTTAAAGTAAAAACATTAACTTTGGTGCTGCTTGTAGCAAAGAAAAACCTGCATCATTTGGTAAAGTTGCACTCGACAATACCTCAAAAAACTTTGTTTTTTCAAAGCCTACTTCCTGAAATTTTCACATACCAAAATCTTATTTTTTTTAAATGGAACACCTGGTATTTTATTGCGGCATTTTATTCCCTTTTTAATTCCCTTTCGCTTTTGTAAAAAATGTCCTACACCTATCTTTTGTAATTTCTGAGATAATCACTATAGGAGCAATGAGCGGTCAAATAAAGAATCACGAGCGCTGTTCTCAAATATTTGTCCAATAAAGGCTGAAATGCGGCCGACTGCCTGAGTCAACTGTTAAAGAGTGTCGGTGAACATTTATGTGAAATTTATAAAAGCATCGCTATTAGTTATCATCCATATGAATTATTTTTATGAACAGTTAATAGATATCATTGACGTTTTTGGTGAATCTGAAAGAAACCCATTGCTGGCATCCAGATTTTATGAATAGCGATCCCTGGCAGAAGTCAACCAAAGCCAGAAAACTTCGAAAGTATAAAGGAACGGTTCAAATGGACAGAAAGTATTGAATATGAAAAAAAGAGCGGACAAAATCAATAACTGGTGAGGATAAGACGTTTATGGTACTTGCGAGTGTAGTCGAACACCCTCATACTAGTACTACGAAAATTAGTCGTCAGTTAGATGTAAGATGTAAGTCAAATTTGAGAATCCAGAATAATTAGGAAATATGTAATACATCCCCTATCATATTCATACACAGGGTTAGAAGAATGAAATTTTCACAATCGCTTACATTTTTGTCAATAGGCAGCAGATAAATTATCCTGACTTTCACAATTTTTTGTTGTTTGCCGACGAAACCAACGTCTATTAAAGTGGATACGTTCATTGTCACAACTTTCGTTATTATGGCACACAAAAATCCTCACTTTATCACACCTGCAAACTTTCCATTTAATGCCCAATTATCGTTGGGCATTAAATGTGTGGAGAGGAATAGTGGGTGATGGATCTTATTTCTTTGATAAGAATGTTAATGGAGAAGAGAATCTTCGTTTTCTACGGACGAATTTTCAAAACTTTTTGAAGACATGCACATTAAAATCAGAAAGCGTTTACAAGAATATGTTGAAACGTTTTACGCAATGATAGTACTTCTTTGGAAAACAGAATACTTAGGTGAATTGCACAAAGTTGTTGTTATGTCGAACATATTCTTTAATAAAATTTGTTTTTCTTACTTTTGATTGTTGTTGCGTTGCTCAATAGTTTTAGGTTATTTAAATTGCGTTTGTTTTGTTGCTAATTTTTTCTTTCAAAGTTTTAGGACATCAATTTATAATTTTGAAAAACTACAGCGAACTCTTATGACGAGCTTCAACAATGAAAGAATAAGAGCAATTTGGCAAGTTAAATTGAAGATAGCAGCATTGTTTGATGCACCTTTTACTGGGGCGTCATCTTCAAATATGTCACCTTTATTTTATTTCGTTGTTAACCAATAGTGTAAAAAATGAAGTAGTACAACTGGACATTGCCGGAATTAAAAAAATTGAACTGTGATGCTCTTCTTTCTGTAAAATTATTACTTTTGGGGTAGTTGGATTTAACCTTTACTTTGTTTGACAGTCGACTAAAAAGTCGGGTCCCATTCCTGCTTTCCATTGGTTGAACGAATATTTGGGTACATAGAACAACAGCGCTCGTAGTTCTTTAATTGACCGCTAATTGCTCCTATAGTGATTATCTCAGAAATTACAAAAGATAGGTATAGTACATTGTTAACAAAAATGAAAGAGAATAAAGAAAGGAACAAACTGCCCCAATAAAATACCGGGTGTTTTTTTTGGGTATGTGAAAACCTTTACATTTTAGTACCTTTCTAACTCTCAGTAGAAAATCACTTTCTTGAGCTGTCAAGTGTGTTGTTTATGTGACTAACCATCTTGTTACTGCGTGTTTAAAATTCGTAGGGGTTAGAAATTCGTCAGGTGTGTATAAGTGATATTTCTCGTTTTAGTATCAAATTGTGTCTTATCAAGGCTGAAATAATGAACAATGAGTAAGAATGAAGAATCAAAGACATCAAAGAGGGTAAGATATGGAGGTAAGAATTACAACTAAACCTTGATAAAATGGCTAGAAAACGCTAGTTATGACGATAGCCACGTAGAATACATGATTATCAAGCGATCATGATACCAAGTCTGAAATAGAAGCAGATGAAGAACTGCAGCTGAGGGACCTGGTCCCTCTTTTAACACAAATTATTTCCATAGTAAAAATCGCTACAAATGGTCTAAGGTACAGTCATATTGTAAAAACATTCGTACTTTAGATTATAATTTCAAATGCCCAGGTTAAAAAAATAGTGCTGTTACAAAAGAAGAGACAGAAAATGTGTGGAATATTATCTTCGGTGATAAGATTATTGGTCGCATTCTTTAGTAGACAAAAAAAATGCATGGCTAAAATAAGGCTCAAGTATAAGAAAAAAACTAGAAGCGATCTTCCTCATTAGGATGTTATTGAGCTTAGGTCTTCGTTAGGCTCGATATTCCTTTTCGCTACTGATGGGTCTGATCATGACATATCCAGTTGCGTTACAAATGCCAACAGATTTGCAGTCAATCTTTCAGTTCTAAAATTTGACAGTCCCGAAACTAGACTTGAACGTAAAAATCTGAATGTATTTGTACAAATTTCAGAAATGGTTAATGCATTTATTCGTAATTGTCAGAACGTTTACATAATAGATACTTGCGCATGTATAGACAAAATGTTGGTTTCATAGAGGCCGTTTAAGATTCAAAATGTACATACCTCAAAAACTTAGGCTCGCGAAATCAATTACGGATACAAATCGGAATATCGGCCGATACCTAATTGATTTAACAAGTTATGTATATATTTTTTTACTTATTTATATATTACAAAAAGGTTTAGATAGTAGATCAAAATAGATGCTATTTTGTAATGTAAATCTAAATCCTCAACCTTTAATTTACTCATAAACAAATTTATATATAAGACCATATATTTCTTGTCATGTATTTTTTTTATTTGTCATACTTTTTAAATGAAACAAATATTCAATATTGTTCAAAATTTAAAGAATTTTTAATACATCTGATACAAATATTGTTGGTTGCTTATAAATAAAATGTGTAAAATATGTAAATTATATATTATATATTATAAATGTTATCTTAGAATTAGTTTAATTAAAACATCAGTGATAAATTAAACTGAACTTTACTTAGACAATATATTTTGTGTAGAGAAAATAATTCTCTGTACATTTCTTATTATAGCATTGATTGTTTTTGAAGAAAATGGAATGAGGTAGATAAACTTCAGCAGTAATTTCACTAATCATATTCTTCTTCATCGCTACTTGACAAGAAAGCTATTGCGGAGATAACAATTTAATTCGAAAAGCAATCTTCCAGAACAGTTACAATTTTAGTATGAGTGGAAATTGATAACCGAATTTACGAGTCATAAAATTCGAATCATATTTCAAATAACATTTTGATATCATGAAGTACATATTTCAAACGACAAATTTTTTATTTTTATTGTGTTGTACAGTATTTTTAAACCATTAGAAAGATTGCAATTTCGAACAAACGAAGAGTAGTTTTCTGAAAATATAGTATCAAATCAGCAAATAAATTAACCATTCTCTTCATCTTATTATCTATTTAGTTATCTACTTTTTACTATGTTGTGCAAAACAGTGGAATTATGTATATAAGCCAGTCAATAAAGGTCAGAAATTCACTATAATTAAAAAAAAAAATTAAAGTTAATTTTAAATACTTTTAAAATGAAGTTGTTTTTCAGTGTTGAAAATTCTTATTATAATTTCTGCTTTAGCATCCTCCTGTTAGTTGATATGATTCAGTACGATTGAAAGACTCTAAGTCATACACTTGCGGTGGCAGGTAAGTACACCTGACTAGAACTCGGGAAGTAGAGGGTTCGATTCTCACCCTTTTTAATTCTAAAAATTTACCTAATTAAATAAATAATTATGAGTGCTAAAGCAGAAAATTGGAAATTTTTGTCATGTTCGGAACATGAACATTAAAACTTTAATTAGATTGGCGAGATCGGCGATAGCATAAAAAAATCAAAAATCATAATTAAAGTATAATTCCATCAACAAATTATAAAAATGTTGCGGGTGAATTGCGAAATCAACTTGCAAAAGCAAAGCAGTAGAATCTATTTTGTTAATAATGAAATTAAAAAGGACGTTAACATTGCTGATCTTTCTCCTGACGGTTAAAGACTGGAAGTAATGTTTTTCAAGAAGAGCAACGTAGTTGACGACCCTAGCAGGATAAATTCCATCAATTCTGAAACCAATATATTTCAGGAAACGCCTTTGCACTCGCTCCAAGATTATTTCTTGGTATAAATAGTGCGGATACCAAATGATAGCAGCGAGCTCCAGTCTACTTTGAGCGAAAGCGTAAGAGATCGACCTTACAGCCAGTAAACCATTGAAATTCCTGCATGAACAGATAAGGAAACCCAGTGATTCAGTAGTCGCACTGCAAATTGAAAAAATATTGTCCGTAAATTGAAGAGCAGAGTCGAAGAGGACTTCCAAATCCTTGAAATTGATATGCCTGGGTATTTCTATTCGATTCAAATGGTAATCAAAGAAGACGGAGTTGGAGACTTTGGTGTACGTGACTATTGCGCATTTTTCTACATTTAAGAATATTTTATTTTGTAGACACCAATCATAAACTATCTGCAAATTGTCCTGAGGTAAATGACAGTTTTTAACACTTCCAATTTCCACGAAAATCTTTAGGTCATCCGCATATGCCACGACAGAGCAGTCGAGAGAATTTAAGAGATCATTAATAAATATATTGAAGAATAGGAGACGAATGTTCGATCCCTGCTGAAGTCGGTGTAAAATGATCAGATTGGAATTCGTTTTAGCATTCGTAGCAGTATCGATGACAAAGATATGAAGACAATATCTTGAGCAAACCAATCGAAAAACGGAAAGTATCAAGTTTTTGGAGAAGCAACGAATGATCAATGTTATCAAAGGCTTTGGCAAAGTCCGTGTAAATAACATCAACTTGAAAGCGTTGATCCAAAGCTTTGCTCATATATATATTGAGTTATTTTAGCGAGATTAGTGATGGTAGATCGTGTTGTCATGGTGTAAGTAACAATTTAGATTCAGTAATTATCTGCTGATACATGACAAGCTCAAACAAATTGGCAAAGTTACATAAAATACTAATGGGCCTATAATTAGTGATATCATATTGGTCACCTTTTTTGTAAACTGGCCTAATTCAACTAACTTTCCAAACGTCAGGAAATGAACAAGTGTTAGTGATCAAATTAAACAGAGTTTTTAACGGTTTACATAGCACAAACCCGCAGTCTCGCACGAAGAAACTTGGCAAACCATCATTTCTAGATGCTAGATTGGGTTTGAATTCCTTGATAGAACGTAAAACATCATCAGAGGTGACGGAGCAGATTGATATTGAGTGAATACTATTACCATCTGGTGAAAAAAAAATTGAGTTGGGTTGAAAAACGTTTAAAAATGCACTGGCAAAAGCATCAACTATAGATTGAGGAGTACAACACTCATCATTGTTGTACGACGTATATCCTATGACTCTAGTACCGCCACTCTTACTCCTACCGAATCTCTAAAAGGTCACAGGATCTGTCGTAATTTGAGATTCAAGATTGATAGTTGTTGTAAGCTATAGGCACTTCATATCAAAACGATTTTACGGTTGATCTCTAAAAAGTATTTTCGTTATGGACGTAGTGCTTTTAGCTTTCTTGTTAAAAAGTGAGGTTTTGTTTACATCCGCCATTCTGGTATACAAATTCATAGGGAATTGGCGATGAATACTATACAAATATATAAAAAGAAATAATAACAAACAAAGTATAAAACATAAGTCAGAAAAGAAATATAGTTACAATAAATATCAAAGAGTACAATTTTCACCTTGACAAAATTATGCCTATGTATAAAACTCATATAAAATAAATCATAGTAACAAATATCACTTTCAACATTATCTTAATTTTACAAAGACTAAACAAAATATACGTGTTTCTTAGAATGCCTGAGGTGGCAGTACTACAGTCTCACACGCGGCAAGAACGTATAAATTACTAAGCAATTTAGTTTCCAACGTTTCGTAACATTCTTCCCGATAACGTTAAGACTAAAAATATACAAAAGTTTTCCATCTATTGAATCGGCTGTAGTTAACATGTATGTAAAACTCTTAATTTTGATTAGAGAGCATTTGTTGAGACAGTACATATATGATTGCTGCACATTCTAAATGTGGCCTTTTATTAATTATCCGCAATATACTAAGGTCTTGAGCACTTGACACACTGAAAATGTAACACGTTATTTATTGAAGTATTATGAACGTTTCTCAACAGAATAGTATATTAAAATACAAGTTTCATAAGACACGATTTTTGCGCACGCGTTCAAGTTTAGAAAACGAGCCGCTAGGCGAGTTTTCTAAAGAACAAGTGCGCAAAATGTCTTATGAAACGTGTATTTTATACTATTTTTTCTATTTCGGTTATTAAAAGTTCAAAAAAGCTTAAAATAAGAGACAGGTTTTGTTCGAATATTTTAGAAATTTTGCTTTTTTGAAGTTGGTTACTCTGATTTTTAAGTAGAATGTTTTAAATATTTGAATATCGGTGGTGCTATATGTAATTGTGTTTAAAATTCAGATTGATTTATACAATAAATTATTTCAAATTATCAACAAAAAGGACGAAATAAATAACTGTACGCCCCCAGAGATTCGCAAAATAGCAGAAGACAATTTACAAAATCTTTCGTCCACAAACTCTCTACATATTTATCAAAACAAACTTTTATAACAGTTGTACTATTCAACATGGTAAGTAAATGTCAATAGTAGCATCCGAAAACTTATCATCCAACTCTGCTTAACAATTTATATTGCGAATTAGTAAGTGAAATGTTTGCATGTGTGCTTTTTATTCTTTGTACAATTTTATTGCACATTTTTGTTACTTTAAAAGCTTATATTTTGACATTTAAATACGATTTGGTTCCATTTTTTTTTGTTACCAACTTCAAAAAAATAAAATTAGCGTGCGATAAAGTAATACTTTATGCAACCAAAACGGGTGTCGTAAAGTGAACTTTATAGCACCGGAATAGAAAAAGTAAATTGTTTGCAAGTATGGTGAGATTACACGGGTGAAAAAATTGTTACTTTTTGTTAAAAAGAAATAACTAATGTAGCGTCCACTAACAATTTGTTCAAATTTAAATACACACTGTACACGTTTTATAGATTTTGCTCTCACAAAAATAAGCATAAATGTGTTTTTATAGAGATTTTCTATATAGCGTTCATAGGATTTGTGTGCAGTTTCAATAACGCAGAAATATATAAATGAAACGTTCAATTTGCGCATCTTTTAAAATTTTGCTTGCAGAATTAGAGTTTAATTATGATTATTGCATTTTTTATATTGTTGCCGACCTCGCAGATGTGTGTAAATTTTTAAGGTTCATCGAAACGACCAAACGTTTCTATGAATTTTAAAATCATTTTTAGGTAATAATATAGTGAGTTTCTGGTTTTTATAGACTGGCCATTTATGTTATTTTTTTTTTATTGCTGACTGATATTATTTATATTCACAACCTATGTTTCATAAACATTCTTCTTATGGATGACATCTAAATATCATAGACTAATGTTATTTAAAATAATATGCTATGGCAGGGTAGGGTGCACAACGTAAGTTCTTAAAGATATATGTTATAGGAAATACAGCAGCTTTCTTACTGCTACGATCATTTTTCTACGGAGTCGGCCTCTAGAATTATTTTTCGACACAAGTTTACGAATATTAACCTAATCTGTCTCACTGTATGCCTGTGTGCCGCAAGCTGGGATTAGAAGCAGGCCTACATTTTATGTATCCTCTATCATGTATTATCCTGTAAGTTACCCTGTTGCAGATATTAAGCAACTATCATGCAGACCTAAAACAACAGTATTCTGGCAGTCAAAAATAATACAATTTACTTCTCAATAAAACAAAAAGTCTTTACTGTGCCAATAAAATAATGACAGCGGAAAATAAATCTATAGAGATGTGAAATGTAAGGTTAAAATAAAAAAATCACTTCTTCCAGGAAAGCAAATGAATTTAATCTGTATTTTCGAGTGTAGTAACCAATTCTTTACCAGGAAATCATCTGGTCTCTAGTCAATATAGGTCACATATAAAATCACCTGCGACTTCTTTTTTTCTTGCTGCTGTTACTAAGAATGAATTAATATCAACGCTAAGGTTCTTTGGAAATGGAAGGTGCTTTGGTGTGGATGGCGTTGCTGTATCTCTGTTGAAGGTATGTACTGACACGATTGGCGTGCTTTTATGCTGTATAATAAATAGCTCTTTTTGTAAGGGCGTTTTTCCAAACACATTAAAAACATCATTAGTAACACCGATTTACAAAAAGTAATCTCTTTGAAAACTATAGACCCATTAGTATTTTATCTTCGTTTTCCAAATATTTGAGACTCTAGTCACTAAGCGTATTACTGATTACTTTTTCAAAAACAACCTCTTCTTGGTGGACCAACATGGTTACATACCTGAAAAGGGTATTGAGACGGCTCTGTATCGATATACTCAATTTTTGTAAATTCTGGAAGAACGCGGTCTGGCATGTGGTCTGTTTTTGGAATTGTCAAAGGCGTTTGTCTGCAATGATCATTCGATATTACTGGAGAAGCTAAATTCTTACGGTATACGCGGAGTAGCAAAAAACTGAGTCATTACGCAATCGGACTACTGTGACTATGGGTGTTCCACAGTGTAGTGTCCTTGGGCCACTACTCTTTACAATTTTTATGATCTATTGTGTCTGATTCCAATAACAGCATCATTACTTATGCAGACGACACCAACTTATTTATTAGAGATAAGGACATGCAATCTATCAGGAGAGCTTAAAATACTACAATAGGGTACAAGACTGGTTTGCTGCAAATAAGCCCATTTTGAATGAAGGGAAAGTGTATAATGTATAATGTTTAGATATTCAAATGGCATGCCAGTCGCGTCAGTCATTGTTTTGAATAGTTTGAATATTCAGTTGTCTCCTTGCACAAAGTTCGTGGGAATCTGGATGAATGAACAATTAAAATGGAGTATCCACATTGACAAAATTCGTGAGGTACTATTGAGGGTATGTTGCGCTATGCGCATACTAGCTCACATACTGGATGAAAATATCCTGTTATCTGTGTATTTCAGCTCTTTTTATTCAAGAATACGGCTTAAAATTTCATCGGATATGACTAAGATTTTTACAATTCAAAAAAGAATTCCAAGCAATCTGTTTGGAAAGCGCTACTTAGACACTTGTCGAAATTTGTTCAGGACAAAAAGATTGCTGACTGTGTATGGTATGGTATGGTATGGTATGGGTCTATGAATGTTTGTTGTTTGTATATAAAAACATAACGTTTTTTCAGTGTTTCCGAATTCGACCACGCTTATGGCACACGAAGCAAACATAATTATAAATTACCGCAACATCGTTTAATGGTATCGGAAAGGAACCTTGGCTACGCTGGTATCTCATTTTTTAACAAATTACCTAATGATTTGAAAACTCTGGGCAATATCATGGATTTTAAGAGTAAAGTGAGCTATATTCGATAAATGAATTTTTTGATCTGTAATGTTGATACTATGAAATAAACTTTATTATTATTGTTATTATTACATGTTACCAACATGTTAATTGTTATTTAAAAAATTTTTGTGAATACAAAACAAATACTAATCCATTATTTACAAAAACAATAAAGAATATACTAAATATAGTAATTAACATCCATGCAAATGTATATTTACTTATACTAAAAGGAAGATAGTGATATATAATAATCTAACAATACAAACTCGTCTAATCATTCTTATTATTCTATAGATGTTGATGTATTGAAATGCTTTCCAATTTGTCGGGTATTAAGTGGTGCTCCTCTCTATTAATAACGCAAGATCTGTATAGCGAGGCTTCAAATTAAACGCAAATGACAATTTAATCAACAAGTTTCAATATTAGCCCGTACTTCTCTATTAGTCAGGAGTCGCCTTCAATTATTCCAAGATGAACATAACAGAAAGGCAGTCGTGTTAATATCTAACACTGTCTCCCACATTTATGATCATTCCATTACAAACTTAATGAGCGAGCGGTGTGTTTCTTTTTATCGTTTTTCAAAAAAGGGTCGATAGATGATAGGGATTATATGCGGGCTATCAGTTATCATAAATGTCACACGAAAACAGAAGGGTTAGAAACAACTTAACCACATCTTTTAGGAATGTTACACATACATTCCCTATATTTATGTGTTATATCATCACCTTCCTTTATTATACTGAGTAAATATAATTAAACTAGGTTTATGTTACTATAAGGAATCGGTATTTGTTCTGTAAATTTAATTTAGAATAAACTTACTTAATTCTTGCTTAGTATTTAATTATAAATTGTAATGGTACAGCCCATTAATGTATATTAATATTATAATGTTACCTCATTTTTACATAGTAATAGTATAAATTTTACCATATTAAATAATCTGATTAATAATATTTTATAAACATTTTAAAATCTATTTGAAATCAATGAATATATTTCTGTAATATTAATTCACATTTAGTCATAAGTTATATTATGTATAGTGACGCATAAACATCCATGTTTATCTAATATTGTTGTTGCAATCACACGGTGACTCAATTATGTGTGTGAAAAAGCAATAGGAAGGTCCGAACTATTTAGAAAGCGGGGAATCACAGACGTGCTACTCTAAAAAGCAAGAATACGTGTTCAAATGCAAGAGTCGCAAGTTAGACTTGATGTCGAGAGGCAAACTCCAAATAATAGACTCCTGGGTGGGTCGGCAACAGTCATAAGAACTGTTGTTAATTATAATTTAAATAAATAATAGACTCCTGAGAGAGTCGGCAGCAGTCATAAGTATTGCTGTAATTTATAAAAGTAATAAAACAGTGATTAAATTTGCAAAACATAGTAAATGTGCATATATTTTTTGCAATAAAGTTATTGTGCTCCATTTGGCAGAGCAAGCCGATTCGTCACGTCTTGGTCGTGAACACAGAAGTAGGAAATCAAATGGAAAGCTGCTGGCGCCTTATTCAGCGAATAAGAAAATTCAACTTGAACGCATCGAAAATAAGAAGATGCCCGTCAATCAAGAGAGAAGAAAGAAGTACAAGTAAGGTATTTTAAACATTTGTGGTATATACATGAATGTATATAAAAAACAATTAGCCTGAGTTGTAGTTTCTTGCATACGTTGTTACGATTTTATTATAACGAATGATATGCGTAAATATTATTAAATGTAACCATTATAAAAGTGTATTTAACCTATTTGTTAATGTGTTGTTCTCTGTTAAAAACATTTTATTGCATAAGTATTGTACTTTGTTTGTAATAATCTACAAAATCATTGATTTCTAATACAATTATTATTTAAACTTATACAAGGGTATTTTATTGTATTTACACCCAATAATGCTCTAGGAAACTGTTAATTTATCATCTCTTTTAATCCGAATCGCCCTGGGATGAAGAATTGGGCTTAGCTGGCAAACAAAACAATTTATTTTATTTTATTTAAAATTCTGTATTATTATTAACCTAAATTTAAAATAACACAATATAGCTTTCAACTTTTGGGGCATTTTAAGAGTGTACATTTACATTATGACGCAACAATGTGGGACCATTTTTACATTACATTAATAATAAATTTATTGATGGTTCCTTTACAAGCTCTACCTAGGATCTAATAGCTGACACTTTAAAAATTTACTTTGATCGTTACGACTATTCTACAATTAAATATGTCTTATCAATCTTTAAAAATTAATTTTAGTTTTGTAATAAACAAAAATTATAGTAGTTAATAAAAAACACTGAATTTTCAAATATCAATGAAGATCACATGTTTCTCCTAATTGGTATAATTGTATTATTACTGCTGCAGTATGCTATTGTCAAACTTGCGCTTCCTTCAAGCAACGCCTGAGGCTTAACGAACAACTCCACAGCGTTTTGAAATTAGTATTGTTGAATTAGGATTAATCAACTAATAGCTCTACCTGAAGTTTATACCTCGAGTTTTTTCCCGAGGTGTATAAGGTGTTGGGATAGTGAAGATATTCCATGTTTATTGCGAATACTGACGTTTCGGTTTTCCCGATTATAAAAAAGAGTTTGTTTTTAAATCTTGTCTCTATATCCGGAGGTATTCTTGCATCCAAACTAAGACTTCTAATCCGCAAAAATTGAAAAGCTTTTATACCAAGTAGATAAATGTAATTCTAATTCTAAGTTGCAAACTTCTACAGATGCAATTGATATCTTCTGCGTATCTGGGTTTTAACTGCTTCGTCGTCTCTACTTCTGCTGTCGATGTTTCGTTGACTATTCTAAAGTACTTTATCAGGGCTTATGATTCTACTCCGTTTACCTGAAACAGATCGGGAGTAACGCTTTTATATATCTTGTGAAATTCATTTTCACGAATAACTCTTTTCAATTGGAACAAGTAGGGAGGGCAAGAGTTTAGCGAAGGAAAGATAGCAAATCCAAAACACACCTTGTGCGGATAAATTTTCACGCCAAACTGCTACGTAATTGAAACGCATTAATTAAAATGTCTTTATAATAAAAATACTTCAACAAAATAAATTCATAACAACACTCTCTAGAATTTTTCTCCAATTTAAAATATTTCAGGGTCTCGTTTATTAGAGTAATGGTGATTCTTAAATTTTAAACCTTTAGTTACACGAAACGACATAATTAAAATCATGATTTACATATGTATGTAGATCTAGCAAAACCATTAACTGAAGACATCTAGTAAAGAGATCTCCTTCCATACAATACGCCGCATAATCTAATATCGTTATCATCTCGGCACTTTCCATACCCCAAGGCGCATATTAGTGATCTCAAAGACCTGGCATTTAATTACGACGACATCTTCGTCCAAAATGCCTTCCGGGTCAATATGTCCCGAAATATTTTTGCCCTGTGACCGGTCAACTTCAAACGTCCAGGCAGGGTCTGAATGCCTTCTAAACGACGAGTAGTTTCCAGGCAACGTGAATCGAGAGATAACTATGATATATACGCACATATTTCATGTAAATCTTGGCTTTAATTCCATAATTGTAAATGTATATGTTAATTTTTGTCATAACCACAAAATTTTATGTATCAAATATTATTATATCCTTTGCAATATACTGTTGTAGTGTCAAATAATATTTATAAAGTATCTGATTAAATAAAATTCTTTATTTTCCAACACGAATAATCATTTGTAGAACTTAAAACTAAACGTTATTTACAAAATGAAAAAATACACATTACAGAAATAATACAAATTAACATTTGAAACAACTTTGTATAATTTATTTACTGTGGAGTAGTAATAAATGTAAAATAGAGGGTATCACGAGCTGCGCGGGTTCAAGCTTGTTTGAGTAAGAAATGCAGGAGAACCAATTCTTTGTTAGCAAGTTAAGAAAAAAATTAGCGCTGTAACATGCACAGCGGTATTATTGTGTCATTAAACTTCTATAATCACTGGTGAATACAGTTTTATTTTCTTATACGCACATATGTGTTGTTTATATCTTTTGTCATGCTTATGCTGAATCTGATTTAAAATTTATTCCATCTCATCAGGATTTTGAGATATTCTCTTAAATAGAAAAATATATAAAAGATATGACCTACGACAAAGTATTTTTGAGCCAACAAGAGTGACCAACAGATCAAAGACATTTATTGACAATATTTTTACTAATAATCCTCACTGTAGTGGTAGTGTGTTGGTCTCCGCGTTATCGGATCATTATGCCCAGAGCCTGACAATTAGCATGCAGCATTCGATGCAGCGGAGTGCCATTAGGCAGGAAATTAGAGTTTTCTCTCACACCAATTTAAAGAAAATAAAGGAAGAGTTGCGAGAAGTTGATTGGGTCCAGTTTTATTATTCAACGATGTAAATTGTTCGTATGAAAAATTTACGGAAATACTGGTAACAACCATAAATAAAAACGTTACCAAAAAAGTTGTTGATATTTCAAAAAAATCTAAACGCAATTGGCTAACGGACAGAATAAGAACTATGTCAACACAGAAAAGACAGTTATATGAAGATTATCGAAATAATAGACTTGATAAAAAATTGTACCAAGTTTTCTGTAATAATTTAAGACTTGAAATAGAACAAGCCAAGCGAAAATCTTATGAGGAATATATCAAGAATTCCACCAATAAGGCCAGGGCAACTTGGGACGTAATCGGTCAACTTCAGGGTCGTGATAGAAGGGATCCCTTTAGGGTTAGTGATATCGGTGAGCCTGCTGATGCCAAGGATATTCTAACAGCAGTTAATAAACATTTCATTGAGTCCGGTCAAGACGTTAAGAAGAATAACACAGCATCTCTGGGAAATGTAAAGTATGTATCCGACACCTTTTCATTGCATCTGACATACCCCTAAGAGGTTATGGGGGCTATAAATAGTTTAAAGAACTCAAAGGCTACGGGCAATGATGGCATACCTGTGTCTGTGCTGAAGTTTTGTGCTGAGGAAATTGTGACACCTTTAACTCACATCATAAACATGTCTTTCAGAGATGGGTTGTTTCCTGATGGAATGAAATATGCAATAATAAGTCCTATACATAAAAAGGGAGACAGGAGTGATCTCCACAATTACCGACCTATTGCCCTTCTATCAAATATTTCAAAAGTATTGGAGAGATTGGTGTGCAATACAGTGGTAGGTTTCCTGAGATCGCACATTGTCCTATACAGGGGTCATAATGGATACATAAAAGGGCGATCGACCTCGTGAACAGTTTTCCAGCTGTTGAAGGAGATCTTACATGGCTTAAACAGCAAGGATGTGGTGGCCTGCGCATTCATGGATCTGTCAAAGGCTTCCGATAGTGTACACCATCGGGTGCTTCTGGATAAGCTTGAAAGAATGGGTTTCCGGAGCGTGGCGTTGGAATGGATGCGGTCCTACCTAGTCGGCAGAAAGCAGTGCGTGTCAACCAATGATGAATCGGGAATAGAGATAAGATCACCATGGCGGGGCATTGTGTGTGGGGTTCCTCAGGGTTCGTAAACTCGAACCGTTTCTGTTCCTGCTGTATGTGAATGACCTTCCTACTGTTGTGAGTGGCCTTGCAGTACTGTATGCGGATGATACCTCATGCGTACTAAGAGAGCGTACTCTGGAAGAGTTGACGCTGACGATGGAGAACAATTTTTTGAATCTGGGATTGTGGTTTGAGCGTAACAATTTGAAGCTAAATATCAAGAAAACTCGACTAATGTCTTTTGGCGCCGGTGCGGGGAATCTGATTGTCCGACATGAGGAGGAAACGCTCGCGTGTGCGGATCGGGTGCCGTTTCTTGGTGTCGAGATTGACAGTAGACTTTCCTGGGGACCTCATATTGAGTCTCTCGCGGCAAGGGTGAGCAGTTTTTGCTATGCATTGCGAGTGATTGCAAGAGATGTCGGTGTGGAGGCATCTTTAACGGTGTACTATGCGTGTGTGCAGTCTCGCCTCAGATATGGCCTGGTATTCTGGGGAAACGCTGCGGACAGTGGTAGAATTTTTAAATTACAGAAAGCATGCGTACGTGCTATGTTCAATTTGAAACCTCGTGACACCTTTAAACAGGTATTTATAGAAAACAGAATACTTACTCTGGCGTCTCTTTATATCACTGAGGCAGTAATTTTGTGAAGGCGAACTACAATGATTTTTTTAAGAAATATGAGGTGAATCATGCACAGCATACTAGGACAAATGAACGCAATGACTTGTTGCAGCCGCGAACGCATCTGGCTAGGGTGCAGAGACAGATCCTGACGCAGTGTATGAAAATATACAATCATGTCCCGAACACTGTGAAAAGAATGACTAACAGCCAACTGAAACGAAACTTGACGAATTACACCGTAAGCAAAGCCTTTTACTCCATTCAGGAGTTTTTAACTGTACTGTATCAGGTATAAGGTTGTATGGATTTACCATATTTTTTTTATATATATTTTTATGTATGTATGTCCATTGAATTTATGTGACAGATTTTTGACGTATTCTATGTATATTTACACCACTGAATTTAATAAAGATTATTATTATTATTATTATTATTATTATTATTATTATTATTATTATTATTATTATTATAGGTAAATATAATAAAGATACTACTGAAAATATTGGATGTCAAACTTTGAGTGGACATGCCTGAACATGTTCTTGCATGTTTACTACGGCTGAGCACTTAAACCACGCCTGTTTTTGCTCCGGATACAACCAAATTAAGAATTGGTAAATATCTGGCTATGTGGTTATATAAACAGCTACACACGGCTTTTTCGATTGAGTATAGGTCGGTTTGTGATAGCTGAACGCGTTTTCATTCTGCTTCGAACACTCGAGCAGTCTACTTCGATGTCAGAATATGACTGAGACAATGCTTCAGAGCCTGAGTATTACGCTAGCAAAGAACCACCCTCCGAAGATGTTATATGAGAAATTCATCAAGTGCTTGGCGAAAATCCAAGCGCTGAAGATCTACTGCGTTCAGTTAAAAACCTGACGCAAGCAATAAAGCAACGACAAAGTGGACAGGCACCAACACCAACACCGATCTCATCAATCAAGCAACTACATAATCTGCTTGTCGAACAAGAAAAACATGAACAACAATTCGAATTCCCGAAGAACACGAAGACAATTAAAACAAGCCACCCAGCACCAACAATTGAACTGAAAAATAGCTATGAATCTTTAACACCAACTGACAAAATGGAAATTGAAATCGAAACTTTAAAAGAAGACGTACCAACAGCGTCCACCTCTACATCCCCGCCAAAGGTAAATACAAATACAAACACAAAAACAATGACGAAAACAGTCACAAAAACAACTACACCAAAGAAACGCTTAACACCTCTTATTATCACCGACACGAGTAAATGAACGCAGTTGCGTCAGCTATTCAAAGCAAACGACATCAAGATCACACTGGCATACACGTTCAACCGGACACCGAAACCGACTATCACAACTTACACAAAGTCCTTCAGACTGCACAAATTCCTTTTTATACATATAAATTAAATTCACAAAAACCATTGATAGTAGTTCTACGCGGAGTAACAACCGACATGACAGACCAAGACAATTTAGAAGACCTCGCCGGAAAGGGGTACACAACTCAAAACATTATTCGAATAAATGGCAAACACAGCCGCCCCGCCCCCTCGTGTTTGTTCAATTAAACAGGAAATTCAGATCATTTTATTATCTTAATAAGTGTTGTGGGGTTCATATGACAGCAGAGTCACTATAAAGTAAACTTGGCATTATTCAGTGCCACAAATGCCAGTTGTTTGGCTACACGCAATCCAACTGTTACATTCAATATACATGCATGAAGTGCGGCGAAGGTCACTCCACACACCTTTGCACAAAACCAATCACTACACCGGCTAAATGAGCTAACTGTGCAGGAAGCCACACAGCGGCATGGGTTAACTGCCCAAAAAATCCTAACAATTACAGAAACACAACACCGAAATACGTAGATGCCCCAGCACCTACACATAACCCATGGACAGAGAAACCCACACCTGCACCGAAACAGACAACTCAACCACAAGACGAGCTTGCTCTTATTCTAGGAAAGATCTTAATCACACGACATCAAACAAATGCCACAAACAGTCAAATCACAGAATTTATACAGCAAACCTCTAACATTGTAACACTTTTCAACAAGAGACATTAGATTCAAATACAAATTCACACATACATAACATGGATTAAGTCCAACAAATACACACACACAAACCTGGCGAAAAGAAGAATGTAGAGGAAATAGAACAAAGTTTCGACCTCTTTCAAACTTAGCGATACATATATGAACGCATTTTTATTTTATAACGTTTTATTGACAATGTCATGTACGTATATAAGTAATCCAAACAATTTTTGTTATGTATGTGGAGAATTCACTACCTAGCAGCGAACGCGAAATATTACACCTTTAATAAAAAGATTATATTTTCACTATTTTGGCTTAACCATTAAACATCTATGTAGCTTAACAGCTATGGGCTCCCAGCATTTGCTGTGCTGTTACACTAAGGGGTAGGTCAAACGGTAAGAAAAGCGCTATGTAATTTGCAAGACCAATGATTGGGCATGAACACGTACTATTCAACTGATTACTAGTTTTGCTGCACGAAAACTTTCAGATTTTTAACAAAAATAAGAGAAATATTAGTTATACTAGTCTGCCTTCTGCTGTTCGTCCAATACCTCATTCGGAATCCTTGCCAGTACCAACACCCATAGATGTTTCGAGTGAACGGTATGCTGTTACAGAACTAGAAGAAGCAAGTGTGAAGTTATCGACCAGCAATAATGAATATTTGCTATCTGAAGAGGATAAACCACGCTTAATAAATCATAATTGAATGACCTTATTCAAAGCTTGAATTTGTCTAAAACCGAAGCAGAAATACTAGGATCTAGACTCCAAGGATGGAAATTGTTACCTTCAGGTACATATATTTTTGTATATCGTACTCGTCAGAAAGAACTATCACATTATGTTTCAACCAACGAACTTCTTTCATATTGCAATAATATCGATGATTTGAAGTTGGCATTATGTCACCAACACTGTCCCGAAGAATAACGTCTTTTTATCGATGCTTCGAAATTAAAAGCCGTCCTTCTTCACATATGAAACGTTTTTCCGTCCATCTCAGTTGTCGACGTAATTCACTTAAAAGAAATTTATGAAAATTTTGATGTTCTCCTAGACTGAATTAATTACAAAATGTACAAATGGTATATTCGCGCAGACCTCAAAGTAAACAATTCTACTCGGTTTAAAATAGGGTTTGCAAAATATTGATCTTTCTTTGCGAGTGGGGCAGTCGAGCAAGAAATTCCAATTACATTGTTAAAGACTGGCCAGTCAGGGCCCAGTATATTCCTGGACAAAAAAAATATACTTCATAAGTCACTAGTTGTATCTGATAAAGTAGCTCTATCGACATTACATGTAAAATTAGGTTTGACGAAAAATTTCCTGAAAGCAGAGGATAAAGATGGCCGTGAAAAAATCTCAGATGCAAGAGTTAAAGAGGGAATTTTTGTAGAGCTCTAAATTAAACTTCTACAACAAGATAAAAAAATTGAAGAAACATGTGACTTGGAGGGTGCTGCTTGGAATGATTTAAAAATGTATAACACATTTTCTAGGAAACAGAAAATCTGACAATTCTATATAGTACTTGTTAATTAACTTCTTATAAGTTACTATAAATTAAGGTGTAACATGAGCCTTAAAATACACTTTTAGCATTCGCATGTGGATTTCTTTCGGTAACGCGAGTTATGACAACGGCGAAAGGTTTCATCAAGACATTTCTGTTATTGAAAAACATCAAAGCAGGTGGAACTGTGAAATGCTTGTTGATTATTGATATCAAAAAATGCCGAAAAAGAGTAGAAAAAAAGGATAATACGTAATCGGTAATCACCGTTATGTTTTGCAATATTTTTCTCTTTGTCTTTTTATAATTTCAAATCTATTTAGACACCTGTTATTTTGAGTAGCTTAGTCGTGTCGTCAACTTTTTTCGTTCTCATGCTGTCTTTGATTAGATCAAAAATATTTATATAATGATCAACGGTTAGTAGAACTAAAATTATTGCCGCTGCATTTTTCATTGAATTCAAGAAGTTTGCCTGCAAATTAACATTGGTACATAAATGTTCTTCTGCCACTATAATTGAAATGATGAATCACATTAATATTTTATAGTTACGGTAGAAAAACCACTGCAAAAGAAACTGCACGTTAACAGTTATTGCAAATAAAATAATTTAAGATTATATTGTTCCGATTGTCATCCACTCATTTTGTGTACGTGTTCAAACTGGCATAGTCAGACGATGAATTGTATCAGTATTTCGGCGCCTACCATTTCTGCCCTAAACATACGGTGGTATGTTCAAATAAAAGAGCCATGGGGCAAATTCGTCTATTGTTCTCAACATATACATATTAATTGTTTTGGTTACGATACTACGTATATAGAAAAGTGTTTACCTTCTCATATCTATATACCTATATATATACCTATAAGTATTGTGTTGACGAACATTCTTGACTTCGAGAGTTTTGCAGAAAACTGATTTTTGAAAAGTGTTTCTCTCTGGGTGTGTATGACTACAATAGCGGCCAAACGGCAAAATTATCAATACCAAACTTTATGTGAAATAAAATGCAAAAGGAAAAATCCCTTACCACAAAAAATATATATAAAAAATCTGAATACGTTTTCCGGAAACCAAGTTGCCATCTTCAGTAGATATCTGTATAAAACAAAAAAGATTGTTAAACGTGGTATTTTTGGCTAAGGTGTAACCTTAGAAGATATGCTCTTCACCAAATCACCAGTGGGTTAACACTGATTTAAGGAACTACATCTCTATATATACTACTCTAATCTAAAAACTAACGCAACTATAACGGTACTCTAAACCGTGGCAGAAAAATCCCCTAAAATTACAATAATCTGCACAAGCTGGACTCTGGTATCGGTCTATTGCCAGAATTCATTAAATTACATCTATTTCTATGTATATAAATACTTTACTAAAAATCGCGAAAATATCGTCAGCGTACCTAATCCATACTTTAAGGAAATACTTATAGTTCCTTTCAAATTCAGTTTCAAAGTGACTTATGAATAAATTCGCTATAAATGGAGACAAGCTATTGTCCCTTGCTGTACCCTGTCGCTGTTCGTAGAAGTTACCTTCAAACTGAAAGCAGTTCTGGGACATGCAAAGAGTTGTCAACTTCAAGTATTCATTTATTTTTACGCGTTCAATTTTATTCTTAATCAACAAATCCTCTAAATATTTCAATGTTTCTGGAATCGGTACTGAGGGAAACAATGAACTTACATCAAATGAAACTAAAATTTCACCCTGTTCCAGTTTATGATCTTTGACTTTCGCAATAAATTCTAATGAATTTTCAACTGAGAAACTATCTGGTTTTTCGGGTAAATTTGTAAATTCATTCACTAACCATTTCGAAATCAGGTATGTCGGTGAGTTGATACCTGAAACAATAGGTCTCATCGAATTGCCTGGCTTATGAATTTTAGGTAAACAATATAGTCTAGGTACAAATGGATTGCTTATATTTAAACGAAATTTAAGGGAAGAAGTTATTAAATATGGACAACTTTTTAACGTGTCTTTAGTTTGTTTAATCATCTTCGGGAGGGTTTTTTTTATTTAATTGACCGTAAGGTCCATTTGATATTAAATAATTAACCTGGTTAAAATAAAGTATGGATTAGGTAAGTTGACGATGTCTTCGTGATTTTTAATAAAGTATTTATATACATAGAAATAGATGTAAGTTAATGAATTCTGATAATGGACCGATACACGAGTCCAGTTTGAACGGATTATTGTAATTTTAGGGGATCAGTCTGTCACGGTTTAGAGTACCGTTATAATTCCGTTAGTTTTTAGATTAGAGTAGTATATTGTATAGGGATGTCGTTTCTTAAGAAATCAGTGTTAACCCACTGGTGATTTGGTGAAGACCATATCTTCTAAGGTTACACCTTAGCCTAAAATACCACGTTTAACACCCTTTTTTGTTTTATGCAGATATCTACTGAAGATGGTAACTTAGTCGCCGAAATACGTATTTAGATTTTTTATATATATTTTTTGTGGTAAGGGATTTTTCATTTTGCTTTTTATTTCAAATTTTTAGCCACAGTCTCCACTCATTATTGGACCAAACTTTATATTTGCCAGTATAATATTTCTCTTGAGATCTGATAGATTTTAAGTGATATCGCTAAACAGGAGGTAGTAGTTTACTTCAATGAATAAATCAACGACTAATTTCTAAGTACATTTTTATGCTTTAGAAATGAATTTCGAAATTCCTACCTGAATTAGGTCTTTTACTCATTGAAAAAGAGTTTTTTTGCAAGTATCCCGCAACTATACAGATATATTAGGAATATATCTGTATACTTTTTTACATATTAATGTTTGATTTTGAATCATTTTTGTATAAAAAAAATTTCAAATTTCGGACCAGAAGTGTTACGTTTACTCTCATTTAACAACAGTCCTTCGATTGAAAATATCTCGCAATCTATGCATTCTATATAGATTTACTACAACTGCAAAAGCATTTAGGGCCAGATGTCCAACATTTTTGTACAAAAATTCTAAATTTGAACCGGAAGTAACACTTTTACAGCCATCGAATAGTAGGTACATTATTGCAATATCACGGAAATTAAACATTTTATACAGATTTATTGTGACTATGAAAGTATAATTTTTGCATAAGAGAAATTTAAAAATTCGGTAGCAGTTTCGTGCAGTTTTCTCATAAATTATGTATTCTATACCGATTTGTTACTATAAAAGTATTTATTTCTTACTGATCCATTATATGTCAATAATACCGTAGTTACGGTAACCATTATGACATTCATAATTCCCTTGGGAACTTTTCTTTTTCCCTTGGGATATTAATTTTGACATGTTGATTCATTGATTTATTTATTTATAAAAGCTGTAAAATGGAGAAATTTATTAATAATTGATTTAAAAAAACAAAACGAAATAACATAAATACATAATATAACATAAATCAAAATTTTGTAACTAAAAAAAACTAATTAATTATACCTATAGATATTAAATGTCTAATTGTGTCTTTATTTGCAATATTGTCAATGTTCTATTCAGGCTTTCCTAGATTGTAAAAGAAAAATTTGCAGTTCGTATAGTTTCCACTGAAATTGTAACCTGATTTTTCTACTGAATTGCAACTAGAAACTGTACTTGAAACTGATGTTGCTGTTGTCTCTGACACTCTGGACTCATCTTGCACATCAACTAACAATCGTTCAGTTTTATTCTTTATCTCAATGCTATCTGCCATATATGATTCCGCAACACTACAGCTCCGCCATCCGCGTGTCTTTTCAACGTTTTCATATTTGCACCCGCATTTGCTAAAGCAGTCGCAGAACTTCGACGTAGGCAGTGCCCCATATAGGAATTTAGATTTGGTAAACCCAAAAAGGTTGCAATTTTGCTCGGAACTTTTCCAAACATATTTTTTCCCTTTGGCTGCACTGTGCAACGCTTCTCACGATATGTTAGAGAGAATCTTTCAGTGCCTGGGGGTCGCAACGACATATAATTTCTGACCAGAGGCAATGCAGAAAACCCATTTTCTTCCACAATTGCAAACTGTCTTCGAATACCCGTTTTACTAGTTGGAATATTAACAACCATAACGGAGTCCCTATCATCAATATCTCCAACCTTCATATTCAGCAACTCCTGGAGTCGACATCCTCCGAAATATCCCATAATTAAAATAACCTGTATTATAGAATAATATCCATTATAAAGCAACCTAAGCAATTTCATGCATTATTTACCTTATCTAGTAAATGGACTATACGATTCGGACTGCAAGAAATATAAACCAAAATTAATAATAACATACTTTGAAATGATAAAAACGTACCATATCTTGAAAATATGCCAGTAATATGGTTTCATCTATATTTTTGCTTCCTGGTTGGTTCACCTTTAGCCACTCATAAAATTTGGTATATTCATTTTTATAAGAATCTTGGGACTTCGTTGGCAGTAACGTAGCACGAGCTTTTTCGGCTTTTTGCTACTAAATCTTGCGAAATAACAGTATTTTTGCCTGTGGTGTCACTCATTTTGATAAAATGAACAAAATTGCATTTTCACCAAACAATTACAACCATGGCGACCGTACCCAGTTAACTGAGTTAGCTTAATTTAGGATCAAATTTTAGGAAGGCAGAATTTGATCATATTTTGCTTTAAAATCAATAAGAAATAAAATATTTATTTATCACGAGAGTTATCAGGTGACAATAACCTTGGGCAACTAACTATCCCTCGGGAACCAGCTCCCTCGGGATAGTAAACCCGTTGCCCGCGGCAATTATCACCCTTATAACTCCCTTGATACATAAATAATTAAAAGTTAATTTGGAATAACTATTGCGAAAAAAATTTGGAAAGACAAATTTTACTTTTACTCTTGTCGAGAAACAGTTTTTTGTGAATATCGCCCAAATTATGCTTTTTAGGCATACATCTGTACAGGCTGATCATTTCAAAACTTCCCACCCTAAATTTTAGGAAATCTAAGAAGTATTATGATTAGGGAGCGGAATCGAGCGAGCTAAACGACCACGGAGCCACAACCGTGAAAAGAAATAATGTAAACAACTGCGTGTTGTTTACATTATATCTGAATAGCACTAATTCATAGGGCGAACTATAACATCTGGTTACTCCAGAGAATCAGAGAAAAAACTGCCATAAAATAAGGAATTTTATGAATAAAATTCTTTCTTCATCGGCGTAGGTACAAGGGTGACGAGTTTTTAAAATTTATTATATTTACCTTATATTTCGCAATATAATATGTATGTTTCAATAACATACGCGTACATTTTTAGTTATCATTTATTTAGATCTAGAACGTTGTTTATGTTACTTTTTCTGAGATAAAAATTAATTGTCAGTGATTCCGAAATTTATTGCAAAGTCTGTAAAATATCGTCACTTAGCTTTGCTAAAACATACACAGAAATAGTTTTCATGCAGAGAATTTCGATAGTTTACAAAATTTCGTTACATGTTTAAATGACGATGCTCGAAGTATTTCTGAGTGCAAGGAACTAACACAAATCCCAAATTTAAAAAATCAGTTGTTATTCCTTCAGGAACACTTTGGAAATTTGCCTAAACTAATGACATATTTTGAAAATCGAATCTCAAATTAAAAAATGAGGTGTGGCCACCACACGACTTTCTTATACGTATGAGCGTTTCAAACTATACTATATTTTTTTTACACAAAAATTATTCAAAATCCTATTCTAAGTACTTCTGTTCTCTTAATAAATCGCTATAGAATGCATACTTAACAAGATATTCGAAAAAAGGACTACTCCCTAAGAGTAAAAGTGTTACTTCCGGTCCGAATTTTGAAATTTCATATATTCAAAAAATATTGCAAATCTAGCACTAAATACTTTTGTATTCTTGAAAAATACATATAGAATGCATAATTTACGACATATTCGCAAAAAATCGCTATTCGATAAGAGTAAAAGTGGTAATTCCGGTCTGAATTTTGAAATTGTTTTTATGCAAAAGATATTGAAAATTACGTTTTAAATACTTTTATACCCGTAACGTACCTGTCTAAAAAGCATGACATGCGAAATAGTCGCAAAAAACTGATTTTCGATAGGACTAAAAGACCTACTTCCGGTAGCAGCTTCGAAAAACTCTTTAAATAAAATTGTTCTCAATTTTAATTTCAAGTACCTATGAATTCTTTATAAATTTGTTTAAATTTAGTAGTTGACGAAATATTGGCAAAATTTAACTTTTTCACTGAAGTAAACTGCTACTTCCGGTCCACCGATTTTAAGAAAAACTACTTAGATCTCAAGAGGGAGATTAGACACGTAAATTCAAAATTTGGAATTGATATCTACAGCGGTTATCGTGGTCACATAGAGACACACAGACATTTTTTAAAAACATCTTTTTCGGTATCAGGGGACTTCAAAACGTGGACATCTGCAAAAATCTCGAAGTCGAAAATTTCACATTACTTCCTTATACTACGTATAAGAAAGTAAAAATGGATTAACCACATTAGATGTGGCTATTAATAATTCCAAGTGACTTAGACGCAGTTTTTAATAGAAATCCAGGTTTAATAACATTGCGGCAATTGTGTATGCTAATGTAGAAGGGACGTTTTCTATCTACAAGGATGTACTTACTTCAAAGAGAACAAGTCTTACAAAAGAGAAAATGAACAAATAGTAGGGTATTTTGTATTTTATAATCACCAGCCACTTGTTATTCAATTATATAAATAAAATTAAAACCTCTTTAAAAATACAACATTTCAATAGCGCGCCCATGGGCGATGAGTCATGACTCGCTCGATTCCGCTCCCTAATTATGATGTAACAATTGACTCACCCACTTTAACCCCCTGAGTAACCTGCATAAAAATCTTAAATGGAAAGGGGTATCGAGTAATACGTCATTTTAAAGATCTTTTGAAATAGTACATTTTGGCGTTAATTTTTTTTAAATTGATCGATTCGTTTTGAGGATTTTTAAGAAAATCCTTTGCTTAGTTTAATTTTTCAATAATTCTTCAAAATGATGTCCGTTGATCGCTAAACAATGGATTAGCCGTTATTCAAAACTGCGGCGTATACTTTCAAAAACATCTCTTTGAATTCCATGACAGGTTGCATTAATCCTCTGACGAAGTTTTTCTACATTTTGAAGTCGAGGGGTAAATACGACTGACGTTTAATAACCCAATAGAAAAAAGTCTAGTGGTGTCAAATTAGGCGATCTGGCTGCCCATTCTACAGGTCCTCTTTGTCCTATCCATTTATTTAGAAATACATTTTCTAACTACCGCCGTACTGGAAGAGCATAGCATGTAATTCGTCCTCATCAAATAGGGTATTTCCATCTCTATCCAGCTGATTTTCGAGAGCATCAATAATTAGCGGATTGATGGTATTTTCCAACTTATCTAAATACACTTCGCTATTTAGATTTCCATTGAAAAACAACGGACCAATCATTTGGTCCCCCAAGATGCCCATACATTATTTTTTTCAGGATACTGGATTTGTCGTTCTACAGACAGATGATGGTTATCGTTACTCCAATATTTCCTTTCCTTTTGTTAAATGTTGCGACACTTGAATTCCTAAATAACTTTGAAAACCAAACATTTTAAGCAGTTAATGTGCGTTTGCGTAATAGATATTTATTCCTAAAAAAAAAAAATTAAACACCAATAGATTTTTTAAAAAATCTTTAAAACGAATCCATCAATTTAAAAAAAGAATAACGCCAAAATGTACTATTTCAAAAGCCCTTAAAAATGACGTATTACTCGATACCTCTTCTCATTTAAGATTTTCAAGGGGGTAGCTCCCGGGGGCAGGGGGTTAAAGTGGTGGAGTCAATTTTTACATCAAGAAATGGACCTCACGATAATACTTCTTAAATGTTTCAGGGAATTTTTCATAGAATTCCAGATTTCCAGAAATTTAGGGTGGGAAGTTTTGAAATAAACAGGCTGTATATTATCAGTGTAAAAATATTTGAAGCTTGATTTTTAGTATTTTTTGTATAAATAACTGTCTCTCAAACTGTGCACTTTATATAGACTTATTACAAGTGAAAAGCATTTAGAGCTGGATTTGGAATAATTTTTGTATAGAAGAAATTTCAAAATTCGTACCGGACGTAAAATTTTTACTCTTATCGAATAGTAATTTATTGCAATTCTCCAAAATTATGTATTCTATACAGATTAATTAAGAATATAAAAGTAGTTGAAGACTAATGCGGAATAACTTTTTCAGTCATGTAGTTCCCACGCCTCACATTTTTCAGTTCTAAATACCTGAGCAGTTCTTCACAGAATAAATGCTTAGAATGCAAATTGCTTAATGTACTTTCTTACTACATAATCTTCCTCTGAAATTACTAATTCATATACATATATGTATTTTACAGTCGCTAAAGCTTGTATCTCTCTGCGCCGGAGCAGTTATTGCTTATGTACATTACCGACTTATCCGATCTCCAAACAATAATTGCTTCCAAATGTCTTTCTCTCTACTACTGCTGCAGTTCTCCTATTACAAATAAACGTCTTGTATCCCGAAATAATACGCTCCCGCCATAGGCGAAAATTTAGCGATACAAAGCGGCTTTACTTCGTCGACGGTTAATTTTAATTGTTTTCGGTTGAGCGTCACATGTCTTTCCCATTCGTACATGTGTATCTAAGCAGTAGTGAGTAACAACTACTGTCTATTCGGTGAAAGGGGCCCAATGTGTTGTACGGTTGGCAAATTATGTTCGCGTTTCAGTGCATGATGTATAATGAAAACCGTTTGTTTTAATTGCAACATTATTTAATGTAAACGTAATGAAAAGAGAACGCTCTGTGAATAATTCATTTGTTGACATTTTCGTGTTTGTATTCCGATGTACCTATAACACAGATTTTCGTGAATTCCTCTCTGTACATATTTGCGCTTAATATTCCGTTTTTGATGAGGATTTTATAATACATACATTCATTATACATACACTAATTATATAGGATTGGAATGAAAATAACTAATTAAGAACAAACGATAATGTTACATATTCATTAAGGAGCAACTAAAAAGTTATATATAATGGTGATTAATGCAAATGAAATTTTGTTTCTTTCAGTACGAGAAGTAAATTGGAAGACAAAAAGACAATTATCAGCAAGAATATTGCTTTTTAAGTGTCTCCTGCTAAGGTATATGCTGTTGTTTGATGGTGCTAAAATAGTTTATATACCCGGTGCTGCAATAGTGTGTCGGCGGAGATTAGTATAAAAACTAATAACGCTGTAGCAATAAGATTTTACGTACGTATTGCCGTGATTTTTATATTTTTAAGAATTATAAAAATTAATAAATAGTTAAGTTATAGAATAAGAACATTAATTTTTCGTTTAAATCGTATATTCTGATATAATAAGCATAAGTTAAAAGTTTTACAACAAGTAAAAATGGGTTGCCTAGGTTTTAAGGGGCAATGTCATTAAGAAAATGTATATATAAAAATTAAGCTTAAATATTAAGAATTTAGAAAAAAAGAAAAAACAAACACAAAATAAATCTATGCATTCTATATTTTTATAGAAAAGACAAGTACAAGGTATGGTTCGAATATAAAGAAACAGAGCCAAATTAAGGTGTTAGAATAGCTCTAAACATTTTAAGAAATGGACCACTGTTCAAAAATTAACATGTACTAAAAGTAAATAATAGAGAAAGAGTTACGTTAAAGGATGGAACAATAAAAAGAGTGAACCATTTGAATGCCATTAAATTGTATGAGCAAGCCCCAACAAGGCATGCTCGAGATGAAAAAATCAATTTAAATTAACAAAAATAGATTTCAGACATGCATAATAATTCTAATTCATGAGAGAGTTTTATGATCATATTTTAAAAACATAGTAAATACCTCATATTTATATTTAAAAAACATAAAAAGGATATATATGGAAAGGTACTCTTTATCCGAGATGACACATTGATACGTTTATGAATATACTAAATGTATAAGTTTTGTATGCATAAACACAAAGGCTTCAAAAATAGTAGAGCAAATCATGTGTGGTTTAAAAACCTGCAAAGAAGAAATAACATCAATATTGTTTGTACTTGTCTGCAAATCGACATATTAGAAATAGAGAAAAACTGGATAGAGATTGGAGGCAGTGAAGTGGATGCGAGTACTCGTTGTAACGCAGTTTTCATGAAGAAAGTTCCAGTGGTACATAACGTGTTCCTGATTGTATTCAATAAAGGTATGTACAAAAAGCAGATAAGAATAACCTTGATTAATGGAAAAAGAAAATACATTATCAACAATGAAAGAGGCAATGCGTTTGTATACAAGTATAATGAGGGATGGCATTAAGGGAAATAGAAGAACATACCCAATGAAAAATGAAGAATAACAAGCGTGTGAACTTTTAATAAACAATTTTTTAGAAACGCCATTTGTGCATACATATTGCCTGTCAAATCAGGATATGTGTTGATGTGATCGAGAAAACTTAAAGGAAATAAATATGAAACCAATCATACCAACATAAATGTTAGTTGAACAAATGTGGCGCTGCCAATAAGTAGATAGCTTTATGTTTAAAATTATATAAGGCCGCGAAAACGAACGAAAAGAGAGATGAATCCTATTCTTCGAACTTGTTAGACGTATAAAATTTTGAGATCTTTTGCGATAGTAAAAAGGAATGAAAGTAGGGGTTTAATACACAACGACAAATTCATTATTAGTTTTCAATGTATTAAGTTTTGTTTTTTTTTTAAATTCAAGTTTAATTTTATTTTCTTATTGTTAGTTAATTTTGCATTTGATAATTTCATTTGCTGTTCAATCGTATATAGAAGCAGCAGAAACTGCTGCTTCTATATATGATTTGTAATTATCCCAGAAAATTACAATTCCTTATAGATAGAAAAAGGGTGAAGAATATTTATTGCCACATTTTTTATGTACTATATATTATTATACACCCATGTATGTGTGTAATGTGTAAACATGTATCATAGCTATGACATATTAAAGAAAATTATTGCTGTCAAACGCACACACATTTCGAGCTAAAGCAAAAAAATAGCAGGAGGTAACTAAATATTAACGACCGGCGAGATATGTTAGATAAGTACAAATATGAGCAATATAGGGAGCAGGTAAATTGACATGTTCGCGATGCGGTTAATTACTGTGCGTCGTTTCCGAAATGACCGGAAGTAAATACGTTTCGATAAATATCACCGTCGTCACGGTAATGGGGGATCGTTTTAAAAAGTTAATGGTCAAATATTACCGCTCTTCTCGTTTCTGATGATTAGCACTCTCATTTTTGCGATGTCCGTCTAAAGCGCAAACGCTTTTATTGATTGATTGATTGTCCTGTTAAGCATACACTAATATTTTGCGCTCCGAAAATTTGTTATATTAAAATAAGCTATTGTTTTGATTCGTTTTATGTAAATTTCTGTCCGCAAAATACTATACGGTTCCATTTACCTTTTATGAAGTTTTATGCTGTACGACAGTAACACAATGACAATAATTAGAACTTAATTTTACAAGCTGTGGGGGCAATCATTATTATTGTCATTATTTAGCAAATATACGAAACTTATTGTCAATAAAGCTCTGGGTCGAGCGTCTATATGAAAGGTAACCTGATGTTTTGTTTAAAAATTTGTATTTATTTCATTTATTTCTCTGGTAATTCTTAATAATCTAATTAAAAGTAAATTAAAAATACCTAAACATTTTTTCATATCATTTTAATTTATATCTGATTATATGTATTAATAACAGAATTTGTATTTGTTTAATATATATGTAAATGTTTTCCGATCTTCTCCGGAGTGTTGGATAAATACGTTTGTAAATTTATTTCATATTAATTTTATATAATTACTTACTGCTACACCCACTATTCGTTTAATAAACAAATGAAATAAGGGTGCAGTAAAATGGCTCTATCGCAAAATTTTCCCTCTTAATACCCAAAAGTTAAAGTTTACCACCCAACCCAAGCAACTAGAGATAGACTAAAGAAATTTAGAATTTAATACTCAAAATTTAGAATTCAGCTTACACTCTCATGGATGTGCTACCTGCCACTTCCCTCGTATACAGCTGTCAAAAATTGAAGATGGCGGATGCCTCTAGCTCCAGTCGCGTATTGTGGTCCGTTACGCAAAACAGCAGAAGGATATATATGAAATTTAAGGCGCAACCCCCGTAATTACAAAGCCGTCCTCCATAAGTTTTTTTTTGACCCCGGGGGAAAATCAATTAACAAATATAAGAGGTAGATGTAGATAAGACAGTACCCAAATATTCAAAACATTAACAAACATTTATTGAATGTACTCAACAAGCAGTGAAAGTGTGAAATGAGTTACAAAATAAATGATATAAATGAAATACAAAAACCCCTACTCAACCGAATAATGTGTACAAATTTAAAAATTAAATTGAACTTACATACATTGGTAGTAGTATATAATAAATAAAGACTACCGCTGGTTGTGTTTGCCAAAACAGACCTAACAAGTTAATACATAACATAAAGGGTTATATCAATAAACTCAAAAGATACCAAACTATTAGATAGGAGACCTCATTGCCTTACAAGGTATACATATCTAGTGACTTATCGGTTTCACAATCATTTGCAAAAATTAGCTACGACTAAATGAAATTATTTAAAATTAAGTTGAAAATTATGAAACGTTATGTCTAGAGGTAATAAAACACAATATAAGTGTTCTCGAAATAGTGAAAACCAACGTTCAAAATAATAGTTTAATGGTCACTCGTTAACAAGATTTAAATTTATATGAGTGGTCCATGTATATAGAAGAAAATGAAAATGAAATTATGGTTAAACATATTACAAAATTTATGTAGTAGAATTAGCAACCTAATTCATAGACTGTGCAACAACTAACTCGTACAAAATTATAAACTCAACTTTTAGGTGCACAACAGATTACCAGTACAAAAAAAGTAATGAAATGACACAAATAAACTAAGTGGTAAATATTACAGGATTAAAATGTTCAATTACAACAAGGATGTTGTGATGTTCTACTGTATTTTAGCCAAAGAAAAATACAAGTGCTATTTATCTCAGCACAAAAATAAAACTTTTAAAAGAGGTTATCTTTTTACAAGCACATATTTATAATCGACGAACAAATACTGCAACAAATTCCCAAATTTCTAATGAAGGCCGGACTTAAACAAAATGATTTTACCGATTATCTATAATAGGAATCGGTACAGAGTTCCAAGTTAGCGTCCAATCATTAATATCCAAAATTTAGCAACCAAAAGAGAAAAAAAACTGCGTAGAATAAAAGTTAGCCAAATGCACGTGACTATAATCCAAATCGGAATCCTTTTTTTCTTCAACAATTAACGACAAAATCCACAAAAATAAAACTGCTTTGATATCAATCCCAATCATGTAATAAATAATTCGGTGGTTACAACAAAGTGTTAATTATTTGCAGGGCTGGCAAAAAAAATACTCAATGTGCGACTGGCTACTATCAAAGCTGATGGAAGATTGAATGATGAACTAGAAATCAATCCGCTATCAATGCCGACAGGGCGGAAGACACCAAAGATTTCGAACATATCGCACCCTGAGTGCAACACCATCGCATATGTAAAAACTGAGATTTAGAGAAATCTGTGGTAGAAGATGTAAAAACGTGCATGCACGCGTTCTAAAGGATTTTTCTCTCGTTTCCTTAGAGTTAAAGTTTACGACGATTTTACAGATGCCGCCTAATTATGTATAAAAATATACGTAAATAAAAAATTTTAGTTATTTTTCATAAATTAATTAATTTTTGATACTTACGATACTCTTGCACAATAGATGTTTAAACAGCGATTGTTAATAAGCCATCTTATTGTCGTTGTTAAGAGTACAACTTTCAGGCAATACTAACACATTTATTCAAATTACATTTCAAAATTTTTTATTTATTTTGAACTACATTATTTTATTGTAACAAATAAACATAAAATTATACTGATAAGAAACAGCAAAAAATAAAGTGGAGGAGCTTAGGAGCTTTTCAGTTTTCATCAGATTCTTCGCTTCTCTGATCTGTCACTTTTAAGTCTTTATAAAACTGCTGATGTTTTTTGTCGATTAAATTTTTATTGCACAAAGCAATAAGACCATCTTTCTTCTTTTTTGAAATTGGTAATGGTCCGTTATAGACACAGTTTAACTTAACTTCCTCTACGTTAACGTAGGTTTTATGTCTTTGTTTTTGGTTTATAAAAATTTCTTTAAAATCTTCTTCGCCGTAGTCTGTTTTATAATAAATTCTTCTTGGTTTTGATGAGTCAATAAATACGACTTTTATATCAGCCCAGTTGACTTTTTCGTTTGATGTATTTATTGTGTAGTTTTTCCCTATTTGAGAAGCCAACAACTTAAAGTCAAAAATTTCATTTTGGTGAACTTCATGGACTCTGTAAGGAGTACCTGATTTTTTAGCTAATGCTATTATTGGGGTCCACTGAGACGGCACGTTTATTTTATTAGATTTTAAATACCTCTCTTTTTCTCGTTCGATTGTAGAGTGCATACTATCACCCTCATTTTGGGTGTGGCCCAAGATCAGAAACTTATGAGTAATTGTTTTTATGTTATATTTCTGTGTGGCATATAAATACATTGTCATTAAAAATTTGTTTTTATTCTGCCCTCCGCAGTTATCAGAATAAAAAATTACATTCTTTCCCTCGCAATACGTTTTTAAATAGTGCATCACTAAACTGGCAATTTCGTTGGCACCTCTCTTCGCCAAAGTTTCATTAAATACGTAACAATATCCCTTCTTAAATGGAACGTTATAAATTGTAAATTTATAAGTAGACAACTTACTTACATAGTAGAAGTCAGATTCTTTTGAACAAGGACTCGGTAAAACGGCTTCTAAATCAAAAACAGCTACAACAGTATTTATATCTTTGTTTTCTAAAACAGAAGAAACATCTCTTCGCTTTTCGGCCCGGCAGAGCTCTTTGTTTCTAGTATGATTTACATACTGTTCCTGAATTTGCTCTTTTTCTTCATTACTAGAATTCTTATATCTAGCACATAAAGTGCATTGGTCTTTCTTTGGTCGAAAGAATCCAATGTTGTACTCATAATTAAAAATGTTTGCGTATTGAAAATAATGTGCCGGTGTTGTTCCCTCTAAGTTACATTTTTGGACGTAAAGCCTATACAAAGTTGCCAAATCTAAACTACCTTCAAAATATTTTCTTGTAGTTTGAGCACGAAGATAATGCGATTCAATTGTTGGTATGGACTCAATGTGATGCCTAATTGTATCTTTGATTTCCTCACTGATACGAATTTTTCTGTTTGGATGTTTTCCACGCTGGTCTAGTTCAAGAATGCCACCATCATTTATTTTTTTTAAAACAGTTTTTATCATTTGATCACTGATTGACAACTTGTTTAAAAAATATTTTTTACATACTCTAATGGTGCTTTCATTAACAATAAAATTATATTGATAATTATTTCCCCTAATATCTTCAGAAACAGATCTCTGACGACGATATTTCGGTTCTACTTTTTTTAAACTTTGTACCAAAAACTGCCGTTGCTGATCTATATTACCCAATCCGCAGTAATTTTCAAAAAATTTTTTACGCTCTTCGTTAGTTATTTTTAAAATGCATTTAAATTTGCAATTTCCGGTGCAAGTAGTTTTCATTTCTTTGCCTTTCACCCAGTTACCTCTAGTGTTCGTGTGAGCTTCCCCAAAGTTCAGTTGTCGCTTTTTAATATTTCTCATCCATTTTTCCTCGGGGCGTTTTCTTTTTCTTGATTTCGCCTTCTCGTTTTCTTCGGGAGATTTTCTTTCAGAGTTCTCGTCTACGAGTATTTCTGATTTATCTTGGCTATTTAGTACCATACTATCTTTGTCGTTACTTTTGTTACTGTTGTTTATCTCTACGTTTTCGTCTTCCTCCTCTTCTTTATTTCTCTTCTTTAGATGTCCTACTTCGCCACTTTTGTAATTTTTAGGCTCTGAATCTGTGGTTTCTGCCTCTATGTTTTCAAGTCCAACACTATTAGTTATATTTTTATTATTGTAACTTTCTAATGTATTATCTAATGAGTTATAAAAATTCACGTTTTGTAAAACAGTATACGTTAAAGATTCAGAAATACCGCTGCTGCTACTTGTGTTATTGTAGTCTTCTAATTGCCCTTCTCTGGTGTCTTGATATAATAAATCTAAACAAAAAGAAAACATAAATTATTACTTTTTATAACTTTAACATGGATACTGTTGCGAAATTATAAAAGCTTAAGTCACTACCTCCAACATCAGGAGCTGGTGAAAACGGGACATTGCAACATTCCAACCCTTATTGCGATGGATCATCACCTAGGTCTTTTACTGGCGAGTCTACGAATTTATTAATAAAAATTAACATTAACAACGACCGAATTCAATGAAGTGACTACTTACTTTCTAGGTTATAACTTGACGAATGAGGTACATCTGGTGCGGTATTACACTTAAAACTATTATCCATTGGCGATAATTTTAGTAAATTCAATATTTTCTTAGTACGGGCGCTCACACCACTCATGATTGCTTTATATTTGCAGAAATCACGTTGTTTCCGGCTTCACACACCACTACCTAACCGAGAAGTGATTAAGTTCGCGCCAGATATGCGTGACATCCTCTTCTGTTTTCAACAACTGCTGTTGACTGTCTCACATTGTGCCTTTGTTTATGAAGTAAAAAGGGTGAACAGTGTTCTTACGATAGTCTTGCACAGAGCTGGCGCTAAAATAATCGACTCCAACACTAACGTAAATACAGTTATGATAGTTTTGCACAGTAAATGCGAACAAAAATTAAAGTGTTAGAGTGGTGTAAGTCCAACAAAATTAATACTATAAATACGATACTTTACCATTGGAAAGATTTAAGCTTTCCAAGTGCAACACTCGATTATCTCAAAAAAAAATTTTTTTTGGACTTACGATACTGTTGCACTCAAGGTGCGATATATAAGTACAGAATTTAACTAAAAGAAAAACTAAACAAAGTGATAATTATTAAAAGGAATTATTAATGAATTACGAAGAAAGAAATTACGGGAAAATAATTGACATAATTTAAAAATATTAATTCAATGTATTACACAAAAGTTAGACTGATTTCACTAGCATTTAAAGGAGCGTAACTACAGTAAATACGCATAACAAAATATGGCGAGGGCAACACGGTCACTAAATGATGTAAAATTAACAATAATTAATTAAAAAATACAATAAAGAATCCACTTGTATATTGGGCCTTGAAATTAAATATAAAATAAATACAGCATGAATCCCAGCCGAGAAGACTAAAAGGTAAACAAAAGATACCGCAACATAAAAACGACGCGCACACATACAGGCTTTTCCCAAACAATGCACATGAAATGCAACAAAATTAAAAATCATTCAATTCAGCGTACAAAATGAAAATAAGACACAAGGTCTGCCAAAACTAAACGTAACATTACATATAATGTGCAAAATGTATATTGTAGTACACAACTACAAATTTCTCCAGATACGTTGTACTGCTTTGAAACGGCTGATTAATGTAACATAAATAACTTTTACATTCATGCATCTAGTTCTCAAGTTATTATTGACTTCTACCCATTTTCCCCCCGATAGAAACGTAAGGTATTGCCGGGTAATAAGGCCTACCTAAGAGTTAATTAATCTTATGAGAACAAGGAACAAAATATAATAAAACATTTTTGAAAAACTAAAAATATATTAAATTTATATGAAATGCATATCAAAATAAACATTAAAAAACATATATATTTTCTAATAATACTGTTTTTAAAAAACTTGATTTTGGGTCTTATTATCTGCACAGCAAGGTCCGTAATATAAAATCAATTTAATCGTCACAGTTTGGGCAGATAAGGTCTTCTAAGTCATCTGCAGTAAAGCAAATACATTCCTCGTGTACCCAGCTGTTACAGTTAACACATTGACTCATATCTGCCACAAAACTTTCCTTGCATATTGCACAAAACCACCTTTCTGCTTCACAGTGGGAAGTGGCTGCTCCAGTCGAAGTAGAGGGACGTGGTTTATCAGATTTGTTCTGTTTAGTAGTTCTCATCTTCTCTCCAAACACATTCTTATAATTTAAGGCCTTTTTCCGGACTTGTTTGTTTTGTTTAGTTTTTACTTCTGGAGTTACCAAAAACTATGTGAATGTCTTAAGTTGTTGTTCAGTTCTTTTGTTTATTAAGGAAGTGGGTTGCTCATCTTCTGAATCCCATTTCTGGGTTTGGTTTCATTATTTGGTTCTGTGTGACTGGGTAAACTTGAAGCATATGCACATTCCGGAATAGCATTTTTGTTGAAAGGATAATTCCCTGCAGCTCTAAATCCATTCATTATGTTGCTTATTGTCATTGATCGCCCCCAGATTGGTGTGAAAACATGCGAAAATCTTTCTTTGTTCAAACGTCTGTCTGGATATGTTTCCCAGTAATGTAGAAGGATTTATCCATAGGTTGCAATTCGTGAGTCGTATTGCTGGGTAAACACAACAAATGTATGTTTAAGTCTTCAGAGTTTTCGGCAATACTTACATCTAGGTGTCAAGAAGCTCCATCAAAGATTAAAATTACTGGAGGAGTTGACATAAATTTTGAAAAATTTTCAAACACTTTATGTGTCATGCTTCCCTTTAGTGTCATTTGAACAATAGACCCTGGAGGTAATCCATCTGAAAATGTTGGCTTCATCCGTTGCCCTTTGAATGGAATCATGGGAGGAATAGCATGTCCCATTTTCAGCATGTTCTTGTGCTACTAAGTGAACCCTCTTGGCTCTTCTTTGGACTAGAACAGTTTGTTGATGATGAAGGGTAAGGCGACGCCCTTTCTCATCCATATTATAGATTTTGTCAGGTTTTTGTTTTAAACCAGTTTTTTCCAAGAGCATCTAATTTTATAAAATAATCTTCTACTATTGCTTTATTAAGCTTTTGAGCTCGAGCGGGGTTCATAGGTTGTGCTTTTCTTTTAGAAATCATTTGATGTCTCGTCATGAATGTACGATACCATTCTCTCCCGGCAAATTTTTGGTTATCATTAAAGCGGTTAGGAATTTTATATTTCGTAACAAAAGAGTAGACACTTCTGCTAACTGTTTTAGGAGTTAATGGAAATCCTCTTTCAGCAAATTTTATTATTTTACGTTCCTGTTGTTCCTCAGCTTCTGCGTCTAATATTGGCTTTCTTCCCAAACGTCGAGAGGTTATTCCAGATTTAATTTGGTTTCGTATTGTTCGGCGAGGAACTCCACAATGTTCTTCTATATATGCTTGAGATTTGCCTTGTCTTATAAGATTCAGTGCTTCTTCCATCATTTCTTCCGTCCAGTTAGCGCGGATTCCACGGCATTTTTTTCCCATTTTCTCTATAACATCAAATATCAGAAAAAATAACTGCCAGAAAATAAGGCCCAGTCAACATTGCAGGAAATAAGGGCCAGGCCTTATTTGCTGCTTTGATGTCAGAATGAATTATAGGTTAGGAATCGACAAGCTTTTAGAAAAAACTGGTAAATTTGTGACAGCGTATTAATAATGATCATAAGAATACATACCTCAAAAAGTAGAAGACTTCTGCCAAGAAATTTTTGCTAAAACTTGATTCTATTCTGGTAAAATCTTATAACTTAATACAACTACTGGCCGATACTTGTTTTCACATTCGAATATAAAGAAGCCGGCACTATATAGAATTGTTGAAACGTAATAAACTTCTGTAATGTCAACACCCCCTGGTTAGATGCCGGTGGTTGTATTACATTTAACTGTTTTGTAGAAAACTCATGCCTGGGCCTTATTATCTGTTGGGCCTTGTTACCCGACAATATTTTATTAGATTATAAATGTTGAACAACAAGAAGGTATAGCTTAGGAATGTAAGAGCTAGTAATAACAGATTTTATCATTTGCATTTGAATGGTTTTGATTCATTAGTTTAATTAATATTGGATATAAATATTTATGTTAACTGTTTCCATTGGCAGTGTTTAATAATTTCAATTAGTTTTCTTTTAGTTTTCGTACACTGTAATTTAGTTCATACGCATTTGTTGATATGTGAATATTCTAACCTATCAAACATAACGCCATTGTATTAGAAATTTCATGGCCGGAATTCCATTCATCACTGATGTACCATATAAGATTGATAGTTCCGCCATAGAACGGAAATAAAGATTTTATTAAAACATTTTATACTAATGATAATCTATATAAACCTGCGAAGCGATCTAGCAAAAAAACTAAAAGGAAAGGAACTTAAGAATACATACACCTTTCCTTAATATTTTTGTTCATAACGTTTATAATGTCAAATAAATCGGGCTTCCACACCCTAATGCGCCATCCTGTATATAGATAGATAGAAGATAGATATCCCAAAGTAAGTTAAGGACTTGGGCAGTGAAAGGTGCTTCAAATATGCATTAGAAAATTTGTTATATCTACAGTCTTCTTATTTTTTAGATAAACTTTATTTGAGAAATTTTGTTAATGTGTTACACTCTTTTCTGATCTTTTCTTCTTTTTAGAATTACAAGTACTTATATACCTACTGGATGAGTTTTATACACATTGTAGAAATTTTAACGAATAAGGATTATTGTTTATTATTATTTGAACAATATTACAGTTGCTGTTGAACAAACTTAAAGCTTTAGAATAAATTTACGTCTATGGCTATTATAACCCAGTCAGATTGACTAGGGGCTTTGCATTTGTTAGTATGATTTTTTCGTGGAATGCTCATATTAGTGGGAACACTCATTTCACAAAAAAGGCGTAGCATATCTGTCAATCCTACTTTGTGAAATAGATTGTATGAAGAATCAGGTCAGGTGGCATTGAGTTCTAGGGGGCGGTTTGATAATCTCTCGCCTGGGTTTTGGTAGAGATACAACAATTAATTTGTACGTTAAAGCGATGCCGATTATACCAAAAGGTCGACAAATGTATTCAACCCCAGACGACAGCTTCCTTTCCTTACCCTATTATGGTATTTTCACATAATACCCATTAATATGTATATTTTACTTAACAAATGCTTTTCAAACTCCTTTGATTCGTCGCTTTTATTTAATAATAATAATAATAATAATAATAATAATAATCCTTATTGTCAATGTCAATGCTTTGTGATAAAGTCTAATATCACAAAGCATTGACATTGACACATCTTACAATATAAAATACAATACACAATACATAGACTCAAGTTTCAGGGTCATTCATAAATTCCTTGAAAGTGTAATAACTTTTCATTAATAACATATTATTAACGTTGGTTTTGAATAATGGAGCCGGCAAATCCCCTGAATAGTCAGATAACTTGTTGAAGGCCACAATAGCTAAATAGTGAGGATTCTTCTCACTGAATGCCAGCCTATGTGAGTGTATTTCAAGCACACTCGCATTTCTAGTGTAGTACGTGTAATAGTGGTTCAATTTTAGAATAGACTAAATATTCTGCCTGCCATACATCAACAACTGGTATATAAAAATACTTGGCAAAGTCATCACTTTCATATCCAAGAACAAATTCCTGCAACTCTCCGTAGGGGCAACACCCGCCATCACACGAACAGCGCGCTTTTTCAATCCAAATACCCTCCCAATGTCCACCGAAAGTCCCCACGCCAGCAGCCCATACGTAATAAGAGAATGAAAGTGCGCGTAGTAAAACATTCGCAAAATTTCCGACTTTACTTGCGATTTAAACCTCATCATTAAATAACAAATGCTACTCAGTTTCTTGCATAGATCTTCAATGTGTTCCCTGAAATCACAGCGCTAATCGATAGTAATGCCCAGAAAACTGATAGAATCAACCTGTACTACACTATCTTTGTTCATTCTAATATAATGTGAAAAGTCCCGATAAGTGGCCCTCAGTTTGAAATTAAAGTAGTTTCCCAATGCCACAATCGTGTTAGTTAAAGTTGCACACGTATCCTTTGTATTAGTGCTGGACACAATAAATGATACGTCGTCCGCAAACATTACAGACTTTTGTAGCTTCGTATCGTCCATATATATTATGAATAACAACGGTCCAAGGACACTACCCTGAGGAACGCCTCGGTTCATTGTTATATAGTGTGATTTGCTATCCCCTATCTCCATATACTGCAGTCTATCGCTGAGATAGCTTGCAAACCATTCATGTGCTGTACCCCTTATAGCACTCCAATTTCCTGAGCAAAACCTCTTGATCCACAAAATTAAAGGCTTTACTCAAATCCACGAAACATCCTATACAAGACTTTCCCGCATCCATGTCTCTATACATTGTATCCAGAAATGCCAAAATTGCGGATGTAGTATTTCGCCCCTTCATAAAACCAAATTGATTCAAGTTTAGGAGTTTATAACTTTGTATATAAAAATAATTGCGCTTATCAGTATTTGATTAATGATTTTTAGATGAACCAAACAAAATAAATATTTTTTAATAATTCATTCATATTATATATCAATCGGATTACTCGCAACTTAAGAATATAACTCCGAGAAAAAGTCTAACAACAAGATTGAAATCTTGAAACGTAATCTTCCTTCTACGTTATCTTATACTTAATTACCCCGAAAGTAAAAAAAAAAAACTGTAAGTAGACGTTCCAAAAATCCCTCAACGCTAATGAGCTCAAGCAATACGTACATAATATAGTAAATCAAACGGTTGCCTGGTTTCAATTTTCAACTCTCACTCTCGTACTCATATACATACACAGATACGTGTATATAATGAATTAAAATCGACTTGGTGGCTTTTATTATTATATCTGGAGATTTGTACCCGTTGAGAGAGAGGTACACCGGCACTTGTGTAGCTAGTTCTATTGTGATTACACCAGGGGGACAATAGAACGCCGGCTCGCTCCGGGTTCGTGACTTAGCTAGAGGAGTGGGGCCGGGAACGTTCGTACACACCGAATGTGTTAGCTGCCTTGGTTCATGGAACTTCAACTGCAATTTAGTTCTCCGTTTGACAGTGGTAGGGTTGCCGTGTGCGACTCATGCCTCGAAAAGTTGCGCGCGAACGTTCTCGGAACGCGAAAAACAAACGAAAATCGGAGCGCATCAGAATTCAGTGATTTATGAAATTTTTCGGAACAAATAGGATTTATTTTTAGTACCCCACCTCTACATGTAGTGAATAATTAAGTGACAATCTAGTCGAAGCATAAATATATATTATATTATTGTAAATAAACTGTAGAAATAATCCTATTTTTTTGTGTGTATAAAAGTTTTTGCAAAAGTGTACAGGTATAAATGTTTTGGTGATTTTTTTTATTTTTTAAACAGTTTTAATAGTTCAACGTTTTAGTGCATTCTTGGAATAATAAATAAAAATGTTATTAGTGCTATTATTAGGTGATATGTTCTTCTAATATATAAAATAATCTATTACAACAATGGTGGATTCAATTATTGAAGGTAGTGTTAAATTCAGGGACGGAAAAAAGGTAATTATTATAACATACTATTATTTAAATTTACCCTGAGTTAAGATCATGTATCAAGCTACTGAATTGTTAACTCTGAAAGCGAAAATTTATTGTACTTCTATAAAGAATGGAGATGATTTCGCATAGGTATAATAATTACTATTAATTATATTAATATAGACTCCATGAAAACTACTATTATACTTGATTTGAGCATTTCATATAATTTAAAATTTAAAACCATTTTACATCAATTTAACCTTGTAAAAAAAATAATAACTTTTATCGACACCTCATTAATGACTTTCGGGTGACCTTATACAAAACAATTTGTCTTTTATTTTTTCTTATTATTTATTACTTAATATTTGTTTTGATACTTAAGTTGTAAGATGGAATAATCTAAGAATAATATTGTTTCTTTCTGTAAGTTATAAGTAGCAACGTCAATTAAGCAACATAAAAGTTTTAATTAAAACGGACACATGCCTCTCGCTACAAATTGCTTAACCTTTATAATAGGAAAAATAGTCTCATGTTAAACTATGATACAAATAACAGTTTAATACAGAGCAAAAACAAGAACAAATTTGTTATGGCTTATTTTTTAAATATTTTTTCTGCGAATAATTACTAACACAAACATTATGCTACGTAATTGTAGTACTGCATTTTTGATTCTATATGATATTAACAAAATTATTTATTATACAATTATCAGTACTGAAGCAATGTTTCAAAAATATTTGTAATTTCTGGAATGAAATTAATGAGTCTATATTTCGTCATATTTGCTTTATGGTATTGGCGTTAAAAAACCAAGTGCTATATTGCTAAATTCCATGTTTGAATAATACGGGTTGCATATAATAACCTTGGCAATAGAAAACAATAACGTTTATCAATTTTTGTTTATTTTATCATGACCTTCAATAAGAAAAAAAATATAAAATCGAAGTGTATGTTTCCAAACAGGAAGGTGTCACTTAAATATTTTAGTTAAAATGCTAAAGAAAGTAGAATACGGGATTAATTAAATGTGTATAAAACACTATACGAAACTACAAACTTGTTGTGGTATTTTTCCAGATATTAGAAAATGTGTTTGACATTAACGATTAGATGATTTATTCTTTGCTTAATATTCTCTTGCATTATGTACTAATTTATTTACATATATATTTTGGCAATATACAAAATTAAATAATCATTAATTAATTGGAGAAAATCTCCAATGATTTACAAAATAATAGGTAAAAGTAAAATACGATGCAATAACAATGTATGAATATTATTTAACTAAATAGCATTGACCGCTATATGTAGAGCACAAAATTCCTCTTTGTAATTATGTACAACCAAAATAAAGAATCCTTCCGTTTCATATCACATTTCAATAATAAACAAAATAAGAAAATTAATTATCAATAGCTTGATAATTAACGAGAAGAAAATATTAAAATATTTTCTTCATTACTTCTATTCCTCTTATGACCTCTTATTTATCATGCAGATGAATCTGTCCGTTATTGCATATTATTCTGACTGTGGATCACATAGGTACATACATATTGGTTTCTAATTTTATTAAATACCTATCTTCTACTCTAAGAAAATTGCTAATAAAAATATTCTTATACCTAAGTGTATTATTCAACTTGTGATTCTGCGTGAAACGAACAAAATATTAATAGCTAATAGAAATATTGAATTCGTCTAATATCAAGTCAGTTCTTATATTCTTTGTACAATTATTAGTTTCAAAACATGTGTAATTTCTAATAATGAAATTGATACGTTTATATTTCACAATATTTACTCTATCGTATTTACGTTAAAGAACAAAGTGCTGTATTGCTAACTTGAATTTCTGAATAATAACGGTTGCATATAATAACCTTGGAAATAGAAAACAATAACATTTATTATTTCTTGTTTATATTAATTTTTCAATGACCTTCAAAAAGGCAAAACTGGTTTTGTGATAGTTGCTTCCTTGTATGTGTAATTTTCTTCTAAATGAAACATTGCATAAATTTCTAACAAACAGTGTATCGCGAAATTATTACCATTAATCCGTATATGAAACTCCTATACAAATGGCAGATAAAAATTGACTACCAAAATATTAATAGGATTAATGAAAAGATAATAGTCCGCCGGATATGCTAAAAGTAGAACTTTTACACTTGAGATCTGGTATGCCTTTTGGACAGCTGAATTGAGAAGAAAACATAACTTATATATGAAGCAATAAAATCTGGTAAAACATCAAATACTTCAATTTTGATTATCCAAAATTTTATTGATTAATAAATTTCTAATTTGCAAATTTCTGCTTTACATTCCTATGCATGTATAAAGAAATATTGTGAAGACAAAAATTTTCGACCTCGAGATTTTTGCAGATGTCCATGTTTTGAAGTCCCCTGATAACTAAAAGTGGTTTTTGTAAACGTATCTTTCTCTATGGGTCTCTATCACCTCCCCTCTTTCTCGCTCTTTCTCTGTAACCATGCTAGCGGCTGAACGATTGCAGCTGTCAACACCAAACCCAATATGTAAGACGTCCTCTCAAGATCAGATCAGATTAGATTTCCATTGAAATCGGTTTAGAGGAAGTAGCAGTTTACTTAGGAATAAAATAAAATTTTACCAATCTCTTGTCAACAGCTAAGTTGAGACAAATATCTAAGGAATACAAAAGTACTCTAAAGTCATTTTCAGAACAACTTTATAAAAAGAGGTCATCAAATAAATAAAAACCCCTAGAGGAAGTAGATCTAGGTATTACTTTAATTAAAAAACATGTTTTACGAATATTTGACACAAATCCGCTAAGAGTATAATAGTATTTAGGATTTATTTTTCAGTACCTTTTGTAGAAAAAACAAAATTAAATTTAACCTTTACTACTTTCATCAAATATTTTTTTGGGGATATTCCGCGAAGTACTTAGAGATGGATTTGGAACAATTTTTGTTTAAAAAAGTTGAAAATCTGAATAACATTTTCACTTTCATCAGAAAGTAGTTTATTGCAAGTACAACGTACAAATTTGTACAAAAAGCCATACCCAAATGCGTACCGCAATTTTTTAAAAACGATTTTGTATTTACAAGTTATGTTTGCTTCTTGGCAATGTTCTTATGAATCTGCGAATAGTTTGCTTAAATGTTAAAATTTTAACAAATAATAATTAACGTATTTCCAAAGTTTTAGATGATTAATATATATATATATTTAAAGAACTAATTCTGATTATTGAGGCTTTCTGTCTGACTGAAGATTAATTAAGAAAATCGCGAAATGTTTCCAGCAATAGTTAGGAGAGTCCCTCAAAAGATTTTAAAGTTGCGTATTTGTAAAATACAAGTCATATTTTGAAATTCAAGACTTTGCTAAATAAGTTAAATCTGATTTTCAAATAGGTGTAAAATTGTCGGAATATTTTTTAGCGGTTTTTGGACAGGAATTTAATTTAATTTTTAATTTTCAATGAACAGGAACAGTCCTCGCAAAAACTTTAATGTCATCCCTTCTGCAATAAAAATATTGCAATTTTTTCCTGTAAACGTCAAAGAATTATGCTATTTTGTTATGGGAAGAAGAACAGTCACTAAGTGAAATGAGATGACACAAGAATGACTCATCTCCTGAGAGAATTGCAACAAAAAACTAGTACAATTTGTTTTGTAGCTCAATGGCAATGACCCAGTAACCGACTCTTATCAAGCGAAATTTTCTTTTATTTATTATAACTTTGAAGAGATGCTGCCTCTAACTAATGTCTTTTCCTAATCTTAAAATAAGACTCAGTAGAATAAAGTGTGTGGAACGTATAGTTAATATTTGGAAGAGTTGGAGAACACTGATGAAATGATGTAAACTGGTAGCATGTCCATGAAGAGCTATCTAAAAGTAAACATTTAATATCAAGGGTCCTATATAGTGGATCTGTCAACAATGGAAGAATAGCAGATTTTAGATGCAAGATATTTTTGTTGATTTTAAATTTGGAGAAAACCTTTCAACGTCAACTTATGAAGAATTTAGTAATCTACCCCGCTGAAGAATCAAATTTAGAAAAAAATTATCGGATTAAAGAAAATTAATTAATATGTCAAAATATTATAAACAAGTTTTCTCAAAAATCATTCGGAGGAGATTTGTTTGCTTGGGTTCACGTTATAAATTGAATAAAAAGCTACCCCGCTCTGCACTTATTTTTCGTTCAACTATTCTTTACTTTGTTTTAAATGAGTATAAAATAAATTGAAATTAGACAATATTGCTGTTCAACAGTCTATGTGAAAATCACACACAATTAACATTTTTTCTAACATTTAAGGATACCATATCACGATGTAATAACAAGTTCCTCCCGTGCTACACCCCTCTTTGATACGGTCTAATGCTAAGAAATTATTTGTATAGATGGAAAACTATATTAGTGAAGCATATTCAAGAATACTCAGTACATAGGCATACCTGGTTTAAAGATTTCAACAATGCATCCTTAAAATGTTTAGAAGTATGCATGAGAAAACCGAAAGATCTAAATTCATAATGTGATATTTAAAGCTTAGACTGGAATCGAAACTTACTTCAACATCTTTGAATTTGGTTTACTCATCAATTTGTTGCCGCATATATAGTAGGAAAAATTGTAAAAAAATTATCCACATTCAACTTATGTCCAAAAAGGTTCACACTTTGCAGCCAATACGTTCATATTTTGTTGAATGTTAGCTTCATCAGCAACACTGGTAATTACAGAATAGGTCATATCATCAGCATATCTAAGAAAGTCGATCCGTAAGAGCAGATCATTTATAAATACCATGAATAACAGGAGAAGCCTGGGGAACACTGAAAGTGGAAGAAAATCCATCATAATATATACATTAACATTTACTTTGACAAAGATAAGATCAAATAAAGCCGATAGCAGAAGAAACAAAGCTAAATGACTCAAAAGCTCATGGTGAATGAGGTCAAATGCCCTCGAAATATCTGTGGATATCACATCAGCCTGCCTGCGCTTGGCTAAAGTTGCGGAAATATATTGAGTCAGTACAACTAAATTAGTGGTAGATCTCGCGGAAACAAAGCCGTGTTAGTTGAATTGAAATAAAGGGATGTATGCTTGACGCTGGTATAAAGAAATATAGATTATCTTTAGCATATATAATTCTTCATTTAAAGTTTCAAATTATCACAATTTCTCTTTGTCTACAAGTGTTTCTAATATTTCTTTCTCCAATTGAATTTAACATCGATAATTAAGTAAGCTTGTCAAATATCTGACTTTTACTTTTCCGAATCTACTCTTTTAAACATTTAGAAATGTTATTTTATAAATACTATATAACATTTGCAACACGTTTTTATGAATTTGGCTTTCGGAATCAAATACATTTTCAACATCTTTTATTCCAATATTTTTATTCATTTTAAAAATCTCCAAGAGTATTTACAGATATCAAGAACTAATACATCTTATGTAAAATAATGATATATTTATAACACCGTTTTGAGCAGTTGTTGGTCTAATTGTATTTTGAAAGTTTTGAAATTTTAATAGTTTTATCTAGAAAATATTCTAATATTTCATGTATATACATTTTCTCAGTACTAACTTGCCGAAATCACTTCTTTTTCAATGCAATTCTCGTTTTATTCTTCTTCAGTTGATGTAAAAAAATGAGGTGTGGCCACCACACGACTTTCTTATACGTATGAGCATTTTAAACTATACAATTTTAAGAATTTTTTTACACAAAAATTATTCAAAATACTATTCTAAGTACAGTCGAGTCCCGATTATCCGAGTTCCGGTTATCCGAGGCTCCGCATTATCCGAGGTACCACTGCTTGTCGTCGGTCCCGGCACAGTTGCTGTAGGGAAGTTCCTTCATTACATTATTTAACGTAGGGACTTCCCCTGCTTATCTATCTGGCAGGACCTAGTTATAAATACACCTGCGTTACTATGTTGTGTACATTACTTTTCTAGAAAGTACATATGTATTACTAAACATTTGTGGCGTATATTTGTTATTACAATATGAGCGGGAAAAGAAAGTGTGTAGTAATTTCATTAGAAGAGAAATATCGGGCAATACAACGTTTAGATTGAGGCGAAACGATTAAAAAGGTAGCTGCTGACATGGGTGTTGGTGAAGTGACAGTGGGAGACTGGAGGAGAAAACGTAAAGATATTGAGAAGTGGATTTTACAACGTGGATCAGTTAGTGGTAATACAAGCAGGAAGGTTATGAAACATAGTGAGCTCGAAAAGATTTCAGAAGCATTATTTATTTGGTTTACTCAAATGCGAGAGAAAGGTAGCATATTGACAGGACCGATTTTGCAAGCAAAAGCTTTGGAGTTTTACAAACTTCTTGAAGATGGAGCAGGAGAATTTACAGCAAGTGTTGGTTGGTTGGATCGTTGGAAGAAAAGGTATGGTGTGAGACAACTATACATTTCTGGAGAAAAACTCTCAGCTAACAATGAAGATGTAGCACCCTTTAAAGAAAAATTGCAAAAGCTTATTGAAGATGAACAGTTAAGTGTCCAACAATTGTATAATTGCGATGAAACCGGATTGAATTACAAGATGCTTCCAAGAAAAACACTTGCTTCTAAAGAAGAACGGTCTGCTCCAGGGTATAAGAAAAGCAAAGAACGATTAACGGTTTTGGCTTGTTGCAATAAGTCTGGAGACAATAAGCTTACACTTTTGGTTGTGGGAAAGTCAAAACGGACAAGCTTTTAAGAATGTTAATGTTGCAAATTTGCCTGTTCTATATACAAACCAAAAAAATGCTTGGATGGATTCTTATTTGTTTAAAAAATGGTTTCACGAAACATTTGTTCCGAGCGTGAAAAAGTTTTCCGATGATAATAATCTTCCACATAAATCTATATTGATTTTAGATAATGCTCCATCTCATCCGGACGAAAGTGAACTCATTGATGGACAAATTCGTGCACTTTTTTTACCTCACAACGTAACATCTCTTATTCAACCTCTTGACCAGGGTGTACTAGAAAATTTGAAGCGTAGCTACCGACGACACATTTTAAGGCATATTTTGCTCGACTTAGACAATAATCAAACCGTAACTCAAAGCTTAATAAAAATTAATATAAAAGACTTGATTTATTGGTTGGCAGACTCTTGGACTGACATTAAAGAGACGACAATTGTTAAAAGTTGGAATAAGATTTCTACTAACCAAATGGAACCTGACAGTGTACAAGATGCAGCTGAAGAATCGCTTTTAGGCCTTGCTAATAATCTCGATGTTTCAACTACGTTAAATGAAAATAATATAGCAGAATGGATGAACGATGATGACAACAATGAACTAAGTGATGGCGATATTGTAAGCCTGATTAGAACCCAAAAAGGTATTGAAAACGAATTTGAGAATGAAAATGACGACTATGCTGAAATTCCGGTCCGAATTTTAAAATTTCATATATACAAAAAATATTGCAAATCTAGAATTAAATACTTTTGTACTCTTGATAAATATATATAGAATGCATAACTTACGACATATTTGCAAAAAATCGCTATTCGATAAGAGTAAAAGTGGTACTTCCGGTCTGAATTTTGAAATTTTTTTTATACAAAAGGTATTGAAAATTATATTTTAAATACTTTTATACCCGTAACGTACCTGTCTAAAAAGCATAATTTGCGAAAAATTCGCAAAAAGCTACTTCCGGTAGGAATTTCGAAAAACTTTTTAAATAAAATTGTTCTCAATTTTAATTTTAAGTACATATGAATTCTTTATAAATTTGTTTAAACTTAGTAGTTGACGAAATATTGGCAAATATCTATTTTTTCGCTGAAGTAAACTGCTACTTCCGGTCTACCGATTTTACTGAAAACTAATCAGATCTCAAGAGGGAGATTATACACGTAAATACAAAATTTGGAATTGATATCTACAGCGGTTTGACCGCTATCGTGGTCACGCACACACAGACATTTTTTAAAAACCACTTTTTCGGTATCAGGGGACTTCAAAACGTTGACATCTGCAAAAATCTCGAGGTCGAAAATTTTCATCATCACAATACTTCCTTATACTACGTATAAGAAAGTAAAAATAAGGGAAAGATAAAATACACTGTAAACTAAATTAAAACTGTTCATGTCAAGCTTGAGTTTTCGGTTAAGTTTGTATACATTTCATATACATGCATACTGGCACCCTAAAACTTTGTTAAAATTACACTACCATTAAATTTCGTATTATATTTCATTTGTAAATAAATTAATTCATCATCATTTTCTAAAGGGTTAATGCAGACAAAGTCTCCAATTGTATTTTAACAGGACATTCTAAAAAGAATAATGTAAATATTATTGAAAGACCTTATATAGACATTTTTATTATCAAGCGTACATATATTTCCAATCGAGAACGAAGTTCGAAGATCCCCCTCCCATGTAATCCCGGATTGTATTACATTTGTAAATAGATTAACCCTTCATGCATTCTCTAATCGATTAGATGCAAAGATGATTCATGACGCTACATCAAACATATTGCAGATATATCCAACAGATACTATCAAGAGAGTGTCAAAGATATTCATGGGAAATGGATTATCTGAAACAAAAATCAATTGAATGTAGATAAGAGAAGACGGTTCGGCATCTTAAGAAATTGAAAATATGTAAATTAGAAACCTCCGGTAATAATTCACCATCGAGTTTATAACATGTATGTATGTATGTATTTGCATCGAATATGTAAAATATTTCCTTTTCCGTATTGAAGTTACTGTTATTGATTATTTATTGGAAGAGATAGATAGAAAGAATCATTTTACCACCACATTTGTAGGTGAGTGTATCAAAATCTGTAATGAATAATATACAGAAAATTTGCTATGCATATATAAAATTTTAGTTGTTTCATATTGCAAGTCAGTAACAATTAAGTTGAAGAAAGATATTTTAGTATCCTTTGACAATAAAGAAGATATTATTTTATTTATTTATATTTCCAGTTTCCTAATACAACAATATTAAATTAAATTCAGTTACTGCTGCCAGTCAGCTTATTGCTTGTATTACAAAGGAGCATTGTAAGTTATATGTGAATTATTTAACTTATACGACGGGAACAATGAAAATTACTGGAACCAGCAATATAGTTGCTACCTGACCCATGATTTATGCAAATTCGGTTAACTTCACATTTATGTAAGGGAAAACAAATGACAGACCCAAGAAGTGTCAGATAGTTATTTTACTGTGACAATTAGAAGTGTGATATAGTAACAAAATGAATTTAACAAGAGAACACTTTTGTGCGATGATTTATTATGGTTTTCGAAGTGGTTTAAGTCAACAAGAATGTGTCCAGCGAATGAATTCTGCTTTTGGTAGTGAAGCACTATCTAAAATTACAATATATCGATGGTTTCAAGAATTTAAACTTGGACGTGACAGTCCCAGTGATGAATTACTGCAAACGCCGGTGCCGTTCGTGAAATGATTAAATTGGATCGACATGTGATGTATGCTGAAATTCGTGCATCATCCTAAGTCATTGGCATTACTACAATACAAACAATTTTGCTTGTTCATTTAAATGTAAGGAAAGTGTATGTGGGGTGGATCCCAGATACTCTGTGAGCAGTCAAAGTGTGCAGAAACGCTGAAATGCTTCCACTCAGGTTTATCAAAATTCGTTTTTAACATCGTCAGTGGTGATGAAACATAGATCCACTCATATTTCTTCTGTTTATCTTTTACTTTGCTTTTGAATACCTCTAGTAGTTCTGTATTTTCGACGGAAGTTTATTAAATATTTCGATAGGTCCTTACTGAAAACTTTTCCCCATGACGCTATCTACTCCAGGGATATAATTGTCATCGTTGTGGTGCCGTGCACTGGAGATATGCATATCATTTAATCTCTGCAGGGTGAAGTTGTTCTTCTGATTGTTATGTGCTACCTTGTAAGTTGTTATGTATTCCTGCAGTCTAACTATTTGTTTTATACTGAGTAGTCCCTTATCTTTGTATATATTCTCAGTATGGGTATACTAATCCACTTCCAGGATTACTTTCAGAGTCTTGTTTTGGATCACCTGCAGATTTCATTAATGTTTTTGCACATTTTCCCCATACCACTATTAAGTAATGTCTGAAATTGATTCACGCAGCCGCCATTTATATTTTAGCGATTTTTATGTTTACTATTTCCACTCCTGATTAAATTCAAATTCATTGTCAAATTTGACATTAGAATCCCATAAGCGAAGTTTAAAGCGTTTTAAGCAGTTATATATAAAAAATTATCGACATAAACTAATAATAATAATAATAATAACTTTATTGTCATTGATCGCAAATACGATATCGACATTGTCATTAAAATGTATAATTGTAAAAATATACAAACAACACATTATAAACACTACTAAAAAAGAAATACTTTATACGAATGACATAAGAACACTCACTGAGAACCGTCAAGGTAGTCTTGAAGCGAATAAAAGGTTTTTCCTAAAATAAATTCTTTAAGTACCCTTTTAAACATTCCTAGACCGCTAACATCTATGATATTGTTGGGTAGCTTATTAAAGATTTTGGCAAAGGAGTATTCATATATGTTGGAAGTATGATGCTTCAATCTTATAAAAAAGTGTGGAATAAACAAGAGTGTATATTCAATAGGCCGTCGATATTTAAGCACGATTTAAGCTTTAATATCGCATAGTATGATTTGTTTAATTTTTTACATACAGAGTCAGCATGACCTTCAAAATGAGGGCAGCATCAACTGTGACTCCTAAAAACCCCGTTGAATTAGATACTATATTAGACAGATCCGTGTCGCAAGTAATAAGTCTACGTTGAGAAAAGAATATGCACACAGTCTTGTCACTATTCATAATTAATCTGTTTCTACTGCATCATAATTGAAATTGATCAATTACCGATCGTATTAAATTTTGCAGATCTTCCCGATTACTTGCAGAAAGTGCAACCGATGTATCGTCAGCGTACATCACTACAAGACCATTTTTTATATGCTTCTACAAGTCATTTATGAATATTAAGAATAGTAAAGGGCCCAAGATTGACCCTTGTGGTACTCCCATACCATTCGTAACTTCTTCCGATTGGTGGCCGTACAGCGATACGACCATTTCTCTATTACTTAAGTATGATTTTATCTACTGCAATAATAGATCCCGTATACCGAGAGAGAATAATTTATCTACGACATAGTCAATATCAAGACTATCGAATGCGCGAGAGAGATAAAAAAAGACCTGCCACATATTTACCAGCCTCAAGCGCATCATATATAAATCTGAAAAATGGATCGTTGCTGTTTCGGTTGGCCTGCCCGACCGAAAACCATGCTGAGATTCTGAAAATAATTTATAATTCTCTAGGAATGCTGATAGCCTCCTATAAATTGCCGTCTCAAAAATCTTTGAAAACACACTTTGTAATGCAATTGGCCTATAATTTGATATAATGGTGGGATCATTCTTCTTATGAACTGGTATAATTCACGATATCTTTAATAAATACAGAAGTATACTGAGAGATTTAATATATTCGTAAGAGGGCTGGCTATTATTTCGCGGACTGCTTTAATAGCACTTAGGTACATGAATACAATCAATTCCCGTACGTTTTGTGTTTTTTAACGAGGAGATTATTTCTATAATTTCTGCGGGTGTGACATTAATATAAATTCTAAATTACAGGTTATTAGTGCTAGTTTATTAAATTAGCACATAAAAATGATATATATTTTCGAAATTAAATATATAGAAATCACTCTGCCGACAGAACAAATGAACGGGAGCGTTTCCAAATTGCGGATTTAATAACATGAAAATTTCTGAATCACAATTCAGTGTCAATGTCAATTGTAGAGTGGAAATTAGAAAGGGCCTAAATGCCATTTTTAACGAAATTGAGTTAACAACATAGAAAGGTTCTAAATATCATACTTTATGTCCTGTGAAAAGCCATAAGTGGAAAAGTTAAAATTTAATTGTCAGGAGGTAGTAATAGATGTCGCTTGGAGTATGTGAGCAAACGTTTTCATTTGATAGGTACTAAGTCCATCACAGAATATTGCCAGTTTGTTTTAAAATCGGCAGGTGTTAGTTATGTGTTTTGTGTGTCTGTATATTAAAATGGAAGGAAATCAAAGAATAAGAAAAGGTAATGGTAGTGGCTCATATCATACTGAACTGAAGCATTTAAAATGGAATGGAAAGTCGTACAAAACGTATAAAAACAAAATGGTACCTGAAAAAACCATTCCCAAAGAGCAGGTTAGGTATACAAACATAATGTTTCCCTTTCTGGTTCTAATCTTGAAAATATGTTATATGTAGGTATCATGTAAATGCAAGCTGGGATGTAAAGATGTTACATACGAAAGGCGACGTTCCCTTTGGGAAAAGTTTTATTGTCAAGATGCTAAAACACAAGGGACGTTTTTAATGGGTTTAATGAGTATTTGTGCTGTGCAAAGAAGGCGGCACGGTTCATATGAGGATCCGCAAAGCAGTCGACGTCAGGCCACTATAGCTTATTCCGTTCCTGATGGTACAGGAAAATTTGTTCGTGTATGTAAAAAACTTTTCCAAGACACCTTCGCTGTTAATGATAAAAGAATTCGCGTACTTATTGAGAAAAAAAATGGGTGAAGCCTGTTATAAAGATAAACGTACCAGACATGCTGCGCCAATATATTCTGAATTTGACCGATCGTTAGTCAAGGCTCATATTAACAGGATCCCAAGGGAAGTTGGCCATTACTCAAGATCTAAATCGAAAAAGGAGTACATTAGCCCCGACTTAAATATTCACAGACTGTTTAAAGCATTTCTGCAATTGCACCCTGATTCAATAGTCACCTATATACATTTTACAGGTCTGTTTTCATAAAGAATTTTCCCAATCTGTGTTTTCACAGACCACGTGTTGATACGTGCAGCACATGTGATAAACTTGACTGTCAAATCAAGGCCAACATTGAGTCAAGTCAATCTGCTAAAACTCAGCTGGAACTTCATCACCGCAAGGCCGAGAGAGCAAGAGAAGTGCTAAAAGAAGATATGATTGAGTCTCAAGAACCCGAACGCATAAAGTGTTGTTTATCCATGGACCTACAACAGGTCATGTTCGTTCCATCACTGACCCACAGCGATATGTTTTACCTCTCACAGCTATCGTGCTACAACTCAGGTGTTCATATTGGCGATACGAATGAATCCTACATGTGTATGTGGCACGAGGGGGTAGCGTCTCGCGGAGCTAACGAAATTGCGTCATGCCTCCTCCATCTTGCTAATCAAGGACTGATTTTTAAGAACCATTTAGTAATATGTTGTGATAATAGCGGGGGCCAGAACAAGAATAGAATTTTATTATTTACCTTGATGTTTTTAGTAGCCAATGGTGTTTTTGAGACTATCGAGCAGAAATTTCTTATCAGCGGCCATAGTTTCATGCCCGATAGGGACTTTGCTTTGATAGAAAAGCGTAAGAAGGTAGCTAAAGCATATGTTCCCTCGGACCTACACGCAATAGTTAAATCAGCAAGGTACTCTCCTCCATTCAGTATTGTTGACATGACAATTTCTGGCTTTTGGGACCTAAAAAGAAGCTGCGGATGCATATATTAACACCACAAAGTTAAATATAAGTAAAGCTTCAGTGATAACCATTGAAGAGGCTAATCTTCCATTTATTAAAATGAAGACCACTTTCTCTGATATTCAGGAAGCAGTGAAAATCAATGTTTTAAAGAAGAAAAAAACTTTAGCTGACCTTAGACGGGCTAACATAATCAAGCTGCCGCCAGAAAGTAAAGTGTCTGAAAATAAAAAGTTTCTCTTCGAAGCATGATTCCCTACCTTAAGAATCCGGCACACCAATGTTTCTATGAACAGCTACTTCACTTTGACGAAAATGTTTCAGAAAATCTAGAAAACGCCTGAAATTAACAATTTTTTACTAAAAAATGTCGATGACACTTACGCCCTTTCCAAATTTTACAATTCTGTTTTTGTTTATATTGGTTATAGAACGTTATTTTGATAATAATTTTTGCTAATAAGTATGTTTTAAGTTTTGTACTACTTGCATATATTTAATAAACGTTTATCAAAAAATTTTCTATGTCTACACTTAATTTTGAACCGTTTTGTTTTTCGCGATTGTTTCAAACTTTTGTTTTTGGCACCTACGCCCTTTCTAATTTCCACTCTTCAATTATAAACACCCCTTACTTCTGCCAGAGAATTATATATATACAAACTAGACATCGAGTTAAGCATATTGGCAATATAATGTGTCGGTAATTGTCCACCTCGTCGACATTTGCATTTAAGCGATTTTTACCTTTTACATTTTCCACCATAAGCGCAGTTTATGGTGTTTTCTAGCAGTGATTTTTCTTTAAATTATCAACATAATGTGACTAAATTCAAGAAAATATGAATTGAAGTTATGGGTTATTGATTCTATTTCATAATATTGGCAATGTTATAGTTACATATAAACATGATCATATGATTATAAGTGATGTTTATTTTATAAATTAAATATTTAGGCCCTATGATTGAAGAACCCAAGATGCCGACTTAATATGTAAATTTCTGAATGGCAAAGCTTAGATCAATTTTAGAAACCCGTTAGTTTTTTTTTTATATAGGTGTTAATTAATTATTAGGAAAAGTAGTTTTATAAATTATGTTTCTTAATTTTTTGTCTTTCCTGTACTTTGCTGCCATTTTGATTTACCAGTGTTTCATTATACAGTTTCTCCTTTCTCAAAAAAATTTTGCTTGTAGTACTTATTACCTTAACACTAAGTTATTGTAATAACTCTTAAACACATCTAATAAGCTGCGCATATCGGGATACATGAACGTTTGGAAAACAAGCATAACATCGTCAACTTATCAAAATATGTTAATAAAATCTGGACTAGGAACTAGGCATTCTTTGCATATGCATATGTTTAAGAGATTACGTAGGCAATTTGATATGGAAAAATAAGTACACGATATCAGCCATATTTTATAACATACGCAAACCATAACCTGCAAACATTCTCTTAAATTTTTGCTTTGGTTTATTATATTTTACTGTGTTATTAAATAATATCTGTACGTTTAAATACGTTACGAATATTACTGATCAGGCTGGTCTAAGCACACTGATAAACTTATTACACAAACAACTTCAACGATTAGGATACACAAAACAATTTTAAATATGTACAAAATGTTACGATACAAGTTAAAAAATGAGGTGTGGCCACCACACGACTTTCTTATACGTATGAGCGTTTCAAACTATACTATTTTAAGAACTTTTTTACACAAAAATTATTCAAAACCCTATTCTCTGTACTTCTATTCTCTTAATAAATACCTATACCTATAGAATGCATACTTTGCAAGATATGCCAGAAAAAGTGCTACTCCCTAAGAGTAAAAGTGTTACTTCCGGTCCGAATTTTGAAATTTCATTTATACAAAAAATATTGCAAATCTAGCACTAAATACTTTTGTACTCTTGATAAATATGTATAGAATGCATAATTTACGACATATTTGCAAAAAATCGCTATTCGATGGGAGTAAAAATGGTACTTCCGGCCTGAATTTTGAAATTTTTTTTATACAAAAGATATTGAAAATTATGTTTTAAATACTTTTATGCCCGTAATTTATCTGTCTAAAAAGCATGACTTGCGAAATATTCGCAAAAAACTGATTTTCGATAAGAGTAAAAAACCTACTTCTGGTAGGAATTTCGAAGAACTTTTTAAATAAAATTGTTCTCAATTTTAATTATAATTACATATGAATTCCTTATAAATTTGCTTAAACTTACGAAATAACGGCAAATTTCAATTTTTTCACTGAAGTAAACTACTACTTTCGGTCTGCCGATTTTACTGAAAATCTAATCAGATCTCAGGAAGGAGATTATATTCGTAATTACAAAATTTGGAATTGATACTTATAGCGGTTTGACCGCTATCGTGGTCACACACACAGAGACAGATACACACACAGACATTTTTTAAAAACCACTTTTTCGGTATCAGGGGACTTCAAAACGTGGACATCTGCAAAATTCTCGAGGTCGAAAATTTTCGTCATCACAATACTTCCTTATACTACGTATAAGAAAGTAAAATGGGAACAACGGTAATTGTAATGAACATCTCCAAAACACAATATAAGGTAAAGCTATTACTTCCAATATCAATATATTATAAAGAATGAAATGGACAGACATTCCAAATTACAAGAATTAGATGAAATATATCTTCGAAGATTGAAAAACAGATTGACCACGATGATGAAATATAATAAAATTTTTGAAGTAATAGTCCTCAATGATTTTGATATCATCATATTCACCTAGAGTGGGAAGGCTGCCTACAAAAAAAGGATATGGGATGGATTAATGGATGATATCGTAGAACCATTTGTTATTTGTGTTGGAAATAATGAATGACAGTGACTTACTATTGTCCAATGAATCATACTCATTTCTGCAGCTATTTGTTTTATAATATTTTTGATATACTTTCAAAATAAATTTTGAAAGTAGTTTACGTTTTGTTATCAAGCCTGATATAATATCAATAATTTACTATGTATGCATATTACTTGCATATTTAAAAGAATATTTCATGCAGTATATGTTCGGGTTTAGAGTTTACCAGAATAGTCAAATGTGTCAAACAACACATTTATTCTTAATTTTGAGTAGATATTACATGTTATTCCAAAAGTCATTCTTGTACAATCATTCTATTAATAAAAACTATGTACACTTAGAAAAAATAATAAAATTTAAAATTGTAGACAACAGTTTAAGCTATATGTTCCGGGTATTGGCGGAATATTTGAATCACTTCTTATTTTGAGTTAGGGTATAAATTTGACAAATTATTCAATATCGTTTTGGGTGTGTGTATCTTCTTTTCTTTTCCATTTAAAATAGTATTTTTGCATGTAAACATTATGATAAACACGAAAACATATCCCAACTGTGGTAACGAATACAATTAATTCCAATAAAATATGCATTCCATTTTCGTTTTGATATTTGATACATACAATACTTGTTTTCAAAGACTCCGCATATATTTATTCTTCCTAGTTATTTAAATTCTTTCGGCAAGGGATGACAGTATAGATTTTAACAGCAAGTATACAATTTACATAAATCTATTTTCCGTCCATCTCTCTCCAATATATACGTATTCGAGAGAAAGTTTTGTAGAAATTTCTTTTTTCTCCGGGAAAAATTTAATTTCCACCGCCGTATTTATAATTTTCCCCCCGTCATCTTCGTCTACTATGTCTTCACTCTTACGTCAACGAACGAGGTGCATTCGATGAATATTGATGCTATAGAGACCCTATTCTTGACGAAATAATAACGTTCCCCAGTTTGTGCGGTTATCGAGGAGTGCTAACCGAATATCTCTGTGGATTTGTCGCCTCTCACCTTATTCAATGGAAATATTTCAGCAACATTAAAGGAAGTGTAATTTCATATAGCTTTGTTCGATTTGACCTGGCTTTTTATACAGTCAGTAAGTAAACATTATAAATCTCAGAATATTATGTAGAGGTTAAGAAAATACGTGTATTTGAACGTTCATTTAAAAATGTTGCTTCACAAAGAATTGAAAATTTTTGCATTATTTTTGATAACCGCATATATGTACAGTAATGTGCAGAATAAAGCAAGACCGTACTAATCTTATATATCACTGTGGATGTATGTGTGTGGGTGTGTAAGTTCCCTATAGACTCCGAAACCGCTGAACCGATTTTGATAAAACTTTCAGGAAAGCTCTAGCATAGTCTGGACCGTGTTCCTGTAAAGTTTGGTGCCGATGGGACCAAAAATAAAAACATTTTCCATCATTTAATCGTGTTGATATCGGATCACCTGTGATTATTCCGTGGTTAGAATAGTACTAATCCATGAAGTTGCACTATTGACCTTATTTACATTGGATCACCTGTGATTATTCAGTGGTTAGATTAAAAGTAGATGTACGAGGTAGGCCCATAAATTCTCGGCCTGACAGGCTTATACAGGTTTAAACGTGTTCAAACTCCGTCACATCATGCATGCACATACGTGAGGTATACACTAAAAATATGACGGTTCGAACCCTAGTAGTTTTAAGTAACCATCCAACCAACGTGACTAGCGCACGAAAATGTCTGAAGTAACAAAAATTGAGTACCGCGTGGTCATTAAATTTTTAATAAAAGAAGGGCATACACCTTATCACATTAAACAACGTTTAGACGGCGTTTACGGTGAATCATCTCCTCCGTATTCAACTGTAAAAAGGCGGGCAAAATGTTTCCGTTTGGGACAAGAATCCCTGGAAGATGCTGATCGGTCCGATCGACCAATAGGACATTTCTTTTCGCCCAATGCGCATGCGCGAAGGGCCAAAACTTTCATACTACAAATTCAGTGAACTTGGAGATGAGATGGCGCTAGCGTCAATTGAAATGTTTGTTATGCTGTAGTTATATGTCATTCAAAACTACATTTCAAATTTGACACGTTTGACATATTTTTGCAATCCTTTCTCGTACATCGTATTAATTATATGTTGATACAAATAACCAGTCCAAGTGTTTAGTGTGCGGGTTTGGACAGGATGAAGTTAACAAAAAGCATAGGTTTAAGATAAGATTGGCATTTCCTTTGTTTAAGAAGCGCATTTTTGACATGCTCTTTGCCTTGCAGGTTTGATACCTTTTGATTTATGTATTAGTATTATTATTTGCATGCTGAATTTGTTCCTTTTGGTACATATTAGTGTTTTTATTTGTCATATTACACAAGATTTGTATTATTATTATTGTCTTCTCATTATTGGTTGTGTAATTTAATTTTATTATGTTTTATTGTATAGGTATATGTATCAATAAAAATTATTATTATTATATCCCTATGTTTTCCTTGACAGTTTTCACTTACTAGATTATTATATTTCTCTTAATCTTATATAGAGTAGTAGTTTATTGTGTCTAATAGGTCACCGTAAGAGGGATGTTATAATACATGTAAGTAAAAGATTAATATTTATATTTCGTATTACATATTTAATATGTAACACCACAAAATTACACATAAGATGCTCAAACTATGGCTATAATTGTTACTGTAACTAATATTTATTACCATAGCTTTAGTAACTTTTGTGTATGTTTGATAACACGAATATTTTTCAGTTTTCTGAATACACCTGGCAAATTTTCCTTTATTTTTTCACGTGAAGGGAACATATCCCCTTGAATTTCTTTGAATTCCAGGTACATAAACTGTAACCATGTTGTAACAATTCTTGACAAATGAGATATTGAGATTTCAAATCGGTAACTCATGTCCTCAACAAGCAAGCCACCTTTCAATCGAACAAGTGTCAACACTAATTCTTCAAAGTAATTGAAGCGTCTTCTCTTTTCATCGATATTCATATTTCTTTCTTTTGTGAAATATTTTGCCTTCCAATAAATTAATTTCTGCTTTGTTGGCTGAAGAAAGTTATATAGGACCCCAATGTGCTCATAACTCAACCCAGTGTAAAAATGACATTGTTTCTTGCTACTTTTAATTTTTCCCAAGAATCCCTTGAATCCACCTCTCTTTTGTTTCGACCGTTTTTTCTCAAACAACAATTGCTTTATTACAGTTTTTTGATCTTCAATCTTCTTTTTCAACATCTGGACTTTTTGTAATCGAAAGGTGGTTTGAGACTTTGTTGACTTCGTTTGCTGAAACTTTGAAATTATATAATGAAGAATTTACTTTAAGGTAACGAATACTTTTTGTTCCACTTTCTCTTGAATGAAAGGAACTTTCTTAGCGCCGGGTATCTCATCCTCTAAATTGTCAGGAATTGGAACGACATTTTCCACATCAACATTCTGCACATAAAATATAACTCGATAAAATAAGTACTTGCTGTGTCATATGTTATTTACACACCTGCAGGTTTTCATTATCAGTACTGTAAGCGTTTATTTCCCCTTCGTCTTCAGGCTCACCATGTAGACTGCATATATATTTGTCTTTTGTAATGTGATCCAACGAGTTAAATCTTCCATCACTTCTCTTACAAAAGTTGAGCCACGTCAAAGCTTTCTTACAAACAGCACATATCAATACATGATTTTCACTGTCAGGAACTTCCCCTTTGCGATAATGCAAACAGGGCCGAGGAAATTTGGTAAATGTGTAATTTTGATCAGGCTTCTTATATCTGCTATCACTCTTACAGGTACTGTAAACGCATTTTTTAGTAGCCCCCTTATAATGTTTTACACGTTTCATCGTTGAAGGGCAAAAATAAACCAAATAATACCGCAATAATAAACAAACTGGCAAACGTCAAATCTGATTTTGAGGTTAGGTTGAAGTTTGAATACCCAAATCATTTAATTAATTTATAATCAACGCCACTTCAATCTTGTTTTATTTTTTGGTAAACTATTATTATTGTAATCATGTTTTGCATATTCATGCAGAGTGCAAGTGGTGGAATCGGCCCCGTTACGGACGTACGACAATGTAGTACGAAACTTTTAAATTTCGCGGTTGACATGCGCCACAAAATTTTGTGAAAAGAAATGTCCTATTGAAGTGATAAAGCCTCTACAAATTTCAATTATTGAACATATAGTGCTAGTAGACCGCCGTTTGAAAGTGAAAGAATTAGCAGTGATAACAAACATTTCCGAAACAAGGGTTCGCTGATTTCTCCATGATCATTTGGGTATAAATAAAATTAGTGCTAGATGGTTACCGGTACTTCTTTCTGCTCTCCAACGTGAACGTCGAGTCGAATGTGCGCAGTCATTTTTAAATATGTGTGTAGACCACCCAAAACCGATTTTGGAGTTCATTGTCACAGGGGATGAAACAGTAGTTCTGTTTTACGATCCTCTATCGAAATGGCGGCGACCTGATGAACCTCGTCCCAGAAAAGCGAAAGTCGTTTAATCAACGAAAAAGGTGATGGCCACAATAATCTGGGATTTTGGTGGCACTTTGCTAATTGACTTTATAGAGCGCAATACAAGTGTGAACGGCACATATTATGCGTCTTTATTGCATAAATTAAGGGACAGTATTCGTGCAAAAAGTCGTGGAAAATTGACAACAGGTGTGCGATTATTGCACAACAATGCTCCATACTGCCGCCATTTCACAATCTACCATCCGCGAATGCGGCTTTCAAGAATCGGAACATCCACCGTATAGTCGGATATGGCTCTTTGTAAATTTGTTTTGTTTTCTAATTTAAAATAACGTAGTTTTAAGGACGACAGTGAGTTGCAAGCAGCTGTTATAGAAAATTTTGACTGAAAAATTTCAGATTATTTTTACAAGGGCGTCGAATTATTAATTAATCGTTGTAATAAATGTATATAAGTTAGGGGAAATTACATTGAAAATAAAAATTCTTATATTGTTCCAAGTGTCTTTTTTGTATATTAGGCCGAGAATTTATGGCGCCTACCTCGTAGGTATAGCAAATTCTATTTATAATTGCCTATCAATACTAAACCTTATATTTAGGAGCATAATTTTCATCTCGAAATTTGGTTAGATTTTCAGTGAAAGTAGTAATTAGCAAACTTACTAATATTTTGTCAACTATAAAGTTCTGACAAATTTCATATGAATACAAAAGTACTAAAAAATAAGTTTGAAAGTAACTCTATAAAACGGCTTTAAAAAAATTCCTACCAGAAGTACCTAGCTCAGATTTACAAAGAATATGAAAATATATTTTATTTTGGAGCAATTTTTGTAAAAGAATATTTTCAAAATTCGAACTAGAACTGACATTTTTACTCTTGTAAAAAAAGCAGTTTTAAAAAATATTATGCAAATAATGGAGTCCGCACATATTTATTAAGAGGATAAACCAATTTAAAACGTAATTTGGAACAACTTTTCTCTACAAAAATCGAGTAAAAAATCGCACCCCACTTTTTTGTCTGTAATAAAAATATATCATTTTACTAGTAGGTACCTACTGATAATAAATTGGTCTCGTTATTGACTATAAACATGGCCCACTTTGTCAGTAAGAGCGGTGCACGACGGTAATAAATATTTATACATAAATATACATTAATTAAATATTTAACGTTACTAAAAAAATAAAGAAACAATTAAATATTTTACTCCAGAATAAAAGCAGTGAACCAGCCTAAACATTTTTACATTAATCTTGACCGTACTGAGATTCTTTACATCTCTACTTTTATTTCGTATTTTATTACACAATTTAATTGCTTTCTTCCGGTCCCCCTTTCAAACAATGCGGTTTCTATAAAGACGAACTGCAAGATCCAATGAATTCTTGGTTAGGCTTGCACTAGAACAAACCCGTTTTATTAACTTTTAAATATCAATTATTCCAGCAACAACCGGAAGTAATAATTCTGTTACTATAAAATAACATAATAATTTAAGATTAAAATAATTTTTAATAAAAATACAAACAATTAACTAATTATATAAGCTTATATGTATATTACTCTTGATTGTGTAAGACATTCATTTCTTATTTCTTTTGATATTTTATTATTCAAATTAATTGCTCTGTTTTCCGGAGTCCTTTAAAACAATGCGATTCTGTGATTGGGTGAAAGCTAGGGTTGATGTCAATTAAAAAACACTGATTTGTTTGTTGAAAATTTTGCTTTTATATTGAACCGGTCTTGTATCTTAGCAAAGATCATTCAAATATACATAATTAATTAGTTCTGATTTCAAAACTTTGCATAAAAATGTAATACCTATGGTTTTTTTTTGTTTGTACTTAGGGACGAACCCTTGTACAATATTTATATTGCATTTGTTGTTAATTTACTCAAATAAATGATGTCAACAACGTTATACAATGCACACAGAGTCACATCACCTATAATAAAGATATCAAACAAGTATATCTTGGTCATAAATTTATTTAAAATTTCTATACGAAACACACATTATCACAAAATGTCTATGCATACATAAATGATGTAAGACTAATCTGAATAATATAGAAGATTACTATGCAGTCTTATATTCATGAAAATCATACTTTTATCATCCTTTCACATGGTTTACACATCAAAAGTAAATAAAGCATCTTGTTACCACACATACAATTCTTACGTCTTAAACCTACATATATGGCCGATATAAAAGTATAGATTATATCGATACCCAACCATAATTGTTAATTTTGTAAATTAAGTGTGATACTCCAAATTTATTTGTTTGTATATCACAGGCTGTAAGCAGTAATTTTAAAAATCGTGAAAAAGTCAATAGCATCATTAAATGTAAAAATGGACGTCAACCATGAACATCTATTATTATGCCAAATATATTCTTAATTCGGTAAAGAAACTAACTTTTTGCATACAAACATAATTAAACCACAGTCTTTTTCATATCAAGAGCATTTTAGAAACAGGAAGTAATACCCCCACTTTGGCCCAGGTCCATTGGCTCGTATATTGTCTAGAGGAAGTAAAAGTGGAGCGCGATATTTGAAAACATTCTCTATTTCATATCTTTTTCAATAGTTAATGTAGATAGTTACAGGGTGCAGTCAAATAGTAAATTTTTACGTATACAAGATTGTAACATTTAGAGTCTTTCGCAATTTAATTCTTCAACATTTCAATTTTTTATCGTATCACTTAGAACAAAGTTAGTTAAATTCCCCCCCGACGCAGGATTTTATATGTATTTTATTTGTTTTATAGAGTAGATAGTTTTATTTGAGATTCAGGCTTAACCAATAAAGTGTTACTAATGTTTTAAACCGCCCCCCACGATAACATTCTGGTTTAGTAAAGTGCGGCTTTATTAGCATTTCCCCTTTTTAATAAAATAGTTTAACTTTTTAACAAGCGGATTCATATCTATTAAGCTCCCCCCCCCTCTCATAACAATATGTAAATACCCATAGTCTCAGTTTAAGATAGGAAACCAATCTATTATCTTTGGAAAAAAGAGCGACTGTAAATTAGTGCATATTTTCCTAACATACGTCTTATAATTCCTTTGTGTGCTCTAAATTTACTAAGGACATGCATACGAATAATACAAAATGATTGACAAAGAACTTGTATGATGGCGTAATTGTTATAGAAAAACTGAACAAAATATCTTTAAATCTCAAATATTCATAGATTAATATTTATAATTAACAAGAAATGAATTGATTAATTATTTAGGATATGCACTTTCAATATGAATAAAATTATTGGTTAGGTGAGTATCAGTCTGCTATGCACACTGCATTAAATACAAACAATTCACTGCGCTTTTATTGCCATCAAATATAAGATAATACATAGAATTCGGCTTTTTACCTATTTCCAATTTCCTAATGGTACAAATTTGCATATGTCAGTTAATAAATTAATTTTATTAGATACGATTTAAAACGCATATCTTTATTTGTTAAAATGTATAATTCGAACATATTAATATAGACTAATATTCTTAAGTAATTAAAGCATTATTTTTCTATATATGTTTGCATATTTGTGCAAGTGAGGGTGTATATTTGTATTACGTATCTGAGTATTTTGCTAGTCAAGCAACTTTCCTTCTGAGTGTTGATTTTGTTGAATCCTCGACGAATGTCTTGGCTGAAGTCTACCACAGGTGGGTCATAGTAATTCATTGTTACAAATATTTTTGTTGGGTTTAAGCTCGTAGGATATATCTGTATCTTATTTCGTATTCAAGGAAGACATCTATTTATATATCTGCTACATCGGATAGCATATTTATTCGTGCATATTTAGACACTTTTAGATGCACTAGAGACCCTCTTGTACATCGCATCAAGCCATAAGGTTTATACAACATACATATTACTTCTTAAGAGAGTTGCCTACCTATTTACTTTGTATGTATTATTTAACTATTTTTGAAATTCTTTAGTTTGTGTGTGACAATTTTAAATTGTATAGAAATGGAATATAGAAATATAGAAGATTCATGCAGAGAAATAAGCTTTTCTTCTATAATATCAGGTACTAAAGTCGTAAAGATGTTAATGGGGACATCAAACTGTACTATTATTCTACAAACCGTGGCCTAGAGCTATAATGTGTACGTCAAGAGTACCAACAATTTTACATTTTGTGCTCAGTCTGAAGAGAATTTAAATTGCTGCTAATTGGAATTCTGTTTTTTTTTTCAAATAATGGTACAGACGTACTTCCCTAACTCGAATCTACAAGCGACTGAGAGAGCAATTCAAATTATGGAAAATTTGATTTATAGAGAAATATATTTAATTAAGGCTAAGTGTGTAATAACGGTATGCACATATTATATTATGTTATGTATAGTATACACGTTGTATTTTTAAAAACACTAGATTTATATACATAAATAAGAAAAAAACGTGAACAGTTATTTCATCATCTTGATCATGATGTCTGCAACAATACATTACACACTTATACTTTGCTAAATACATACATTCTAAAAAATAGTTTTACTTTTTTTACTTTGCTAAATGCTAGCTCAAACTTACTTTTTTCATCAGAAACAACATTTTTAATGATACTTTCTAAACCTCCTTCATCTGTTGGGAAACCCATTGTATGCACACCATCATCAATTAACGTTATCTTCAAATGTAACTCCATCCATTTTCATTGGCATTTGGTATGAGGTCCAAAACTTTTTTAATTCAGACAGTGAAAGGTAATCTTCGTCATCCCAGTCATGAGCTTCCAACATGAGTTCATCATTAGTAAAACCTGTTGGGCATTTGGGTACTCTTTGGTGGTTTTATTCGCATCTTTAATTGCGTCAAATAGTGACACAGTTGTTGGAGTTACAATCTTTTGTCCTTAATGCTTTTTAAGGATTTCTACGATATGGTCCATCGGTTATAAAAGAGCAGTCCGATTGAGGTGGAGAATATTTCACTTTAATGTTTTAGTTTTGTTTGAACATTCTTAGAATGTGCTGGACAGTTATCAACAAACAAAAGAATTTTCCTTTTTTGAGCACCAAACTTTATCTAACTTCTACTTCTCACAAATTTCATCTGTCATCCACGTTCTTGTTGTACTCGCAATTCACTTCATGTGAATTTATTTCCTTAAAACAACGTGATTTTTAGATTTTTCAATAACAATCAATGTTAACCTTTGAGTTCCTCTTATATTGTTTCCAACTACAGTCATAATTCTCTTATTACTGTTTTTTCCACCAAAATACTTTTATCCTTTAAGCGCTAGTGTTTCGCTGGGTAAACATTTATGACAAAATCTCATCTCAACTGCGTAAAAAATGTTATTTTCGTCGTATTGCCTGATTAAATCCAGTACGCAGTTTTTTTGTCAGTTATCAGTAGATTGCAATTCACTTTTACCATACATCGATATATGGACGATATTATGCCTTTCCTTATACTTATCTAACTATCCCTCGCTAGCTGAAAATTCCTTACGCCCCAGAGCAGAAGCAAATTCATTTACTTTATCTCTAATGAGGCATCAAGAGATAAGAAAGTTCTTATCACGTGCTGTAGTAACCGACTTAAGTATAGCATCATCAGTATCACTATTGACTCAAGTTGTAAACTTTTTCGTTTGCTGCTAAAATTATACTCATCTCTTTTTTCTAATAGTTTGTTCTTATTTTTTGAAGTGGTGGATAAAGTAATAGCGGAAATCCCTAATTGTTTTGCAATATCTTTCTTCTTCTTTTTACCTTTTTACATTTCATCAAATAATTTCAATTTTAATTTTTTTAAATTTCGTTTGACGTTTTTACTTATACAATTTGAGTTAGGCTTGGCTACGCCCTAAATATCAGTTTGAGTGTTAGAAATGTTCGAGTAATAGATGTTTGAATTACGGCGATATAATTACTTTGCGAGATTGTTGAAAAGTAATTGTTTGGAAGAAATATTCGAATTAAAGACAACATTGAGTTAAAGAAATTCGATTTAATAAATACGTTTTTTTGTCACTTTTATTGCAGGCTTTTAGAGATTTATGTGATGGACTAGTATTATTTAAATGAAAATGTTTGTCTCGAATTGAAGTAATTAGAATTTTTAACTAACTAAGCTTTAGTTAGAGAGCTTATCTATTTAATTAGATTAATGGATTTGCCACTAAGTTACCGAACAGTATTATTACTAATGATCCGTATGTTGATGACAAAAATGCACTACTCATTAAGTCGTGGAAGCTTATCAGTCAACTACAATCTTAATGAATTACCACATTTATTATATTATTGCAATTTGTTATAAATTGATAAATTAGATTAATGTAGTAAAATTTCTTTTCAGTATAACAATAAGGAAAAAATAAATCTAATGTACTACAATTTCGAGTATTTTCCTCCAGAAAATATTTTTTAAAAGGAAATTTTATTCTAGACTAAACAAAATGCTCAAATCAAGTAGGAAAGTGCAAATGTGCTAACATCGCATGCACGACCATTCCGAGGGCAACGGCATCATCCCTTTTTTACCTTGATTTGTACAAATGGTCCTAATTCAGAGAAAGAACCTTCTTCACGTGTCGTACGCCGGTTGCAGCTTGCCTCAGGCTCGGGATCCGCCCCGGGTTTCCTTGTAATTTACAGCCTTCCGTTTCCCCTCGTGCATCCCTTCAAAACGCTAGCAAAATAACGAGACTTCTGGACTGCAACAGTAACAAACACGAAAAAAGAAACATACCTACATTTGCTGTAGGTATTGTTAACGTGCAGCTCACGGTTTCAGAACAACAAGAAACGAAATGTTATTCATACAATTTATCAAGGTGTTGAGGTATCACTTATACTAAATTTAGCAATGTTCATCTCTTGATGTGGATGTCTTTAAATGATTATATTAGAATCGTCTTCATAAAATCACACTACATTAATCTGTAAGATATAGATACTTACCTTTCATATTTAGTGTATACAAAAGATTAGGAAGATTAGTGACGCATGAATCAGAGTTAACAACAGTAGCTTGATACATAGTTGAGAGAAGATTAGAGAGAAAGATATTGGCCACCCTGCGCGCGTTTTCGGTGGTATATTTAACGCCATAAAGAATCTCCCAGGGCGACGGTATTGTTCAACGTTTAAACGTTGAGGTGTTATTTATTACCATGGAAAATATTAATTTCTTTTTATGATAATATCCCGTGTTCTTGCATATATATATTAGATATTAATTTCAATTTACATAAATTTAGGATTCAAGTTTTTTTTCTAACACTTGGTAGAAAATTAATGCAATTTTGAACAAAACTATTATAAATTTTGCGTATTTGCATTGAATTTAGCATTTTTAAAGTAACATTGTTCTGTTTACTACCACGGTACTATTAGTGCATTCGTAAGTATTAAATTAAAAATCAATAATCTTCATCATTTAAATTATTAATAAAACTACTATATTATATATTAGTACATAGTTAGCAAAATGTCATTGCTGAAGTATTGATGAAAAACAAAATACATATATCAGAATGAAGTTTTGAGTAAATTTTACAATACTCGTTTTCCCCTTAACAACACTATTATCCCAGGTCAGGGTCGCAAATCCAAACAAATCATTATATTAGATTATTATAAGTAATTTTTATAAAACTTGTGTATCGTAAATTGACTTTCCTGAGTGATAGATATAATATTTTAAATATATTATAATGACTACTCTAGTTTAACATCGAAAATACTTGTATTTTTAGAATTACACGAAATATATGGCTGGCATTTTTGTAACAAACAATAGCTGTTACTTTCGTGTTTACAATCAGCTTTCTAACACTTAATCATGTTTAAAAAACACGAAAAATTATTATAATATTGGCCTTTTAATGTTCAGTTTTTACATCTTACGAAGGCATATAAGGTCGGTGATAATAATAATAATAATAATAATAATAATAATAATGCCTTATTAATAATAATATATACAAGTCAAGCTATATTTCAACTATTATTTAACAGGTAGAAAGTCTTTTAAATTAGACTAACTGTGGGTGATGTAAGGGACTATTTACGTAAAGGAAGACAATACAAAATTGACTTGAATTCTGACCTGTAGCAGAAAAATGTACAACAATCAGTATATTATATTTTGTTATATAGATTAATTCACATAAAAGATAATGAAGTATATTTTTGCATCTTCTATCTAACTAGAAGAATACAACAAAATTTTAAAAAAATCCAATTTAATAATAAATTAAAGGTATATTATATCTAATCGGATACAAAAATAATAATGTCCGCCAATATTATTTAGTAATTATTTTTCTAGCTCATGGCTGTATTTTAGATTTAACATTTACTTCAAAAATATATGCGGAATTAATGCCAACAAATTATAAATTTTAGAAATGAAATACTCATGCTCTTTGTAAAGAAGTCAGAACCAAGTCCAAGTACGCATTCTATTTACATTAAGAAAGTCGGTATAATATATATTTCAGAATGTATAAAAGTGTTATGAGCATCAATAGAATATCTGAATGTACACCGAAAAATAGGCGCGTACCATAATAACGACAAAATACTACTACAGTAACTTTATTCAATAAAATATTTTCTATTAAATTATACATTAGAAGAAATATGGACGGATAGAAGAAACGTATAAAACTAATCTAATATGACATCTTGAGGCAGTTGTTTTTGACAGATATAGTCCACCGTTTGTTTTTTTCCATAAGAGCATATTTAATTTATAGGGGGACAACGATCATGTTAGACAATGCCGGGCTATGCATTAAATAACCCACGACTGACAAAACCCAGCAAGGTAATGTGGAATTAAAATTGAATTATTGAACATTTATGGGTTTAATACAACTGAAGACACGTGTTTCTAACTCATTAGTATTCTTTAGTACAGTAGTTATCCGTATCCTCCTTTAGGCGTCCAGGTGTTCCGCTTTTCAAAAATTTCTCCATCATGTCCTATCCTTGGATATTTTTCCAGCATCGTTCTATGTACTTCGTCGGTCCGCCAGCAGCTGCTCTATCTTCTGATTCCATACTCTTCTTGGTCTATCTCTGTGTCTCTTGTTCCAGCCGGCCTCCCGTATTTTTTACAGGGTTTGTGTTGCTCATTCATGTGAGGTGTCCAAACCAACTGAGTTGTTTTTCCTGGATTTCTTCTATTGCTAATATTACATTTAGTTTTTCTCCTAAATTCTTATTTCTAATTCTATCCAGTTTGGTAACGACATCTATTCTCCTTAATATCCTCATTTCAGCTGCTATTATTCTTGATTTCCGCCTCTTACTCAATACCCATAACTTGCTGTCGTCGCATGTCGGAAGAAATATTGTCTTGTAAATCTTTGTCTTCTGAACTCTCTCTTACTTAAAAATATTTACTTCAGTGCATGATATAAACAGTTTACAATTTTTATTCTATTATTCACATCTGCCTCTATATCTCCTTTGTGGTTGATTATGGTTCCGAGATATTTTAAGTTTTCTATAACTTTTATTGGATAACCGTCTATTGTTATATTTATTTCTTCTTCTTTGGAGACTGTCAATACTTCCGTTTTTCCTTTATTAATATTTTTTCCAAAGTTCTTCAAAGTTTCATGTCATATTTCTTTGCAGAACATTTTTAGTAGAAGCTGTAATTGTCAAGTCGCCGGTATACAAGAATTCCTTGGCTATTATAGGCTGGAGATTTTTGGACCCTAATAAGTCGTTGTTAGATTATTGGCATTTTTGCAATATAGTCCATAGCAGTATAGCACAGAAAATATGTGTTAATAAAATAATATGTGCAAAATGAATTCCAAAATCCGAAAAACCTGTCTACGTCTAAAGGAGTTATTAATGTATAGATGCCCCATACTCGGCCACGCATATTAGTAAAAACATAAGATTATTTGTAGCCATTTGGTAAGTTGATATTTATCCCCAATAAATTAAGGATTTTCTAACAGAAACTACTAATGTCAAGCTGATTTTCCTGCTTTTGTTACTAGTTCACTATATTCATCAATAAGCTCATTTCTTTAATATATTCGCTACGAATAATTTTAAGTGTCCACTAATATGACTGGCTGAAAATATGGCATTTACGCCGCTATCAAGTTTGGAGTTTCTGAGGGTATACACCCTACAATTATTATTACAATTATACTACAAATATTTCTCAATAAACGTACATTTTCTTAGCTCTACTGTACTGAGAAATACTAATAAGCTGAAAGTACCTGCAGTTGAATAAATTTTGACACAAGTCCCATACAATTATAATTCACTCAAAACTAAATAATATATTTGTTATTTTTACATATAATTTATTGTAGAAAGATATTACCCTCATCATGAACAGATTTACAATTAAATTTGCTTGTTTGAATCCACATTACTGAAAATATTATTGTCCTCAATTGTAACACTGTGTTTATATGAACGTACATGCATTGTGTGTAGGTTTTAGATTTTATCTGAACATAGAGAAGCGGCAACATTTTGTGAGTCCATTAACGCCTGAGTAGTAATAATCACGTAAATTCTGTTTTCACTCTCGAGAACGAGAGGGACTATTAATTATGATGCAAGACACACACACAGCTGTCCCCTAATAACTACGTACCTTTCAATTGAATTAAAATAGCATCTGTATTCAGTCGTAAATTTAATGTGTCATATTATGTAGGTTATAAAAGTATGTACGTTTATGTCTATTCAAGAATCTGCTGTGTATGTTATTTATTACGTCCTTAATTTTTAAAATCAGTGGTATATATTTTCCCTTGATAATGAATGTGTAGCAAATAGGCCAAAGGAAATATTTATGATACATACAACACTAATACACTCAGCCAGTTGAAGAATACGAACTACGTAAAGTAATCGTACGTATAAAAGGTAATATTCATTGGTTTGCGGTAATATAAATGCTACTATGTTGGTGTATCTTGCCGTTACTAGCAGTAATCATTGACTAGAGAGGGTTCTTTTTCGGCAAGGCTGGAAATAGTAAATGTTAAGACATTGTTTAAAAATCGTTTGCAAGAACCAGTTGAAAATTACCGTCAAACAGCTCTCTTAGGGCTGGGTTTACCAACACCGATTAGAACACTTGGTTAACTAAGGTATACGCCGGTTATATAAACAGTGTTTAAGAATGTATTGTACAAGGTTTGCAACGTATTTGCTAGTGCATTTTCTATATTTGAATTTGTTCCTTGTGCTTTTTGTCCTTGTCTTTAAGAGTTGCTGCTGATAGATTGGAAATTAATTTTATGATGCTTTATTGCTGTCAAGAAATTACAGTTAAATGCCGTTTATCCTTCATCTGTTGGATATGCCTAACCATCTAAAGTTTTTACTCAATAACAAATGAGTAAGTTGGCCAAGTGTGTAGAAGATTGTTCAAATATATATTATGGCCAAACTAACTACAAGAGGCTTAGGGAAGTTAGCTTATGACTTAGCTGTTGCCAACTGGAATAAAATAACAGAAACATAGAAAAATGATGAAATGGCATCAAAAGATTGGTTATTGGTGTTCATAAAACTACACCAAAATTTATCGATTTGCACTCTATAAGGGTTTACAAGTCTTTCACGAGCTACATCTTTCAAGCGGGTAAATATTAATTTGTTTTTCTTGCAATATTGGTGCCTTTTATAATAAGTACAAATTTCAAGCAACTGATGTATGTAATATCTATGAGACTACAATGGTCCGTGAACTATCTAAAACTATTTAGAAAAGAGGAATAAACAAATTGGTGCTATTACTCTAGGAGAAAGGGATATATTAGTAACAATGGTTGTAGTTGTCAACGCAGTTGGTAGAAGTGTACCACTAATGTTTATATTACCTCGAAAAAATTCAAGACATCCAAGATCAGCCAGTCTTGATTATATTGGAGTAGCCGATACCTCTGGATAGATGAGAGGGAAACAAGTTTATTATTTATTTAACATTATGTCGATTCAAGTGCTTAAATACTGGAAAGATAATGATGTGATACATTTGTATGTTCCTTGTCACATCTCCCATTAACTTCAATTCTTAGGCAGAATAGTGTACAGTCCACTCAAGAGAACATTCAATCGTCAGATCGATGGGCTGCTGAAGTCGCACACCGATGTTCCTAAGGGGTATTTATGACATTCAAACACTATTGATAAAAGCTGTGCTACACACTCTAACATTCAGAATTGATTCTTAACTACCAAAATTGTACCTTAAAGAGAGATTTTTACAGATGATTCTTCAAAAACATGGTGGCACAATTAAATGAAATATGATCGATCACCTAAGTGTGGTCTATGAGCAACCTGAACGTCTATTAATAATTCAACTTTCAACATAATATCCTCAACCATGAATTCCTACTGCTGGATATTCCACATATGTGTCGACTCGTCTTACGCCACAACAATTAAAATCTTTCCGGAAGGTTTCTTTTCGGAAACAAGTAGCTAACCGCCGGAATCGTAAATCTGCAATTTTAGCGGACACTTATGAAAGATGGTAGAAAAAGCTCGGGAAAGGTGAAATCGAAGGAGCAAAATAAAGGGTAAAGACCTTTTTATAAAAAATGTAAGTTGAAATAACTGCAAGGGCAAAAAGAAAATGATTTAAAAAGCAAACAAAACAGATTATGAAGAGTGTGATGAGCTGAAATATAATTATCTTATTTCTGCTCCTTGTCTGTAATTTTTCATATAAGTTTACCCCACATTTTGTACCAACATTCCCCGGTGCAGAGCACATTGGTACAGTCCGTATTATTTATTGTAAAAATTCGTAAAATGTTTTGTTTAAATGCCTTGAGTTAAAGGTATGCTGTTTATTTCGATATATTAACATTTTTTCTGTGTTAATAAATTGGAAGCAAAAAAATAATTATCCAAAATGTAACAACTTGCCCCCCCCCCCGCCCCCACCTTCTCTTATTCTTATAATAGATTCATTACATGGTAAGCTACATGGGTTCTTCTGATCTGAAAAGGCTTAACGTGACCAATATGACCCGAGACTATAATTGATACTGCTACAATATTTATACAAAGAAAAATAACTGCTTACTTAATTAATAACGAATATCAAATAACTCAATATAAAATTACATGATATGTTGTAAAGGGAAATGCTAAACGCAAGTTTAGTCTTTCAAAAATAGCTACATCTGATACTTTTCATTTATCTTTATACCTACGTACTAGATTTAACAACTGTAAAACACACACACTTCATATTACAAACACAAACATAACAAAAGATCGCTAAATTGAATGGCATTCTCGCGTACGTAGGGAAGGAAAAGGATAACCTGCTACGGAACTGCCAGATCAATTTTCTTTCGTAAAACAGGTATACAAATACGCCAATGCTGTTAGCATACATGTAAATACATGTGCCATATATTTATAGAGTGTATGTGCGTATGTGCAAAATGTCAGGATGATGAATGGAGGCTCTAAGGGAATGAGAAAATTTTTGAGATCACTTTATTTTATGCCGTGTGTGTGTAACTTAAATATACGTATGGGGGACCTTTTACTTTTACTTACTTTTACGTGTATTTATCGAGCATTCTCTTATGTATGTATATGGGTGTATGTTGTACTCCTAAGTAAATTTTAAAGTGAATAATACATGGAATACATTTAGGAAATTAGTTTAAGCAACAAAATCACATTCGTTTACGTGTCAATTTGGGCACCGAAATACATTTGTAAAATGAATAGAAGTAATTACTAATAATACAAAGTGTTTCACATTACATGATACACCGAAATAAATTGTTTATTAACAGCGCAATCAGTATACAGCTTTTGACATTTTTCTAGGAATGATTTTTTTTTTGAATCCAAATCAGGCCGCTATTATTAAAATAAAAATGAGGTGTGGGCATCACACGACTTTCATATACATATGTGCCTTTCAAATTATGCAAAGTTGTTCTAAATTAAGGTTTAAATACTTTTTTCTATTCCGCTGCTATAAAGTTCACTTTATGACACCCGTTTTGGTACCATAAAGTATTACTTTATCGCACGCAAATTCTATTTTTCTGAAATTGGTAACAAAAAAGAATGGAATCAAATCGTTTTTAAATATCAAAATAATATATAAGCCTTTAAAGTAACAAATATGTGCAATAGAATTGTACAAAGAATAAAAAGCTTAGCGGCTCGTTTTCTAAAATTGAACGCCTGCGCAAAAATCATGTCTTACGAAACTTGTATTTTAATATACTATTATCCTCTTAAAAGATACGCCTGTGAGAAAATGTGTTACTTCAGGTGCGCATTTTGAAAATTCTTATATGCAAAAATTATTCAAAATCCTATTCTAAGTACTTCTACCCTCTTAAATAATTCTATAGAAAGTATACTTCGTGTGATATTTGCAAAAAAATGCTACTCGCTAAGAATATAAAAGATTTCCGGTCCCAATTTTCAAATTTCATTTACACAAAAAATATTCCAAATCCAGCTCTAAACACTTTTATACTCTTGATAAATATATATAGAATGCATAATTTACGACATATTTGCAAAAACTGACTATTCGATAAGAGTGTTACTTCCGGCCGGAATTTTGAAATTTTTTTTATACAAAAGTTATTGTAAATTAAGTTCTAAATAGAGAGAGAGAGAGAGAGAGAGAGAGAGAGAGAGAGAGAGAGAGAGAGAGAGAGAGAGAGCGAGAGAGAGAGAGAGAGAGCGAGAGAGAGAGCGGGGGGAGAGAGGGAAAGATAGAGATAGATAGAAAGAGAGAGCGAGAGAGAGAGAGCGGGGAGAGAGAGAGAGAGAGCAAGAGCGAGAGAGAGAGATAGAGAGATTTTTTAAAGACCAGTTTTTCGGAATCATGGGTCTTCAAAACGTGGACATTTGCAAAAATCTCAAGGTCGAAAATTTTTATCATCACAATACTTCCTTATACTACGTATATACGAAGTTTCGTTGAAAAATTTTAATTTTGAAATATTTCTACATTTTTTTCTAAGTTTACACAAATTAGTTAATTGAAAAAATTCCTGTCTCAAATATAAAGTGCGTAATGAACAATCAAAGCAATCGAAAATTGTTTGAAACGTCATCTATAAAAATAGTATACTTAAGTGACATGACATGTTAGTTGTTTGAGTAGTAATGAACAACGATTAAGTATCCCCGAAAAGATAGAAATTATTCTTCTTGTTGATGATAATGTATTCTCCCGCTGAGAGGCTGCTTTAGAGTCCGCATATGCTTCATGGAGTAATTCCTCACTTGAATTGCCTTTTCAACGCTACTGGAAATGTCATTAAGTCGAAACCACGACCACTAAATAATCGAAGGCTTCCTGATGATGCAGTAATATTAGCAGCATATGGTAATGATCTCACAAATTTACGAGATATGAGTAGACATTTAAATAGCTTTTACACTAAAATTTGGAGATGTATATACAGTGAAGCTTCCCTCAACGGGCACTTCTATTAGCCGGGCACTTCCCTTAAACGGACATTTTATCCGGTCCCGAATTTATAAGTAGGGAATCCCTAATAAATTGTTTTCTCTTATGCGGGCACTCTCTTAAACGGGCGCGGACAGTTATTTATCTGCTTTTTGACCGCAAAGTTTCCATTAAACGGACGCGAGAATCGAGAAGTAGTAATTCTGTCCGGTAAATCCTCTACCTTCGTCGATGATTTCATTTGAACAATATAGATATTTGTTTAGCTCGCAAATCAACTTCGTCTGGATGTCTTGTGTGTAATATGTATTTGGATACATACTTGTAACATTCTTTGTAGAAGTTTTAAATTGTTTTTATGGCATAATTCATATGAACTATGAACGTATTTTGGTTATTGTAGAAAACAATATAAAAAAGGAATACTTTAACGCTGAAAGAAAAGATTTGGATCGTGGAATATAATAATGAAAACTAGTTCAGTTCACGTGAATTAGCCTGAAAATTTAATAATGGCAAAACACAAACCGCGCAAATAATAACGAAGATGAATATCTAAAGCAGTGGCAAACAAATGACAATAGTGGAATTAAAAGGCGAATTTTAAAAACTCAAGGCCTCAGAATATGAATGGTTTGTGCAAGCTCTAAATAAGAATATGCCCTGTATTATGGGTACTAATTAAGTATAAAGCCAAAGAAATTGCCGAAAAATTAGACAATTGTACTTTTCCCGCTTCTACTGGATGGCTAGATAAATTCAAAAAGCGGCACAATATTCATTACCGCATGATATCCGGAGAAGCCGCTAGCACAAATCAAGATGTCGAAGCTTTCATAACAGGTTGCCGTTAATAATTCAAGGGTACAAACCCTACGATATTTATAATTTGGACAAAACTAGGTTATTTTTTCGGGCACTACCAACAAAGGCGATGGAATTAAGAGGCGAAAAATGTGTAGGTTATCGAAAGAAAGATGAACTATAATGCATTGTGTAAATATGGCAGGGGAGAAAGAAAACTGTTGGTTATCGGAAAATCATCACGCATTTAGAAGTCTTAGCTTGCTCCTCCTCCAGTCCAATGGTATGTAAATAACAAGGCTTAGATGACTAATTCCATTATGACAGAGAAGTAGCGTAAATTTGATCGGAAAATAATCGATCAAAACAGAAAAGTTTTATTACTTTTGGATAATGCAACTGCCCATCCTAAGGACGTACAGTAGGAAAATGTCAAACTCGTTTTCTTACCGCCAAATACGACAGCTTACTGCCAACCGCTAGATCAATTAGAAGTGATTTATTTTATTAAAAAAGCATCAGACGATGACTTATCTGATACAATTAAAAATTGTTTCAAGAAAACAGGATTTCGAGGAGTAAATAAGCAGTTTGAAAGTGATGAATTTGATCTTGAAGATTAAATTCCTTATCCAAAGTGGCTCAAATGTGTACACTAATGGGAAAATTAAAAAAGAAAGTAAATCATTTTGTTTAGAAAAAGATGATGTACAAGCGTTTGGTATGCTTAGTGAGCTACATAATTTTACACTGTGTGTTCAAATTCAAATGTAAGTTTAGCTTTGCGTTTCTACTTAATTTTTTTTGTCTTCTGATAAACGGGCACTTCTCTTGACCGGGCTGTTTTGTCGGAACGAACAGTGTCCGCCTATGGGAAGTTTTACTGTAAATAGTGACACATACTCGTACTGCTAAAACAAGCTTTAAATTTGAATATACAAATGCAATGAAATTATTCCATATCACTTCAAAAATAATTAAATATAAAACTATTTTTTGATAACACATTATTGTATCAATAAACTATAAAAATACCAGCAAGCCTCGTTAACTGTAGATAAATATGATAATATGCTTAAATTTGCAAGATATTCGCTTACATCAGCTACGTTATAAAGGTTGTTCCTTAAAGATAATTTTGATAATTTATGTGCATACCTATATATAAAGCTCCGCTTACGTACAAAATCGTAACCTATTTAAGTTCATATCCAAACAAATATTTGAACAGACAACTACCGAATGAATGTAATCAATGGCAGTTTGAAATACAAACGCACAATGCATACGCCTCTATAATACATTTACGAATATTTTAGTACTCTTCCCTACTCCAAATATAGATTTTCTATATTTATTTTCGAGCTTGTCCAACGTATAATGTATGTAGGTTATGTTTGATTAAATTTCATTTGTCCATCAGTCCTATTTACACAACCATCATTTATGGTATTTGAATTTGTAAATGTGCCAGCATTAACATACTGCGACTACTACATCACCAGCCGAACAACTGTCGATAATACTCTATGCAATACATCAAGTTTTCGATAAATGTATCTAACATACCTGTGTATAAATGTTATTTATGTCAGCGACTCCCTTGATGTATTGTTTTCAAGTTAGGGACTGTTTTATAGTTATTACTGTCGTCATTTTATTGTTAAATTTGTTAGTGTCAATGCATTAAACAATTAAATGTTAGTGTTTTTACATTTAAAGTATATGTATCACGATTTCAAGCTGTGCATACAAAAATTATTACTTGTCCCTTTTATGAAAATGTGCCAACTTAAGAACAAATAATTCATGAGGGTTGTTCTACACACGACACTGTTTAGTCCAGTGGGTGCTTTGATTTGTTAAGATTGTGTACTATACCAGGATGTGTAAATATGTCATTCTTTATTACATATTTATTGTTAGCCAGCGAATATTTCATTGTGAGTGATGTGCACTAGCCAAAACGTCTAACCACATTCGTTTATATATTTTGCATTTAAATGGAATACGTAATAGCAATCTTGCAACCATAAAATCTTGTAAGGGAAGTCTGAAAAGTTCTGGGCCTATCATATAGATCTCTGTGAAATCAGAATTTTGCAGGAATGTTCCATGTTTTATTTAAACACTGAAATTTTTCATTTCCATCTGTTAATTCATTCGAGTAGTAGCAGCTGTTTAATATAGACGAGTCACTGATATTTGTAAAACGAGAAAAAAATGAATACTCGTGGATTCATTAAAATATTTGTTTTGGATAGTTTAACATCAACAGAGATTAATTCGTTACATGATCGACGACTGAAAATGTATGAAATAGCTGCAACTATATGCATCTCAAATGAGCGAATTGGAAACATTTGTCGTGAAGAATTAATTATATATGAAAAAGTGTTGCGCAAAATGGGTGCTGCAATTGATGATAATTGACCAAAAATGCATTCGAATGAATTTTTCTTAAGCATGTTCGGATCGTTTTAAGCAAAATAAAGTGGATATCAAGCGTCGTTTCATAACTGTTGATGAACTGTACTACTGTACACTGGAGCAAAAATTACATTAAAAAACATGGATTCAAACCGGTGGAACTGCACAAAGAAGTCAGAGACAATTCAAACAGCAAGGAAGGTAAGGGAAAGAGTTTTTTGGGATTATTAAGGTGCTTTGTTAATCGATTATTTTCATAAAGGTAAACTATAAACTCTGAATATTATTATAACCTTGTGAAATAGTTTCGTGAGGAAAAAACTGCTTTAAAGAATAAGAAATTAATTTTTCATCAAAACGTATTCACCAGCCTTGGCTTACTCAAACTGTTATCTGATTTTCAAACCTGACAAACTTCATGGATGAAAACCATTTTATATCAAAAGGCATAGCTAATGCAGATATTGTGCAGATCTTACTTAATCACACTTTAGTAATGACACTGAATTATTTGAAAACGTTCGCATAATTGCAAAGAATTTGTTTGGCAGGTGACTTCAATGTAGACTTTAGTAAAAGCAGCAAAAGCCACACAGATGTAGTAGAACTACTAGGAGCGTTTGGTTTGGAGTACACATTTAGAGAAAGCTCCAGAATATCAATAAATAGTGCAACGTGTATAGATAATATATTTGTTAATGACTCTGATATGATCCTTGGCTCGTCTACCAGGGAAACCCATATGTCTGATCACATGGGCCAGGTTATTGAGCTTAATGTTACAACATGCGCTCCTGAAAATAGGAAAAGGCAAGTAATTACAACAAGAAACATTACACAAAATCAAATTTACCTATTCAACAATATGCTTTCTGAGTCCAGCGGGCTGGGGGTGATTGCAGATGGGGACATTCAAGGTGCATATTCCAGTTTCCATAATGGTTTTATGACAATATTTGACATGTGTTTTCCTGAAACTCAGAGGAAGGTGAGGTATCCTTATGAAAACAAATGGCAAACAAGAGAGCTCAAGGAAATGAAAAATAGACTCGATGCTGTGAGCACAATATACAGAGTGAGTAAACATGCAAATGTATTGCAAATGTACAGGGACATTAAAGCAAGGTACAAGGACATGACTACAGACTCGAAAAGACTATATAATGAGAGGTATATACATCAGTCAGAAAATAAGCAACAAGCTGTATGGAATGTAATAAATACTGAAATGAATAAGAAGAAATACTATGGCGTGGAGAGATTGTCGAAGCTAACGGCAGATCAGCTGAATGATTTTTTTGTTACGGTGGGAGAAAACATAGTAAAAGAAATAGATGGAGGTGGCATGCAACCAGACGAGATGCTAAAGAAAATTGACAGAGGCCTAGGTGGTACGTGTTTTCTGGGGCCAGTGGATGAGAGCGAAATTACAAACATTATTTATAATTTAAAAACCAAAAAGTCGAAAGATATTTATGGAATAAGTACTGATTTACTAAAGCAGACAGCTGATGTAATAAAGCTTCCGTTAATGAACTTGGTGAATATGTGTCTTGCGAGTGGAATGTTTCCAAAGGAACTGAAAATCGCAAAGGTCGTTCCAATTTACAAGGGCGGAAACATCGAACATAAAAATAATTATCCACCTATCTCGGTGTTGCCCAGTTTGTCTAAAGTCTTTGAAGCCGTGATAAGGAAGAGATTGGTAAGCTTTTTCGAAAAACATCACCTCTTTTCGAATGACCAGCATGGTTACCGTGAAAGAAGATCAACGGTGACAGCGGCAGTGGACTTCATGGAAGCTGTCCTGAGTGCCCGAGATAATAACCACTTCGCGGAGGTTATTTTCACTGACCTAAGCAAGGCTTTTGACTCTGTGTCGCACGAAATCTTGCTTAGGAAACTCTATTATTATGGAATAAGAGGTACGAGCTATAATCTAATAGAATCATATTTAGAGGACAGAATGCAGGCGGTGGTGTGGAATGGCCAGCTGTCGGAGAAGCGGCACGTACGCTGTGGGGTTCCACAGGGTTCTATATTGGGCCCGGTGCTGTTTATAATATATATAAACGACTTATCTGTAAATGTACCGCATCTCAGGGCGTGCCTGTATGTTGATGATGCGTCTTTTGTTGTGGAGAAATCTCAATCACAAAATGCGACAAATAATATAAAACGGTGGTGTGACGCGAACAAACTAAAATTAAATGAAAGTAAAACAAAAGTGCTTACCGTTTCGACAGAGAGTAGCAACCTGTCTGAGAGGTTTCTGGGCATGCAGTTCAACAGCAAGCTTAAATGGGCGGAACATGTTCGCCTCTTGACTGCCAAGCTGAGCACTGGGATTTACGCAATCAGGAAAATAAGGCATGTTGCGACACAGGCAGCAGCGAAATTGGCGTATTATTCGGCATTCCATAGTCATGCCTCGTATGGAATTGTTGTTTGGGGTATATCTCCGGAAATGAGGAGAGTTCTACTTCTACAAAAAAGAGCTATTAGAACTTTGTGCGGATTGGGTTTTAGGGAAAGCTGTAGACGGGTGTTTGTGAGAGAAAGGATTCTTACAGTGATAAATGTCTATGTCTTATCGTGTGTTAAGTATGTGCATACAAATCGAAAACGCTTCAAAATGAACGCACAGTTTCACAGCTATGACACACGAAACAAGAACACTTTAGTCACCAACTACCACCGCCTCAAGATCACTCAGCAGTCTGTAGATTTTTGGGGGCCAAAGCTTTATAACAGGCTTCCTGAGCAAATAAAGAACCTGGGCATTAAGCGATTTGGAGGAGCTGTCAAGAGATTGTTGCTGGAGAACCCATTCTACACATTAGAGGAATATATGTCATTTGAATTTTGAATATTTGTTTTTTTTTTTTTTTTTGAACCTGTATAGACTATTTGTCGATGTTTGTTGACTGTGTTGTCTTTTGTATTATACAAATACTTGTTTATTGTTTTTACATGTTTATTTTGTTGGTTTGCTTGTTTATTTGTTTATGAATATTCATGTTTGTCTGCCTGGACATAAATTTAACACATATATAAATATGTATATACGATGTATGACGTGTCTTGAAATAAGAGAAATAAATATACAATACAATACAATAATTGTATTGAAGTTTTCGAAGATTATATTGGAAAATAAAACATTTTAAATTAAAAAAAAAATATGTTTTTCATTGCTAAGACAAGAACTTCTTAGACAGCCCTCGTACTAACAAGTATTATCGGAAATAATGTCTGTCAATTGTCAATTGCACCAAACACTTGGTAACAGCTTTATCCGAATTGCGTGGTTTGAATTTTTCATTGCAGGTGAAAAAACTTCCTCCATTATCATTAATTCATTATCTAATCATATTAAAAAAACACGCATTATCTTAAACGAATTCATGCATGACACCAATTATACAATAGAATGCAATTGTAATTTATCTTATTTTTTTGTGGTTATGATAATATGCAGACGATGCGGTTCTCATAGCGGAAAATGAGGACAACCTGCAGCGAATGCTATTCGAGCTAAACCGGGCCGCAAAGAAATATAACATGAGCATCTCGATACCGAAAACAAAATCCATGACCATAAGCAAGGAACCGATACGATGCAAGCTGGCACTAAACGACCAACCAATCGAACAAGTGATGAGCTTTGAATACCTGGGGATAAGAGCCTCGAGCAGTCGAAAGACATACAACGAGGTGAAAGCATAAGTAAATAAAGCAGCAAGAGTGTCTGGCTGTCTGCATAATACTATTTGGAAAAACAAACACATGTCGATAACCAGCAAGGCTAGGATCTACAGAATAGCAGTGAGACCCATCCTCACCTACGCAGCGGAAACGAGAGCAGACACCAACCGGACGAATAGAACACTACGAACGACCGAAATGAGGGCCTTGCGAGCTATCGCAGGCGTCACACTGAGGGATAGGCAGCGAAGTAATGGGATTCAGGAACAGTGCGATAGGATGCCAGATGTTGTTGGATGGTCACGAAGAAGAAGAGAGAGCATGTCGACAGGATGGGAAACGATAGACTCGCCAAGGCCGCATACAAGGAAAAACCGAACACGACAGACCCTTAGGAAGACCACCAAAAAGATGGGCTGACTCCTAGACCTCATCGTCACAGGACATTGAATAAAAGTTGGAAAAACAGGTAATAGTCCTATTAAAAAGAAGAAGAAGAAGAAGAAGATGATAATATGTTTACACCACATATATCTATTTACTATCAAGCGCCCATGATCCTCCAATTATTGGAAAAATAGTAGTTTCTTGCGTTTCAGGTGTTGACTTTAGCGATCGTTTTCTAAATGGAGAACTTGGTTTCCGGGTTGGAAGAACGTCAGGTTAAAATATATATGTTAGCTATATCTAACATTACGTGGTTCCAATACGGAAACCAAGTTCTACATCAGAATTTCTGTTTGAAGATATCGAATGTGAATGTACTTTTCCAATGTATTTGTCATTGTTCTGAATTTAGCGTAAAGGAGTAACATATATTTACATACAATTACAAAGTCACTTGACTTCTACTCTTACCAATTCGGTATTTTACTGCAAAAATGCTTCATTTTCTCTTTTTCGTCGCTAACGTACTGTCATCCGCGCCTTCTGGCACGCATTAACTTCTATACTTAGTCATTCATAAAACTATAGCAAAGACATTCGAATTCTCTGATGTTTCGTGTCTCACTTTCGCCTTGTCGAATTTGAGTGATAAACAATCTAATACACTACAACCAAGGACAGGCGTGGCACTGGTGGCAATGACGACTAAATAACCAAGCTTACCCACCCACCGAAGAAACAGAATTACCCTTTTAACGTCTTTGTCACTTCTCGTTGATCGTTGTTCTCTGGTTTAACAGTTTGCAACGAAAATGTGGTAGAATAGATCATGTATACTTCTAATAAACATTATCTATTCACAAAACTACCTCTATAGTCCAAAATTCACTGAAAAAAATGTTGTAATATTATATTTGTTTCACTGTCACTAAGAAGAAATTCGATTTGTCATCCTCTATAATTAGAACTAATTTTTTTTCATTATATTGCATACACTTTCCTTACCAACTTACATTGTTAGTAAAAAGAGGAGGAAGAAGCTCGAACTTTAAATTTAATATTAAAATAAGTTTTTGGCCATTGATGAAAAGTCCATTATAGGGCTTGATTTAGTAATTTTTAAATTATTTAGGAATCCTCAGATTTATTTAACAGCAACTTATTCCTTTTATATACAAATTGGGTAGAGCAATTTCTTCGGACATGATGGTATTGCCACGAATAAAACGTCAAAAAGCCTGTGGCAATAATAATATGAGGCTGGGTAATTAAAATTACAAATACAGGATATTTGCAAATAATATTTCCAAATGAGTCGCAACCTCTATGTCCACCTACCTGCTATTCTTATCACTTAGGCTGCCGCTTACTCAGTGAAGATGATATGGATCGATACGATGTAAAGCTACATTTAAAAGGGCGCCACCGCGAAATTAAAGCCTATCGAAGTTAACGAAAGCGGATCGTAGATGGTAAGAAAAATCGAGTGGAACTAGTTAAAAGCAGCTCAACAATAAAACAAAACAAATTCAGACCACAAGTACTAAATTTAATTCCTTCAAGAGGATGTAAATATTTATATATAAAGAAAAAAAAAGTCAAATATGAAATGTGTACATAATAATGATGTGAAATTGTAAAGGAAAAATAAAACCAAATTTAAATCAAGCCTCTAATGCATACAGTTAAGCGCAATAGTACACCCTGTATACCAATAATAACGAAAAACATCATTCCATAAGGATTTAAAAAAAAAACAACAACGATGCACCTATCAAATCACACTGTAAGTTAAGCAAGATTAAATATTCTAAAATTTGAAATGCAATAGAAAAATTAATACTAAATAATAATGGATGTATAATGGACTTTATTTAAGAAAAATTGTAAATTATACATATGTCAATCTTACTGAAATTATTCAAATACACCCTGTAGGATGGGCTGTTAAGTAAGAAATTTACAAAATTAAAAATTAACTATTTAAGAGTCTCCGATCAGAAGGATCTACAGATTCTTACACCTACGTATACTAATTATTATTACGAAATGTACTAAATTAAACTAATTGTGGCTCTTATCTGGGTCTCCACTAGCCGGTTTCAATAGCGATGCCAAGGGAAGACAGCTGATGGCCAAAAACAAATGATTTAAGATTCCAACGGAACAAAAATATCAGATTCCTTCTCCAGGGGGTTTTATAGATAATTCCAACATACAATCGTGGACCTATGTCTCACGATTACGTCTCACAATTTAGGTCACAAGATGTTACGCCTCACGATTTCCCTGAATAGAGAGAATAATTAGTTCTAAAGAAAAATGTCAAGAGAGAAAGAAAAACACACGAGGCAAGAAATGTTATGAAAATGAGATAATAACAAGTTTAGATTAATTCATAGATAAATACCTGACATATTATTCCAAAGTCATATAAACCATGTGTCTTTAAATCACATCCAATCCGACAAAAATGTCTTTTAATAGAAAATTTGCATTACCAATAAATATCAATCCGATAGCAATTCCTCCTTTTAAGAAACCAATCAACAAATATTCCGTAATCAACGATGATATTAATCTACCCAAATTATTGAAAGATGCCACGATTAAAAACACAATATATTGCCAGATTAAGATCAAAACACAAAATGACTGACATGTACACGAGGTATCAAATGACGACAACCAGCGAGATGAAAAGCCGGTAAAGAAGAACAATATCAACTTAAAGAAAATATTCTAACAAAGCCTGATTAATTAAATTTAAATTTCAATTTTAAATGTTACTAAATGATTAAGAAGAGAAAACTTAAGTAACCTAAAATAATATCAAGATTATCCCATTTAAATAATCTAAATTACAACAGATAGCTGCAACAACAGCTTATCGACTTATAAGAGAACGTACTTAAGTTAAGTGATTCATAGACAGATGACGCTACTATAGCAAAATATACAAGAGAGGAAATTACTAATTTTTAAACGAGTCAAAAGTGTACTGATTTAACTAAGAATAATAATAAATGTTAATTAAAAATAAAAGTAATTAAGCCTGTGATTTTTGAACCGTTACAGTATAAAGCTGCTATATGGTCGCATAACAAAGATTTTTAAGAGGCAACGTATTAATTATTGTGATCTTGAATTTCGCATCAGTGACGCTGGAACGTAGCTACGATTATTGCCAAGATAGTTTTTCGTAAATGGTAGAATCATTCAGTACAATTTAATAATATTTAATTTTTCTACTGATTAAGTCTTTTTTCTAAATTGGTTGGAGTTTTCGCTGTCCTTTATGGTCACAAATAGAAAAGATTTTATATGATGACACTGGAGAAATTTCTTGCAGAAAATACATTGATCATCTTATAAAGTTGCTATCAAAAATAAAATGAGGAATATTCAAGATGTTAATCAACTATAGCTTTGGAAATTAACAAAGAATACCTGAATATTCTATATTAAATATCATATCTTACATTTTCTACTCCTAGCACTACATACTAGATTTGATTATGGTCGAGAGACGAGGCTCTAGTTTCCAAGAAGTTTTCTTTCTGAACTGTTGAAACTATAATACATATTGAACATGATTTAATATGTGAATTTTATATATGACCATTGATTTTCTTAATGGCATCATGTATATTGAGACATATATCTGAAATTCACATGCATTCCTCTTCACAATGACTGATACTAAATCTGATGACGTTCACTTACGAGAATATATTGAAAAATTCTTAGCATATTGTAGAAGCAAACAAAATTTGGAAGTCAAGGTATTTTATTATTTAACATACTCTCGTCTTAATTGGATACATTTATTACAACAAACCTGCAACGCCTCTAGAGCTTTCAAAAAGAAATTTTTATCTTGCTCTGCAAACCAGGCCTTCACAGCTTCTATCATCTCTTCGTTGGAAAAAAATTACGACCTTTCAAACTTTTTTTCAGTTGAGGAAAGACATGATAGTTCAACGGAGCCAGATCTGTTGAACAAGGGGGATGTTCGAGTAATTCAAACCCTAAATCACGAATTGTTTGCAAGGCAACGTGCGATTTGTGTGCAGGTGCACTGTCATGCAAAAACAAAGCACCTTTGGACAACTTTCCGCGCTTTCCCTCCATATTTTTTTTTTTTTAGAGTGGTCACTAACAAAAACTTTTCCAGCAGATTTTTGAACACGAAACTTCTTAGGCCTTGGAGAACCAGAGTGTCTCCATTCCATCGATTACTGCTTTGTTTCTGGGTCGTAGACATGTACCCAAGTTTCATCCATAGTAACAATACTACTTAGGAAGTCTACATCTTTTGTAAACCGGTCACAGATAGAACGCGATGCTTCTACCCCTGCGCGCTTCTGGTCAACAGACACACATTTGGGAATACATTTTGCAGAAATTTTTTTCATATCCAAATCGCCGGTCTGACAAAATCATGTCATGAACTGCATCAACAATTTCGGGAACGGACACAGGAACTGGCCTTTCCGATCGGTGTTCATTTTCAATGGAAAATTTACCCCTTCTGAAGCTTACAACCCAATTTTTCACGGTCGCATACGATGGACATTGATCGCCAAGATTATTAAGCATATCTTTGTAAGTCTACTTATCTCTTACCCTCATCAAATACAGACACTTGATGATGGCTCGATGCTCCAATTTTTCGATTTTTACAATTTCGGTCGACATACTTTTTTACAAATTGGACGTGAAACTTTACAGTGACACTTCTAATAGGTTATGTTTCGTTACTATGGTATCGCTATATTATCTTTGCCCACGGAACCGGTCGAGGCTAACTAGATATCAATACATCCTCATATAATATACTATGATATTAAAAATTAAATTGGTCAATGTTGGTCATGGAATGTAAAACGCTTGCCTTAGTTTAAATCATCCTTTTGAAATAATTCAATCATTGTCAAGCTACACTGACATTATCAATAACCTACAAATGTGTTACCTACTTAGTTCAGCTGTAAAATAATACTGAACTACAAGTTATGAAATAAATAACGTTTTTATTAACCAGAAAAACTAAATTACAATAATTGTTGGAAATGTCCTCCGTATTGTTCAATGCACAAGTTTACGCGCTTCCTCATGCTGTGAAAAGCGTTTTCCAGCATCTCTGGCGTAATGGTTGCACATTGCTGAACAATTCTTTGTTGCAGTTCTTGCAAGTTATGTATCGGATTTGCGAAAATCTTATTTTTTAAATAAGGAAAGATAAAATAGTCCATAATTGTCAAACAAGGTGATCTCGGAGGAAACTCAACTTCCGTATGAAACTTATCAGCCAGTCATCAAAAAACTCGCGGAGAAAAGCAAGATTTTCTCGTGTAGTATATGCTGTTGCACGGTCTTGCTGCAAATAACCGTATTGAATTTCATCATCGTCTAACTGTTGCACAAATTTAGTCAAAAAAATATTTCTGTACCTTTCTGCGTTGACGGTGAAATTGACAAAAATTGGCCCAATTATTCGTCTGCGAGAAACAGCCATCCAAACACCAATTTTATGAGCATGTAGTAACGTTTGAATAAAAATATGCGGGTTACCAGTGCTCCACATTCGCATATTCTGAAAATTGATGTATCCCGAAAGGTGGAACCAAGTTTCGTCAGAAAAAAAAAGTTAAGATCAGCATATCGTCATTCATTAAATTATTAACGAACCAATGGCAGTACGCAAGGCGTCTGGGGTGGTCTGCAGGCAGAAGAGCTTGATATGATTGCATCTTATATGGATGCATGTTCAGGTCCTTCTTTACAATCATTTGGCATGTTCCATAAGAAAGCCGAATTTCTTGAGAGAGACGTTTTAAAGGTTTTGTAGGCTCTTCTTCCATACGTTGACGAACGTCATTAATAACTTCTTCTGTACGAACTCTTGGTCTACCAGCACCTTTTTTATGCGTCACAGAACCAGTTTCGCGAAACACAAGATAGTTATCTTACAAATACAAATAGCTCAGCTAAACTACAATTACAACAACAACTTCGCATTACTAACCCGATAGTGTAAGTATTAATTGTTAATATCATTATACAGAGATATGGCTTTCAATTTCAGATAATTGTCACAAAATGCATAATTCCATGTCAAAAAATTCAAGATGATGAGTTGTGAAAAAGATGTTTATATAGGAAAAAATGCTAATTTTAGTTAAGATTTAGCAGTAAATCGCCTAGAAACCGCTTCCAAACTATACGCCAACCATGAATATGTGTCACTTTAATACAATATAACTACTACCTTATATTCACTTTTTATGAAAACAAAGGTCGGTTTGTTAAATTTAATGACGAAAAATAATCAACTTTTCCCGTTTTATATTCCAGTGCAGTCATTAAAATGAACATAAAATAATATTTTCAATTTACTTTTATGTATTTCTCACATTGTACTTTGAACGCTTTCTTCAAACAAGTTTCATGCAGTTACGTATTACCTGCTAATTTACTTGTTTGCAAGTCATCCCATTAATATTTCATGCATATACTATTATCGACATCATAATCATTCAAATGATGTTAGACCAATTATCTTACATAATACACCTGCTTGTATATTTAATTTAACTTGGAATATTACATATTTCTACTAAATGCACACAACAATTATCCGCTAAATTGAGGAATGTATAGATTGTTCCGGGAAAATAATTTTGTACAATATGTTTTCAACACGAAACATTTCACCTTCATAATACTCAGAATAATCATTCGGAGAAAATACTACCTAAGCTGCTTAAATTGAAACCTGTAACCTTAGAAAATTATTGGCAGTGAAAACACGGTTAAATGATACTGTTTGTATTCACAAGAATAACAGTCGGGACGACGATCTTAGCCAAGAAGTGCATAGCAAGCGATTCATTTTGCTCGTTAAAGAAATCTGATTGCTGTTACGAGAAGTAACGGTTAAAGTGATGAGATAAGAATTATTTTTTGAATGAGAATGGAATAGCTGACTCAAATGAATTTGTAAGGAGATTGTTTAAGGTCATGAAATACGCTGTGGAGAGCAAAAGCGTGTTTGAATTGTACTTTTACATAGATGAATGTTAGTTTCCATTTCCAATTACGTCATTTACTATGATTTGTCCATTTCTTATATTGAAGTAATTAATTAAATAAACTTGGGACTTTCGAAATAATATTTAATATCTTGTATGTTTTTACTTTTTATTAGGAGACTAATACATAACTATACAGAATAAATGAAAGCACTTCGTGAGGTTCGTGGAACAACAGTTTAAGTAAATATTAATTATGAACCAAAAACTTAGATAACAAGTATTATAAATTATTCTGAAACTAATGCTGCTAGGCTAGTGATATAGTAGTGTGCTCGTTTCTAGGCAAATTTAGAAAGATTTTTAATAGTTGTTCCTGGCCAATAAATTATAAATTAAGTACTTGCTAGCAAATTGTAAATACAGTAGACTCTTGATTACATATATCGATTTGACTGGACCGGATCTCCTTCGTACCAACGAAAGTTTGTACCATCCATACACTTTATGAAAATCAATCAGAACAAAATTTAAGTCAAAATATACGACCAAATGGGTGTATGAGGGGTCAGAAACTCATTTGGTAATACATTTTGACTTAAATTATGTTCTGGATACACATCTACATATTTTATAGCAATACAAAATTAATATTTTTTTAATATATGTATACCTACGTAAAATCACTTAATGAAAAGTCCGTTACATATTTCTATTTGAAAGATGGTTTTGGAGCAAGTTCTATTATGCGCTCAAATTTCAACAGTCTGTCTGATGTTCCACGCTGTTCCTCGTAAAGCGTGAAGTGTTTCCACAATATCATTTGCCACACTAAAATTGACGTCATCTTCTACAGGGAGCAAAGTATTCCTTAGTTAAGTTGCTTGCCAATTACTAAAGAAGTTGGCGGAAGTGTTGATATTCCACGGGAATTTCAACACAAATATCCAAAATGATCGCAGGGGGCGCAATTATGAGATGAATTAAAATTTTGATCATTTTCAATTCATCTTGAAAATTGCGCCCCCTTGCGATCATTTTGGAAACTTATAAATATTTTGCTTGAAATTCCTGTGTTCCATTTTACTATCAAGATTTTTTCCGCCAGGTTGTACGATAAACGGTTGCCGAGATATGGCCGGTGGCCGAGCTTAAACAGACACCCGGTATAATAAACGAATTGCGCAGTTTTATATTCTGTAAGTAGTTACTTATCTATATCCATTCACAGCCAGAAAGTTTGCGCCAAATGGAAAACGTTTGTATTTCCAGTTTTCGTCAATAGTATTATTGGATTAATTTGTGCTTACGTCAATACTAAATAAGGCCTTATTATATATGAATTGTTATTATTTGTTTGAAATTAAATGGAGTTTTCAAAAAAAAAAAATTCCGAATGGAAGTAATGCAATTTTGCGAATAATATGAATGATTATAGCAAAATCAATTGTTCCTTTACCTAACCTTAATATTTCATATACGAAATATTATCAAAAGTGATGAAAATATAATATTCTTTCAAAATTGATTAAAGGCATTTGAAATTCGAGTTTTCCGCTTTTGAGTAATAATAATTGGTACAATTTGGACGTGAAAAACAATTTCCCATGATTTTCAACGTTTTCAATGAATGTATAAACCACTCTTCTCAAAATGGTAATTCTAAGGATTTAAAAAGTAAATAAAATTGTATTACAACAATATTGAGTGATTTCATTTTGAAATAAGAGCAAATTAACCTCCTGTATAATTTTATTTTGAAAATCGGAAGTAAAACTTTCACATTTTGCAACTACTACATTAATTGCACAGTTTTGAAGATGATTCTTTCCTGTGATGTAGTAAAGAAATGAATGCTTAAGCTCCTAAAGCTTTAATGAGAGTACTGATTTCAATCATAAATAATACAAAGATAGAAACCGCAAGCATAGGTTTTTAGTCTTTGTATTTTCTTATCTTATATTCTTTGATTAATTATCAAACGAAATCAGTTCTAGAAGATTATGATAGTAGTAATACTAATAATAATATCCCGCACTCTGTAAAAAGAGAAACACAAACTGCAAACACAATGAATATTAATGCAATGTATACATAGGTATAATTTACAGTTTATATTCTCTTCTGACTAAGGTATATATACGGGCAAGCTCACTGCTACCATTACAAAACAACAATATCAAATTTTAGGTGTGAATAACAGGCTGAACTGTATTGTTTCCTCAACATATCATTACTGAAAATATCATGGGAAACAAACACAATAGCAATACGAACTTTTTACTTACCTTATCAATATGATCGCTGCACTTTAAGCACTTGACGACAGTATTATCCAAGATATTGGCAGAACTTTGTACACGGTATTCTTGTTACTAAAAACAAAGTACAGGAATCGACACTCTTTAGAGCTGAATAAAATTATCTATATTTTTCTATGAATTATGGTTAAATGATTGTACTGTACCCATTGCTCAAGAAATACTATAGTCCGTCTCAACCTTATTATGCAGTACAGGTCTTATGGGAATTGATTTCATGGTTGCCAAATCGTCTCATTGTATAATGTCGTTACAGTTCCGGTTCAATATCTGACATTTTTTGTAATCAAAACATAACCTATACGACTGTTTGTCATTCAATTGATGCATACTGCATACAAAAAATTAATAGTAATTTGAAACACTAAAAGGGGAGAATATATGGGAAGATGGATTAGTTAAAATATTTGTAATATAATCCTTTGGGATTGTTCTGTAAAAAATTATTTAAAATCTAACTGAATATAGTAAGCCAGAGTAAATGAATTAATACTTCAAAGAAACACTAAATGTATACAATTTTCTTCGTTACTGAATATTGACATCTTAATCAACTATCCACTATAAATTCAGACCAAGACAAAGTTAATCACAAGTTTATTTTTCATAAAACACTTTTCTATTTATAAAAACAACTTAAATAATACATATTTATGAAAAGAATAACAATAACCACACACAACATGTACTTTTATTTTTTAATATGTTACATGACTTATATAGTCTTATTGAATATTAATATGTTAACCTACATTGCGTTATACACATTTAAAGACACAAATTCCTCACAAATTCATTTTGCAAAAACATATTTTCCCATTTCTAAGAACAAGTTAATAATACATGATAACATTTATGAAAAAACTAACCATGACCATACAAAGGAGTAGGTACACATATTGTTTTATTTTTCTTCATCACTTAAAGAATCTTGATCTGATGATGAATGTGTGACGTTAATTATAAACTCTTCAACATCGTCTTGCAAGTTGGCCAGGTGGCCAATGTAATTCCACCAGTTGTTCACTGTTACAATATCTCTTTGTTTGAATGTCGTATTGTGCATTTCAACGTAGTGCTTAACTTGTGCCCACACCATTTCAATTGGGTTTAATTCACAATGATAAGGTGAAAGCCGAAGAACATAATGCCCTTTATTCTTTGCAAATTCATCAATTTTGTTTCTCTCATACTGAGACCTAACCTCTGACCACAAGCCAGTAAATCTCTTTTTAACATGTCATTATCAAGTGGAATATTCTTCTCAGTGAGCCATTCAATAATTTGGTCTTCTCCGTGCTACTGCTGGAAACTGTTCTAATTTTCTCGTGTGATATGAGGCATTATCGAGACCAACAACCGAGTTCTCTAGTATATTTGGAAGCAATTTGTTCTTGAACCAATCTCCATATATATCTGCATCCATTTCGCTATGAACATCAGCAGTATTTTTCTTACAAAGAAATGTACATTCAGCACCAATAACAAAACCTTGCTCGCCTCCAGCATGAATTAATGGAAATCGAGGCCCAAGACAATTTGGTGATTTTAAACCAGTGCTGAGTCCTTACGTAAAAGCTTGTCGACTGCTTTGAACAGTAACGTCAGTCCACTTTTTATTTACCGAGTGTCCTGCATTCACTCATGATTCATCAGTATATATTATAGTTCTACCTAAAAATAAAACAATCACAATCAAACACAAGCAAATAATAAATTGCGTAATGAACATAAAAGTATAACAAATTAAATGATAAACTATACCTTCGTCTCTGAATTTTCTGATGTCTCGTAAGTATTTATGTCTCCACCTAATGATGTCATCTCTTTCAATAAGAATACTCTATCGTCGCACTTTTTAAAATTCAAAACTCATATCATGTAGCAATCTGTAAAAAGTATATGTATTTGTATATAGGTTATCACGTTAATCAGAATTAATGATCTAGGTATGCATACTTACTTTTAAATGCTTGAAAAAGATAATATGCTTGCTAAAAAGAACGATTTAACAGAAATTATATATAGATAAATTAAAGACAATATAAAAGTTTACACACTACTGCAAAAACTGACAATTGACAGCAAAGATTACTTATATATCCATCATATACTTTGCATAATAGAACTTGCAACAAGGCAACCGGATATAAAGATGTCGTTATTAAGAGACTACTAAAGATAATAAGAGATGCAATATCCCTATTAAACATGTACTGCATAATAGGGTTGAGACGGACTATATGCTACCTTTAGGTACACCACTGCTCCTAGTAAATTAATAAGACTGGGCGTATCTACTTTTGGATCTAACTCTTAATCTTTGTCTTTTTTTGGATAAGTATAGATAAAATCCGAGTGGTTCATACTGTCAAACGCCATCGTTAGATGTAATAAGATGCCAGAAGGAATATACATATTTACTTTCAAAATCGTTTATATTAAAATTTACGGAATCGAATAGAGCTGTGTTAATATTTGTACCTATAAGAAAATCGATTTGACGACTGTATCTCACGAAGAAACTACACATACAAAGGTTCTAAGATGCAACTATATTAGGAATATTTAATAACTGTTTGCCTTAACATTTGTAAATACATAGATGTTTTCTCATATATTAAAATTCATAATTAAAACATCTTACAATACTTTAAGCTCATGTAACAATGAAGATATTCAGAAATAGCAACAACTGGTATATTATTGCAATCAATTTTCTATTATTTAATGTAGTTATATATATTTATGTAAATAAGAATCAGCTAACTTAAGTATACATAGAACTTAAATGTGATGCGATGTAACGATATTCTCAAAACTGATAATAATGCACATAATATCGTTTACCTTCTAGATAAGATCAGATTACGTTTACAGGTCTTGGAAGTGCCTCCAAAATAGCCTAGACCCTACCTACATTTCTATAACGAAATTTTTACGTACCCTCCGAATCACCCCAGCAGCTCATAGAATTTTTTAATATAATAATTAGCAGATGGTATTGCCGGGAGTCGATGTCGAAATTTATCTGCTGATAATTCATTGTAACAAAGATAAATTTAAACTAAAATTGTGCTGGAATACGTAGATTAGGCATAGATTACATATACAAAGGCTTATTTTAAGTCAGTAAGAAATAATATTAAGAACAAACATGAAGAAAAACCCAATACCGCATTGCGTTTTCATTTACATCTCCATCAAGAAAAAATATTTCTAGACACAGTTCACGGTTCCTTTAATTTTTTTGAAAAAGAACAAGCAAATTATATTTTGATCATCGAAGTTATTCATGTGTACTCTTAAACAAATCAAATACGAAATGATTAAAATAAGACCATTATCGTAATTAATATCAATTATGGCGTTACCCAATCTAATGTTAAACATTGCAAGTGCTTACTCAATTACCTCCTCGGCTAAATTCACTGAACTTATCCATGCGAGGCATTCAATTTATCCCAGTTTCTAATTGATTAATTACGGTTAATTATATGAAGTCTCTGCTATTCTGTAATATTATTTTCTCACGGCGCATTGCACGCAACAACTTAAATGGTGTGAAATGATTGCGTTTGTGCGACCCTTTAATATTTATTGTATGTGCATAAAGGTGAAATAATTAATAAACAAAAGAATAAAGACAATTATGAAATTGTACGATTTATACAGTGCTTTTCATTTAACTGTGGCCATAGGGATTTACATGCTAATATTTTGACTCCCTGTGAACTTTCGTTCTCATAAAAATATTTCATCCATTTTTGCATTACAAGTTGAAGAATTTCTTTCTTTATTAAAATGATTTCAATTTATCATTAGAAATTACAATGAATCTACCAAAAATTTTTTTTTAAATCTCATTTTATACGACTTTTTAATTTCTAATAGCTTGGATTTTACGCTGACATTTGCAATTTTTGGCCGACACGAATAAAATTTAACACAATGTTATAAGATAGGTGTGTTTTCTTATAAAAATTTATAAATTTTATAAATAATTTTATTGAAATAAGCAAACATAATTTTATTAAAGTAATCACTTATTAAAGAAATTGCTCAAAGTGTTGTCCTTGTGTGACTAAACAATGTCCCAATCGTTCAGAAAAATGTCTACGCGTCTTTTGTAACTCTCGAACTGTGATGGAGTTGCAAGCCTCTGTTATTCTTCTCTTCAACTCTTCTAAGTTCTCTGGCTTATCTCGCACATTATCGTAGACTTGATTTGATAAATGACCCCACAAAAAAAAGTCGAGAGGAGAAAGGTCTGGGCTTCGGGCAGGCCATTTAAATGGTCCAAATCGCCCTATCCAACTATTGGGAAAACTTTCATTTAAAAATTCCGTTATAACTGCGGCACTATGAGCTGGGGCTCCATCATGTTGAAAGATAATTTGTCCATTCGCTCTCAGGTCGTCTAAACGAGGGCCTACTTCCATCTGAAGCAAATCCAAATATTTTTGCTGATTAAGGCACCCATTAATAAAAAAAATGGCCCCAAGATGTTATTCCCTACAATTCCAGCCCAGACCTTAACTTTCTCAGGCCATTGTGTGTGAGATTCTCGAATTTTGTATGGATTTTCTCGTGCCCAAATGCGTCGATTTTGTTTATTGACTGTCCCATCTAACTTAAATGTACTCTCATCAGTAAATAGAAGTTTCTTTAAAACATTTTGATCATTATTAATTTTTTCCATCCAAAGTTCACAAAATTCCATCCTTGGCAAGTAATCTCGTGGTAATAATTTGTGCACATTTTTAATTTTGTATGATTTGTACTTTTCCTTTTTTAACACCCTGAAGCAACTACTCTGCGAAACATTAAATTGATCCGCAAGGGAATGCAAGGTAGTGCAGCCCTCATCTTCTATTGCCAAACATAAATTACTTTTCACCTCTTCTGTCAGAACCAAAGAATTTCTCACACGTTTATGATGCTCAGAATTAAGACAACCTGTTGTGCGAAAAGTGGCGTACATTTTAAGGACTGTCGTCTTACTAGGAATGGGACGATTGGGATGTGCAGCAGCAAAGTTATCTACAATTTCTCTGCTAGACATACCTTTTATGTATCCCATAACCAATTCCACTCTTTCTTTGATGGTATAAACCGACATTTTCTTTAAAAGTCGCAATAAAAAGCTCTGGCGGAACTTTATAATAATTAAATGACAGCAAGCATAATGACATTTTAGCCACGTTGATTTTTCTGGTTTAATTATTTATCTGTGTTATTATTCCATCTTGTAATGATAAAATAAAAAAATAAAACATGTTCATGTTATTGTGGCAATGTACATTTCGTAGAGAAATGTTTGATTTATTAATGAAAACCAAAAATTTCTTAAAATTTATACGACTACAAAAGTTAACAGGGAGTCGAAATATTAGCATGTAAATCCCTATGGCCACAGTTAAATGAAAAGCACTGTATATTTATAATACATTTAACATTGAAAACTTTGTCCTAATTTGTAAAAATGATGTTACAAAGTAAATTATCAAATGCATAATAAATTGAATAAAATAGACAAAATGCACTCTTTTTGTAATCATTGTTTTCAACAAAAATTGTCTTCATTCAATCTTCTAATCAATCGCTTGCTAAATTTCCCACTTACACGAGATAGATATGAAAAAATACTACGCTTTATAAAAGGTATTTTGGAATACAATGACTTCCAATCAGACGTAGTCAACAGTAACTTAAAAAAGATGCCATGTAAGAACGTAAATTCCACAACTTTGCTACCTCAATGTACTGAAGCTAAGAAATTTGTTGTCTTACATTTTCATAATATTTCGAAAAACTTGAATAACATTTTTAAATTGTTGGTTTGCAAGTCGCTTTTAAGTCATGTAATCCGTTGAATTTTAATATGTGTGTCAGATTGTTAGGAAGTACATGACAATTTCAATTTAACTTTTCACACGTTCATAAGTTCCTACCATTACATGCACTTCGCCTTCAGAGAAGGAATCACTTGCTAGGGTTGAGAACATGCTAGTAGGTGTAGCAATTTCTGAAACAATAAACCTTTTACTTTTGCTATTACAAAATTGAAATTGAAATATTGATTGTAAATAAAACAAATATACAAAAACTAAAACAAATAGTTTTCGAATGACTATAAAATAAAACTAACCTAAAATAAATCTTCAACATAAACATAACCAGAACAATGTGGAAGCTAATACGAATGACAATTAGGGATGCTCAAAACTGCATGGTCCGAAACTTTACTTATAAAAATGTCATACGACACAGTGGTTCGAGAACAGTTCAGAACTGGGGGTCCGAACAAACCTATAATTTCAAATTTTTTATTTTAATTATTTGCTGTCGTAGAAAAAGGTATGCAACTCGTTTTATAAACACGTGACAAAAATGGCGCTTATAAAACTCGCTACATAATATACTATTATGTTATATGTACATAATGCTATTGCAACTTTTACTTGTTTATTAAGTCTCTACATGTCAATGAAATTTGTAAGAGATTATGGTATTAATATACATTTCCTAACATTTTTTTTTTACGAAGGCCAATATTTTTCTTAAGTAAACAACAAAAATGATTCTAATACTCTTCTTAATTTCTAGTGGAAATCAAGATGGTGCGTCATGAGGAAACTATCACCAGTAGCAGGTAAAGAACACTTTTTCACAGTATAACAAACCTTACCGAAGTCGAGGAATAATGTCATGTTTCCTTCGGTGACGTATAAAGACTCAAAGGATACGGTAAAGTACTTCGTTATTGCGCTCGTCCAGGTTCGTCCCCACTTAATTCATCATAATCTGCGAGGTCCTACTCTGCTGCCAACCGCAGGGCCATAATCCTGCAAGCAGGGTGCTGATGTTACCAGGTGCTACGACCCCGACACTATTTATCTCGGCATTATTTCCTAGGAAGCTTCCACGCGTCCACCATTTTCAACGTATGGTTTTGTTATCGGAAAATGCGATTTGTAATGGGGAAGAGAAGAAGATTAAATGGGAATCCTAGGAGACATGCGAAGGATTAAATAATAATTACATAAATGAATTATGGATTTTCGCTCTCCCTTATGTTAGTTACAGTGACATAGTTAATCTTGTAACTTTTTAATTACCTGCTATTACCATAAAGTTTTTACGATTAAAAACAAGCTAATTAGAGAATGGATAGAACACTATTCATAGAATAGCTTTTCGCGTCGCAAATATTCTATGTATACAAATGTACGTATGATCTGTATGCAGATAGATCAGGCTAGTCAACTGTAAATAAATGGGGTGTCTGATTAGGTTCGCATCGCCGGTCAGTAGTTAGTTGTACCGGGATATCAACAATTAAATTGGTCAATGGTGGTCATGGATTTTAAAATTATTGTCGTAACGTGCATCGTACATTTAGGTATGTCATAATTTTTTGAATGTCAAAATCTGTCAAGTTATTGTGTTGAAGTTTTCTAATCCTGCACGGTTTTTGAATCATGGTTCTCACCACAGAGCACATAATTTACATGATTGAAGCCTATTTTCGAACGGGTGTGCTAGTTAATGGAACTTGGGAATACAGTCAACGTTTGTGTTTGGACAATTTTCGAGAGCACTTCCCAGCCGTAGCAGTATTACCGGACAATTTTTATGCATGCTTTACAAATTGTGTTGAAGTATTTCGCGAAACTGGTTCTATGACGCATAAAAAAGGTGCTGGTAGACCAAGAGTTCGTACAGAAGAAGTTATTAATGACGTTCGTCAACGTATGGAAGAAGAGCCTACAAAACCTTTAAAACGTCTTCTTATGGAACATGCCAAACGATTGTAAAGAAGGACCTGAACGTGCATCCGTATAAGATGCAATCATATCAAGCTCTTCTGCCTGGAGACCACCCCAGACGCCTTGCGTACTGCTATTAGTTCGTTAATAATTTAATGAATGACGATCTGCTGAACTTGACTCTTTTTTCTGACGAAGCTTGGTTCCACCTTTCGGGATACATCAATTCTCAGAATATGCGAATCTGGAGCACTGATTAACCCGCATATTTTTATTGAAACGCCACTACATGCTCAGAAAATTGGTGTTTGGATGGCAGTTTCTCGCAGAAGAATAATTGGCCCATTTTTTTTCAATTTCACCGTCAATGCAGAAAGGTACAGAAATATTTTTTTGACTGAATTTGTGCAACAGTTAGACGATGATGAACTTCAATACGGTTATTTCCAGCAAGACGGTGCAACAGCACATACTACACGAGAAAATCTTGCTTTTCTCCGCGAGTTTTTTGACGACCGGCTGATAAGTTTGCATACGGAAGTTGAGTTTCCTCCGAGATCACCTTGTTTGACAATTATGGACTATTTTATCTTTCCTTATTTAAAAAATAAGATTTTCTCAATTCCGATACATAATTTGTAAGGACTGCAACAAAGAATTGTTCAGCAATGTGCAACCATAACGCCAGAAATGCTGCAAAACGCTTTTCACAGCATGAGGAGGCGCGTGAACTTGTGCATTGAACAAAACGGGGGACATTTCCAACAATTATTGTAATTTAGTTTTTCTGGTTAATAAAAACGTTATTTATTTCATAACTTGTAGTTCGTTATTATTTTACAGCTGAACTAAGTAGGTAACGCATTTGTAGGTTATTGATAATGTCAGTGTAGCTTGACAATGATTGAATTATTTCAAAAGAATGATTTAAACTAAGACAAGCGTTTAAATTCAATAACCAACATTGACCAATTTAATTTTTGATATCATAGTATAAATCGTATATTCGCAGCTATCAAAAGTGTGGTGTATTTTGGTTTCAATTTGCGATAAAATGGATTTCTACCACATGTAAAACAGGTCGTTTTCGTTTGAGCTGTAGCAACTCGTTTCTTGTGATGAATTAGTGCAGGTTCTTCCGTTCCTGTCTTACTTTATGCTGTTGTTTGTCTTTGCTTCCTCAGTTTTTCTCCTCCATCCTTCCCGGTCCTGATTTCTACTCCGTCATGCCTGTATCTTTAGCTTCTTTATATCCGCTATCACTTGGTCTTCCCAGCTGCTTCTTAGTTTCCCTCTTCCTCTGTTTACGATTGGTTTCCACATTGTGATTTTCATTACTTCCCAACCGTATAAAAATTCAAAATGGCGGACTCCCCCCCCCCCAAATATGTGTAATACTGTAAATCAATGATTAAAGTTCTTTGGAGTCGCTGATGATGAATGATATATTTATATTTCAAAATTATAAATGTCGGACCGACTTTTTTAAATTGCATTTTATTCTCACCGCCTGTAAAGTGACAATTGGCGCATGTGTAGCTCGACTAGGAAAGAGGTTTTCCCGGTCGAGGCGACTGTAAAAATTGAAAAAAACACTGGCCCCACATTTAAAAAAAATCTAATTTAGTAGTAATAAAATTTAGTCTATAAAATACTACTTCCCTCGACTATTCTTCGCTAAATGTTGGAGAAATAAGTGTAATAATTAAAAATTCTTCCAACAAATTTGTGGCGCCATCTATTTGACGACATTTTAATCGACATTCAAGCGCCATCTATTTGACCACATCGCCATTCATATCGGCAGTTCAGAATTTTTTGTATTTAAACCAAAGAACGCAATAAATGTACTATAAATGTATAAATATAAGAATAAATTCCTCATGTTTGCCATGTGTAAGAATATATTAACTTAATTTTCGCGAAAGGTGAGTAATAGTTACGTACATAAAATGCTTAAATTAATTAGGTAATCTATCTTAGGTTAGATATGATACTAATGACATTAATCAATAATACTTTTTCAATTTAATGTTCATACAAATAATATTGTTTAAACCACTTGCGTGAAGACACTTGGTTCGTAAATAACTATTTGGGTTTCTGATCTTTATGTTTGGTTTCCAAGTTGTGATTTTTTTTAGTTTCCGACCGTACCATCGTATAGTGGGACCAAAATTCAAAATGGCGGACTTTTTCCACACAAAAAATATATGTAATTCTGAAAGTCAATAATTAAAGGTTTTTGGGGTCGCTGATGACAAACAAGATATTTATCTTTTTACCCCAAGGAAAAACTATATCTAATGCTGTAAATCAATGATTAAGGGTTTTTCAGGTCGCTGATGTTGAATAAAATATTTATATTTCAAAATTAAAAATGCCGTATCGACTTTTTCAAATTGAATTTTTGAGCTTAAAATCAGTTTCCAGTGTTTTGGGTTCGATGATAATAATTGAAATATTCAAATTTTATAGTTCCAAGTAGCGTATCATTATTTATACAGTGTTAGATTATCTAACTGTCCTACTTCAAAATTACATTGTCAATATAATTTCCACTTTACAAATTATACATTATATTCGGTATCGGTGTCGCTCGAATTGTCTTTTTTCAGGTTTTAAATATTTTGATTGTATTCCGAGAGCTTCCGTCGGATAATAACAGAGCAAGCGCTTCCTGGGGCAATGCTTTGCCGTTTGAACACGATCACTCAGTATATACTTTTTGCTCAGTTAACCGTATTCCCAACCATTTCTACGCGAGGATTATCGCTCGCACGTGCGCCACCCCAAAAAAAAAAACAGTTTCCAAAAAAAGGGGAGAAAAGTGGAAGCCTTCTGATTCTGAAATTTTATAATTTTTTACCCTTAATAGTTATTTATGTACCAAGTCAGTAAAGTGATCCTTTATCGAACGAGTCTGATTTATGAGCCAAGCGAGCAAAGCGAGCGCGGCAAGTAATATGCGAGTTCGATAAAGGCACTTTAGTGGCATGGTGCATACAAAATTATACACGACTTTTTCGCGCGACAATAAAACAATATGAATAATCTTGTTCTGTGATCGCTCGAGCAATAGCGACTTTGATCTGTTTTAGGGAGATGAGTATTAATTCTAGCTGCCTGCCATTTCATAGTCTTCTATGCATAACCTCGAATGTACACTTCCTATTTTCGAGGTTTTGGCTAGGAATTTAGGGTTTCATCTCACGTCTTTGAACCTTTATGTACTTGACGACCTTCTCAATTTTTAGAATATTTTTTTTATTCGATGTTTATTAACCTACTGCATTTTCTGTCACCCACTTTCTCAAGTTTCCTCTGTCCATGTTTATGCAATTGCTGTATTTTTTTCCTTGTAAATGTCATTTAAACCTTTATGACGACATCTTGTGTAGGAAAAACTAAAATTTAAATTCAATTTATACATCATTATTTAACTTAAATTGGTGAATTTGAAGAACATGGAAGAGTCAAAGACCCTCCAGATATATCAATAACTATAATCAAAATAAGTATCAACTGATCTAAAACATTAAAGACTCTAGTGTTCACAGAATTGTTCTTATAAGTAGTGGGGATTAAACAGTGTGTGGTCAAAGTGTAGAAATTTCAAACTAGAGAGTTGCAAATGATTACTTATGTAATTTATTGTTTATTAAAGATATAATAATATGTACATTCGAGAATAATTTTAATTACTTTCGGCTTTTAATACACGGCTTTACATATGAATAAATGAAAAATGCAATGGAGCTCCTATTGATGAGCAATAGTTGGCGAAGTGTGTATGTGTACGCTTAATAGCAATGGCACATTTATTTCAAATAAAGTTATTTTTGTAAATTTATTAGCTTGATAGCAATACTTACGCTTTTATGCGAGAACACACTTGTTGACTAGATTAAAAACAACAACACTCTATTAAAAATAAGTAGTAATAAACCCTTAGATTTTCGGCTTTTCAAAACTAGAGCTTATACAAGAAATGTATGGACTTCGTCATTAGCAAATTTCATTGTAAACATCTTATAATACACTTTTTTTGATTATACCTGCATAATACATTAATTTTTTGATGGCATTATTTACTCGATGGATAATATTCTGTTTCTGATTCAGCGTATTTGCTAGATTAGAAATGTAGCCTATTTTCACAAACCCTCCACTATATAATTAGCCTCGGTAACAACTCGTAAAACTGATTTATATACACGAATGTGTGTACACGTAATGAGAACCCATTAAAGAAGTATTGTTTTATCTCATCCCGAAAATAACTGGACGAACACAAAGGCTAACGAACGAAACAAGCGTGCACAAAACGAATACTGTACTGCATTATTAAATTTTAACACTATTCAGTTAAACAACAGTCGATATTATTACATTATAGCTACCGTCCATTCTAACAGCTTTCAAACAACACCGAATTGCAAAATTCTAATATCGCCCTGACCACCGATCTGCAGTTAAAATATTTCATTTGGTATTGGTAATTTACGCATTCACGCCCGATTAGCAATTAATTTAATATAGCTGGATAATTCTGTGTGTATGTGGTATTATTTGTTGGTAGGTGAAAACTGCCGATGCTCTTTATTTCATTGGAGTTAAAAACAGTTTACATATATATTCTTTTTTTTTATTTCACCTACATTTTTGTACTTGACTGCAAATTGTATCTTGAATTAGGGCATCTGTAAGTAGTACATTGTCACTCTACCAAGTGAAACGGAAGTGCACATTCCAGAGTACTTAGTTATTATTATTATTAATTTTGAACTGAATGTCATATATTGAAGACCAGCTACGTATGTAAGTTTGAAACGTACGTACCCCACTTTGTTTCTGCTTTCTTGCATATTAAAAAGTGGTGCTTAAAAATTCTATGTATAGGAATGTAATGTGATAATGAAAATATTCGAACTCGAGATTTTCCCAGATTTCTATCTGAAGTTCTCTGATAGCAAAAAAGTGGTTTTGCAAACATGTTTACCCCCACCTTTCTCTCTCTCTCCTACTCTCTACTTGCATCCCTCATTCTCTCTTTCCTCCTGTCTCCCTCTGACAACGATAACGGCCAAACGTCAAAAGCTATAAATATCAACCTTTATATTTAGGAGTATATACTTCCTCTCAAGATTAGATTTTGAGCGACATCTATAGACAGGAAGAAGTAGTTTATTTCAAAATTTAACCAATATCATGCCACTTACCAAATTTTGACAAATTTCGAAAGAATATATGTAAATTACTCGAAACTTAATTTTAGGCCAGATAACTTTTTTTTGTCGCTTTCCAAATAGTTCTCTCTAGCAACACACTGGCTCCAACGTTTCTGTAAACTTTGGAACGTTTCTTGGAATTCTTCTGCCGAAAAGACGAGTAACTTCCTCGTCGAACTTTTCTGGATCACGTCAAAAGTTTGCTGCAATTAAATTTGGAGAGTAGGGTCGTTTCGTGTTTAGCCAGAACACTGGGCACAAAATGTGCAATTTTCTTCACCTAACTGTATTTTATCTACAAATGAGGTTTTTTATGAACCAAAGCTGGTCCCTTATCTTCGGTAATCTTGCTAATAGTCAAACGATGATTTCGAAGAATCCAATTATGATCTGTTATGGTGTAAACTTCATCTGTTGACGTGGAAGTTTATACATTTTGTGGTTTTTTCAGTCAATGTTCTTCTCGTTTCGAAACAGCTGTACTACTAAAATTCTATATAAACATGTTGTTTTACAAAGTTTTTTTTACAAAAATCGCTAGCTGGTCACTACTCGTCTTTACTTAAGTGGCTGCAGCTCCTTATTAGCAGTGATATAGCTTTCTGGCAATACTCATCACCGCTACCCAGCGCCATAAGCCGAAAAGCGATTGGTTTGCTATTGTGAGCTTAGCGCTTTCGGTGAAATCTTTTGATCATACCTCAAGTATATAACTTCCACTTCGTGAACAATGACAATATTTTTTTAGTAATGAACAGTTGTTTGACAAACATAAAAAGAAATAATTTTAAAAAATAAGAAAAAACCGGCCTAAACGGACGTGGAAGACAGTAATAGATAAAGTATTTGATACGAAAGAACAACATAGGAACGATCGAAGATATTGACGAATATTTAGATATGAAACAAATTTATCGGAAACTAGATTACGGAAGAACCAATTTATGAAAAAAGAAAATCATGAGCTGCATACAGTGTAAAAAAACAATAAAAACGTATTGTACTTTCTCTTTCCTTTATTGCTAAATTAAACTAATTGCAGCATATACTTTTTTCGTTAGAAATACTTGTAAAATGAACGAGCTTTATCTCTTTATATGTTCAGGAATACAAAAAGACAATCACCGAAACCCAGAAACCACACATAATTTCCCTTTTTGTACCTGACAAAAGCAAACTCGGCGCACACACGCAACTACCTTCGCGGTTGTTTCTTATAAACCATCACATTACGTAGCGGCTGGATTCATTATCGTTCTCCAGAGTAGTTCGACCAACTCCACATAACCAAACACGTAACGCGAAATTGAACTTGCAAAAAGCGGAGAGGACCCAAACCTGCAAACGCATTACAAGCTCGCAATTTCTCTCTCTCTCCCTCTCTCTGTCTCTCTCCCTCTCTCTCCCTCCCTCTGTCCTTATTTTACACCACAGAACATAGGCGAACTCATTATCGACTTCCTCTCTTATTCCTCCTCTAATTAAAATTACCGACTGAATGTTTATTGAATAATAAAGAGTAAGTTATGCGCCTTGCGTGTTTGTTTTAATCAGTAATGTAGTGTGTGTATTCGTTTAAAATACTAACGACCTTATCTTAGTATAAATAAGCAATTGCTTATACCGTAATATTGCCCAGTGATGCAATTTTATGAAAGACCAATGTCCCATCATATTTATTATTTATAACTGCCATTAAGCGGCGGTGTTTTTACAAATCCATTAGTGTTAACGTCTTTATTGTAAACAAAATTGTATCAGTCGCTATTCACTAGAAGTAATTTTATGTGCCACTTGACGAATTTGACAAGATAGTCATATAATAAATGATAGTCACCTTCTTTTACTTTCTTATACGTAGTATAAGGAAATATTGTGATGACGAACATTTTCGACCTCGAGATTTTTGCAGATGTCCACGTTTTGAAGTCCCCTAATACCAAAAAAGTGTTTTTTAAAAAATGTCTATGTGTCTATCTGTCTCTCTGTGTGTGTGTCTGTCTGTCTGTGTGTGTGTGACCACGATAGCTGTCAAACCGCTGTAAATATCAATTCCAAATTTTGTATTTACGTGTATAATATCCCTCTTGAGATCTGATTAGTTTTTCAGTAAAATCGGTAGACCGGAAGTAGTAGTTTACTTCAGTGAAAAAATCGAATTTTGCCAATATTTCGTCAACTACTAAGTTTAGACTAATTTATAAAGAATTCATATGTACTTAAAATTTAAATTGTGAACAATTTTATTAAAAAAGTTTTTCGAAATTCCTACCGGAAGTAGGTCTTTTACTCTTATCGAAAATCAGTTTCTTGCAAATATTTTGCAAGTCATGCTTTTTAGACAGGTACGCTACGAATATAAAATTATTTAGAACTTAATTTCCAATATCTTTTGTACAAAAAAAATTTCAAAATTCGGACCGGAAGTATCACTTTTACTCTTACCGAATAACGATTTTTTGCAAATATGTCGTAAATTATGCATTCTATATATATTTATTAAGAGTACAAAAGTATTTAGAGTTGGATTTGAAATATTTTTTGTATAAATGAAATTTCAAAATTCGGACCGGAAGTAACACTTTCATACATATAAGAAAGTCGTGTGGTGGCCACACCTCATTTTTTTATTGTTGGAGACTTTAACATACCTAATGTACTAATAACTCTCGTAATAACTGCAAATTAACATTAGCCCTTGAAAATGTTGCTACTATGTTGAACTTGGTGCAGTGTAACGCTATCCGCAATTCTAATTGTAAAATGTTAGATCTTTTTTCTTCGAATACGCACTGTGTTGTTGAAAGGGATGAAGTGCCATTGGTTCATGAGGACTCTCTTTATCACCCTGCACTGCAGGTGTCTTTTTGCATCACTTTCCGCAGTATATATATACCAACTTTTCAAATGATAATACCTGTAAGCGGTATAATTTTCGCAAGGCTGACTTTCCAGGACTTTATAATGCTCTTACATCTGTAAATTGGACAGTACTAAGCACATACAGTGACGTTAATGATGCTTGTAACTACTTCTATGAAATACACTATTATGTGTTTGATCAATGTGTTTCGGTTTATGGTTGTCAGAGGGGGTTCAAATACAGTTATCCGAGTTGGTACAGCCGCGAAATTGTCCAAAATATCAAGCTAAAGTACAAATACTTTAAGATGTATAAAAGGCATCGTCGTCCAAGTGACCTTCAGAATTTCAAGCATTTTCGTGGACTGGTTAAGTGTCAGGTGAAGAGAGCGTATCTGCGGCATATTGAAAGCGTTGAGTATTCCATTGGCCAAAACCTAAGAACATTTTGGTCTTTCGTAAATCCACGACGAAAGAAGTCTAGAATACCTGGTCGGATGCACAGAGATTGTAGCTCATTTGACAGTCCTGAACCAATAGTGAATGCGATATCACAACATTTTCTCCTGGTGTACTGCCCTTCAACTCCGTTTGCCTCTGATAATATGATTATGGCGCTACTTCATCAATACACGATGATACGTTTTCCGAATCTAATGTTCTTTCCAGTATTAAGGCGCCCAGGAACACTCTAAATTCTGGTTGTGATCAGGTACCTAGTTTCCTACTAAAGGATTGCGCTACAGTACTTGTAGCACCTCTGTTATCAATTTTCAATTTAATACTAAAAACATCTCCCTTCCCAAAAGTATGGAAACTGGTAGAATATGTCCAGTGTTTAAAAAGGACGACAAAATTGATGTAGCAAATTATCGGCCTATAGCACTTTTGTCTAATATAGCTAAAATTTTTGAGTCGACTATCTATCGACGATCGTCGATAGGCAGGGCCAGGTAGACGTAATTTATACAGATCTAACTAAGGCATTTGATCGTATTGATCATGGAATTATGTTGGATAAGCTGGAGAGATTGAGTTTCAATGCGTCTAGTAAGTTTGTTTAAATCCTACGTGCAACAACGGCGGTTTTTTGTGTCTTATAATGGTTTTGTTTCTGACACCTGTCCGATTACTTCTGGTGTGCCGCAGGGATCCAATCTTGGGCCTCTCATATTTTTTTAATTCATCAAAAATCTTGTGGGGCAAATAGACTGCAATATCTTAATGTTTGCCGACGACGTCAAGTTATATAAATCTATAAGTACATTGAAAGATTGTGACGAGCTTCAATCAAACTTGCTTACTGTCAATAATTGGTGCATTACTAATGGGTTGAACCTCAATATTTTTAAATGAAGGGTCGTGTCTTACACTCGGAAACTGTCATCTCTACATTTTAGCTACGCTGTCAACTGCATTTGTATTTCCAGATGTGATGGCATCCATGACTTGGGTGTTTATTTCGACTCTTTTTGACATTCAATAAACATGTTCAGGATGCGGTGGCTGCGGCTAGTGGGTTGTTGGGTTTTGTCTTACGCAATACCAAATCTTTTACCAATATCTCAACGCTCAAAACTTTATATTTCACTCTAGTCCACTCAAAAATGGAGTATGCTGTACTTGTATGGAATCCGAAGTACGAAACCCATAAACTCTCATTGGAGAATGTTCAGAGACGATTCCTAAAGTACTTATGGTATAAAGAGCATAACGTCTATCCATACAGAGGGTTTTCACGTGACATTTTACAGAAGGAATTATCAGTTAGGTACTTCTCTTGAGGCTCGTCGTAACAACATAGGTCTACCATTTTTATATAAATTACTACATAATCGAATTGACGCTAGTCTACTTGTCTCAAAACTTAATTTCCATGTACCTCGTCAATCTTCACGTGATACCGATACATTTTATATTAACCAGGCCAGAAGTAACCTGTTACCTCGCTCGCCAATTTCATTTATATGTTCACTGTACAACAAAATTAGCTCTGAATGTGATATTTTTAATTGTTCCTTCAAGCAGCTTTTACAGGTGAATTCAGAATTAATACTTTAAGTTATTTAGCTGCCGATCAATAACTTTATTTTTTCTTACGTGGTTGCGCTTTATCCTTATATTAATTGTGCATCTAGATTAAGTTCTTATGCTTTTGTATGCTATGTACTGTTTTTTATATAAGTACTATTGTGTATTGTAAATTGCCTTATTATTGGGTAAAACTGTTGGGCAATAAACATTTATTTATTTATTTATTTATTAAATCCGGAGCCCTTTAGAACCTTCGGACAGGAAAAGATATTTTTCTAAGAAATAAATATGTTATAATAAATAAACTTGGCACCGATATTATTTCCCATTACACTATATTTTAGAACCTTGTCTATTTGGCCGATGATACCTTGAATATATTATACGGTAAGAAAACGATAGATACTAATATGAGGATCGGTATCGCTCCGTGGTTTGGAGTTATCTTTTGCTCGCTTTCGTTAAAACGAATAATAAAAAAAATGCTACTGAAGCAATTTTTGATCTATTTTATATGAGATAATATATTGATATCTATGTAATAAACAGGATATTGTGCAATATTTTATATAAATGTATTTGCAATTATTCTTGACCTTTAGTTGCACAGTTTTCTAGTCAAGTTATCACTATAAACGTACATATTTTAATGCAATCGAATGACCCGTAACGCAAATATCAAGTTAAAGTTCACACCGTTTATCATAATTATCATTCTTATATATTATGGTAATTAAACTAAAGAGTTTAATTCTTGAATAATTTGGACATTTGCCTTATATCACATACTCTTATTTCCTTTCAAATCATTGTATATTTTGCTGTTTTTATGCAAGCATATTGCATATTTCGTGATAACTATCCTTATATTTAGTATCCTTTTCTTTATTTTTTAACCACGTATACCTATATATATATATTATATACATGGCATATTTTATGAAGATATGGAAGAAAGTTTACAAAAGTTGGTAGAGTATTTGCAGATATTGTATGTAATTGTGGCTAGGTTTGGATGAATAGTGCACATGTTTGAAGAAGTTGACGTGTAGTAAAATTCTACACTAACAGTTACTACCAGCACTGTAAAGCTCACTCCAGTCCTTCAGAAGATAACATTATTTGGTTGAAATCATGTAAACCTATTTGGAAGCAAGATTTTCTTAATCAGTTTTCTTTGATTAATGTATATAAATTGAATTAATTTTTCATTTTCCTCAGTTCTTGGGTATTTTTTAATAGGAGTAATCAATAATTTTTTTCAGTATTACTCAACTTTATTGCACACAAATTTTAAATATGTAATATGTACACAGAAATCCTCAGCGGTTATATTCTCAAAATAGACCCAACAGTAACAGTTCATTTGCTAAAATGAGGTTTCCAATTCTACACAATCTAATCTAAAAACTAAAATATGGACAAAAAGCACTGAGAAAAAATTCAAATGAAGAAAATGGCTCCAATATTATTAGAACAAAATATAGTAATTTAGATCGAATGTACTAGCAAATATGTGGACAGCTTTGTAGAATAAATATTTAAACACTGTTTAGAAAAACTGCTGTATATAAAGCCCGTTCGAGATAACCAATGATTAGGCTTAATCAGTAATTAGTTAACCGAGTATTTTAATGGAAATTGAAAAAACCGGTCCTAAATATTTCAATGTATAACATAAAAGCGCAAACAGTTTTTTCAAAAAATTTTGATGATTTTGCACTAATATGTCAATTATTGCCAAATGAGTGCTATATAGGGACAATTTGATTGATTTAGTTTATATCTGTTGTACTACACTATTTTTACACTCCGACAATCGAAGAAATTTACAATTAAATGAACAGAATCTGGCATTCTTCCGCGAAGAAAGGAATTTAAATGGGTCATAAATCATAAAATTCAATTAAGGCGGCTTTATAAGGAACTTAAATAAAAATAATTCTATCCTTACTCGATAACAATGGTGAAGTCGCGCAAATAGAGAAATGTTAATATTTATAGGAATATTATCTACATATTGAAAGGCTTGCTATCATAATAAACATAATATATTAGCGTTTATTGACGGGTCGGTGGCCTCTGAAATATTTTGTTACCGAAGATAGAATAATAACTGTTGTGCTATCGACGTTTGCGTAAATTAACTCATATTAGTACTTATTATTAAAAAAAGTACTATTTTCGTATTTTACAATTAACCTCTTATAACACTCTGAAAAGTCACACATGTACTTCTACGTCATCAATTAATAAAACTAAATGTTATTAACGTAACAAACACAATTTGTATCACTTCATTGATATAAACATTTGATTGTAATATAAAAAGATGTGTAGAGGCTGGTGAATATACATTTATTTGCATCAACACTCAATCGTTCCTCGGATTAAAAAAATCATTTACATTTTCGGAATCCGAGTAAATACGTAGTCCAATATACATACAAAAGTTTATTCTTATAAACCAATATAGAATGGAAACAGTTGTTATTACATTCGTTAAAGGTTTATTTTTGTGTACTGTAACGATTTATGAAGGGTCCATAAACCAGTAATTGGAAAATTTTTGCCATTATGCCTTTACACATTAAGGGTCCTCTATACTAGATCTGTGAATAATGGAAAAATAGCAGATTTTTGATGCAAGATATTTATGTTGATTTTAAATTTGGAGAAAACCTTTCATCGTCAACTTATGAAGAATTTAGTAATCTACCCCGCTGAATAATCAAACTTGGGAAAAAATTATCTGATTAAAGAAAATTAATTAATATGTCAAAATCTTTAAAACAAGTTTCCTCAAAAATCCTTCGGAGGAGATTTGTTTGCTTGGTTTCACGTTATAAATTGAATAAAAAGCTACCTCGCTCTGCACTTATTTTTCGTTCAACTATTCTTTACTTTGTTTTAAATGAATATAAAATAAATTAAAATTAGGCAGCCCACATTACAATGAATGTTTATTCTGGCAAAAATCTTTCCCGCGGTTACAAATGTGTAAATATTTGATCTAAATGAATTTTTATTCGCTTAGGTATTGAGTATTATTTCAAATATTTATTATATATTCCCTATGTGTAATAGGTATTTGGACATCCTTGGCTTATTAAATTATGTGCTATGCAACCAATATTACATTTCCGATTCACTAGTGAGGACCCTTAATGATTGTAGATAAATTATTTTACCACACATCAGTCAACTGCTCCAAAGTAGATACTTTGATAGAGTCAACAAACATAAAATACTTTTGACAACTGATTAATATAAATTGTCGAAATGTAATTGTCAAACATTCTAATGTTATTTGCAATAAATAAGGCCAAGAAGGGAAGTTAGAAACAAAACGCACTTGTATGTTGGACAGCAAAAGTTGCCAAAGACGAAGTTTAAACAAATTTCTTACGTATACGAATGCGCCCAAACTGAATTTGATTAAAATTTTATAAAAATGTTTTAATGTTTATGCAAATAGAATAAATCTTTGCAGAAAACACACAATACCTTTACATAAACTGACAAGTTCATATTTGGTATTTAGGAAACAGCTTATTTTTTATGTAGAACAAAACCCGCATTTAAGAAAATCATAGTAAAAATAATTTGAGCGCCATGGGGATGGTCAGTTGAACAAATCTTTCTTATTTAATTTAATAATAATAATTTACAAATAATTACCACTAAAATTAAAGGCACAAATTCCTCTATTTTACCATACAATGTATACCCTGCTCACAATATTCTTGTAGCTGCGGAATGAAGCACTTCATACTTCTTTGTTCAACTGAAATCCCCTACCCATGTAATGCCTTCCTCAACGGCACCGGTGCCCCGTGAGACGAGATACTGTATGTGTTTTGTAAACGTCATTTCTGCTAGCACTGTGAGACAAGACATAGCAACATGTTTCTTCTTTTTATATTTTTATACGTGGTATAAGGCAGTATTGCGATGAAGTTACCCGGTAATGAAAAAGTGGCTTTTGTAAAAAATATTTATCTGTCTGGTTGTCTGCCTGTGTGCATGTGTGTGTCTACGATATGGGTCGAACAGCTAAAGTTATTATGTAATACCAAACTTTGTATTTGAGAGATGTGATTAGATTTTCAGTAGAATAGGTAGACCGGAACTAGTAGCTTACTTGAGAGAAATTATCAAATGTTCCTACAAAGTGCAGACGCCAAAGGAAGTTGAGTATGCAAAATATGAGGGTAACTTAGTTAAAAATCCAAAACCACAGTCGTTTATAAATAGAGAGCAGCAGATCGAAGAAAAGATGACATTAGTGACAAGTTTAAAAATAATCCAGACTTCACTAAACAATGTTGTTTATTGTGGTAAATCAACGAAGGACAAGAAGAAAAAACATTTTGTGTTCCGAAATTTCGGCAGCGCAACAAATTTAAAATACTGCAGGAAATAAACATGATGATGTTTTTACAAAAATTAGCACTTGTGAACAACCAGAAGATTTATTTGTAATGGAAGTGAAATATCATAAACATTGCTATCGTGATTATCTATGATTACCAAGCAATTTTGAAATTTCAGCAGGTAGACCTCGAAATAAAATAACACAAGATATACTTATGGAGGCATTAGAGAAGCTGATTGATGAAATGAAACATCAATTTTTATCTCACTCTTTTGAAATGCCCTTTGCTAACCGACTGGCTGAACTCACTGAAACAGAGAATGCAATTTTAGAGAATCGCATTATGAAATCACTAGTCATTGAAGTATGGTGAAAATGTTTTATTTTCATATCCGGCTAATCGATCTAAATTGTCATTAGTATTTATGAGAAACACACCTATGGATGAAGACATTGAACATGTTTGTAATATAAATCCAACGAACTAGGTAGTAAACAACTTTGGAAAGAAATATTCACAACTGAATAAATACCAAGTGAGTATTTATGCGATGAAACTTTAATCTAATCCAATTAAAGAATTTCAATAGCTTTGGCGATTTTACTGAGGCGTTTTTCAAAAGGATCGAGAATCTAAAAGAAGATTGCGAGTTATATATTTGTGGAGGATTTGATGATCCAACAAAATGTTTCAAGTTACAAGGTTCTTCATTTTCTGAGGTACTTGAATTAAATTCGAACCACATAGAAGCAGATTCAGGGTTGATTTGTCATATATTTCACGCAGTAAAAATCCAATCTGCCCATATCACAATCCTAAATGCTGATGCAGATGTTTTCATCCTGGGGATTTATTACTGGAATAAACTAGCACGTGTTGGTTGTTTAGGACCATGATTTGACGGTTCTTAGGAGAAGAAATATATATCAAGATGCCATTTGGTTGCTCAATTCCTTGACGAAAACATTTGTCGTATTTTGCCAGCAGTACTCTCCCTAAATGGTTGCGGTACGACTAGCAAATTGATTGATTATAAAAAAAGGGATTAATAGCTATATCGTTGGATTTTGTTCAAAAAGCTCTAGTGTATTTATGAAAACCAAACATAAGTATTGAACAGTTAACAGAACTTGAATGACTGTCAAAATAAAAGAAAATGATTATTTGTATTTTTTCTTACATTTATGTTAAAATTTGCTTTTTTTTAATAATTCTTTTATCGACAATTTCTTATCTTTTTACTAATAATTTTTCGGTTTTATTTCATTTCACTTGCTATTATTACCTTTAATCAGAAGAAAAAACTGGATATTGTTACTAAAACAGTAGTTAAAATGGCTGCAAAGAATTTGCTCAATCGATTTATATGATATCTAATGGGGGAAGAGGGGAGGTTAAACAAAAAATTGGCCCAATGAAGTTTTTGGCAACATTCAGAATTATAATCTGTAAGCTTTTTTGAACTTAAAACCATTGATGTAATGCGGTCCTTACATTTTGCACAACCAAACTCCTAGTCTATACTAAGTTTATACAAATTTCTGAGGAATATGAATATACCCGAAAGTGAATTTGAGAAAGATTTTATAAAAAAAGCTTTTGAAACTCCTACCCAAAGTAGGTCTTTCTTTCTCATGGAAAAATAGTTTTATACGAATATCTAGCAAATTACTCTTTCTAAACAAATATATTAATATGAAAGTATTTAATTTTACTCTTATTTAATGGCAGTCTTTGGAAATATCTCGCAAATTATGCATTCTATATATATTTATCAAGAGCACAAGAGTATTTAAAGCTTGATTTGGGAATTTCAAAATTCGTATCGGAAGTAACACAAAGTTTTTTTTTCTAGGCCTGTCTGACTAACGTCTCCAGTTTGCACAGCAGCCAATAAGGCTTATTGTGCTCAACCTGTGTTATGTATGTTGTCCACTCCAACAATGTTGTATCCTGTACAAGTCTGTACAGGTCTTTTACTGGGTGTCTCTTGAGCATCTGTGGATCTACGTTCGGTTGCCTAAAGATGCTTTGTCTCTTGTGATCCAGTATGCCCGACTGTTTCTGGTTCGTTATTGCAGAGTCTACAACTAAGGTCTCCATCATACAGGCCTATCCTGTTAAGATGTACTTTAGCAGGTGCATGACCAGTCAAAAGACTCGTTATTGTTCCCAGCCGTTCCCTGCTCATGTGTAGTAGTTCTGCGACTCTTTTGTTGCATGGTTGGCCAATAAATTCTGTACCATGATTTTGTCCTGGAATTGTTGCCCAGTGATGCTTGTGTTTTTCAGAAACCCAGTCTAATAGAGAAATATTTTTACACAGCTAAAAATAAATTATTGGTTTGTTAATAGAAGGGAGAAGCTAATCCATGTTTTCTCATAACGTACGATTTTAATAATGAATTTTTTGTAATGGGCAATGTCTTTAGTTCATGGCACAGAGACACATATTCACTAAAAATAACATATATTATTCTTCATTCTCATTCCGACTACTTTCTATTCAAATAATCTATTATTACTTTCAAATTATGCATGATATTTTTATATAATACCTGCTTGTACATCTAATATTTATTCTCTGTTAAAAATGATTAGATTAACAAAATGTGTATAAAGCAGTAACTCTTCTCTACACATCTTTGTGTAACTGCTAGAACAGGATATCTGTGTCGAAACAGAAACAAAAGCCTGCTGTCATTGCATACTTTTCACACTCATTATTTATTTATGAGCCCCCATGCATTGATAAATCGTGACAACTGATAAAGGCCCTGTTTTGCAAACTACGGTACTGTCTGTAAGTTACAATCATTACTATTGGGAAATAATTTCTTGTTGTCTCTGGCGAACACCAAGGACGCTTGAGGAACCACATGTACTTTTACTCTTTGTATGTATATTAAGCATGTTATGACGTAATCTCGGAAATGTTAATATTCTGGGTAACTTTGTAAATCCCAACTAATTTATGTATTGTTTAATTTTTCAGTAAATTCCTCAGTATATTCATTTCAATGTATCAGTTTTATTGATGATGCAAACAATCGTACCAATAACGAGAAATAAAAATCAATTTATACCACATACTTATAAATCGCAATCGGAAATTAATTTAATTTTTTCATTTTATGAGTCAATTAAGTGCTATTTTAATTAATTGCTCTTTCGAATTTGTAAAAGTTATTCATATTTATTTCACACACTTCGTACCTTATAACCCTTGTAATTGTAATATAAATATATTAGTTAGAGTCAATTCTAACATCACTTCTAAATTAGATTTACATTATTGTCCGACAAAAATATTTAACCTACTAGCTAAGAAATATAAAATACGAATGTTTTTTACTTGCTTATAAAATGACAACCTCGTACAAAGTAGGATTTATCTTGGAGGGTAATTTTGTATATGAGTTAATATAGTTTAATCCCACCCGGTGATTGTTATAAAGGAATTTTTAGTATTAAAAATTCCGCTCTTAATTCTCTCCCATAGTTATTAGAATGTCTACAACAACATAAATACGCATATAGTACTATGTATCTAAAATATTTGGAAAGAAAAGGTAAAATATGTATTTTCGTGAGTTCATACATTTAAACTCCACTCAAATAGCTTATACTAAAGTTATTGTAGTTTAAGTTTGAAATGCTTTTGTCCTAAGAATTATTTTCTGTTGATGGCATAATTCGTGAGATATTTGCCAAAAATGCTATATGATAAGAGTAAAAGTGTTACTTAGGGATCCGAATTATAAAATATGTATACAAAAATTGTTCCAAATGAAGATCTAGAACCTCTTATACTCATGATGTGTAATTGCATACATAGCAAATACACACCATCAGTATAAAGTGAGTGAAATTGGAGTGGGATTTTAAAGCTATTTCCACCGTTGTCAATCTCTTAAATAAAACAACTAATATATACAATTTACTGGATTTATTTCAATCGTTTAATTTGGAACCGATGACAATGCAGCCCACTAGGATAGCGCCTGTAATTGAGACTTGTATAGATAATACCTTTACAGATACTGATGTGGGTGAATACCATATAGATACAATACACCTTCATATAGCTGATCACTTGTCACAGATAGTGTTATATTGCGATACGGAAAAAATAGCTGAAATAGAGGAAATTACATGCACTAGAAATTTCAGTAGGAGCAATATAGAGGAATTCATACGCAAAATTAATGCAATCCACTCCATAACAATAATATCATGAGGACTCCTTCCTTAAAAAGAAGATAACTAATAACAATAAACAAATTCAATATTTTTCTGAATTTACCCGAATCTTACCAGGGTCTTAAAAATAATTTAGATGCACTTGCAACAATTGCAAAAGTTACTAAGGATTGCACAATATATCAGGAATATTATAAGCTTAAAAGTATATACAAAACAACTTTGGAAATAAATTAAAAATAGTCCTAAGAACAAAATTGAGAAGTAACAAACCAGACAGAAAACGATTTAAAAAATAGTTAACCAATTATCTGGGAAAACGAAACAAAAGTGCAATAAAAAATAATACCTGGTCATATGAATCAGTGCTTTATAAATCAGGGTAAACATACATTTTCCCAAATATCAACAGATTCTATTTAATTATTATCAAAGTTGAATAAGATCAGTAACAAGTTCATGTTATCTCAATCAATCAAATGCAAATCTACACAGGACTGTTATGGGTTCTCCACAAAACTGAGCCGAGCATATAGTTCTGGGGGTTATCATTCGAAGCTGGGCGTGTCTCCATACTTCAAAAACGGGCGATAAGGGCTCTATGTATCCTGAGAGCTAATCAAACATGTAAACAATCATTTAAGAACAATCACTATGCCGAGTGTATATATACTTACTGCTGCCAAATATATACATGAAAATCATGAGCTTTTTAGTAGTAATGCGAACCATATCACAGAATAGAAGCCAAACAAAGATCTGCAGATTACTGGGGTGTTAAAATATTTAACCATATACCAGAAACCATGAAATGCCTGTCAACCAAGCAATTCCTTGAAAAATTAAAAAATCATGTGGTAGATGGCGCCTTTTATAGCGAAAACAAATTTATGGACTCCCCTCTAATATAATTTTATGTGTTTTTTTTTCGTAAAAGCAATACTTTCTTAATAAAAAAATAAAATACATTATCGTGCATGGACGTATCTTCTGTGAATGAAATCAAAAAAATGTAGTAGGTGGATGTCAAGTCACTTTGATTTTTATGTGATAGTTGACAGTTCAATTCGCTTTCATTTTTATGTGATAGTTGACAGTTCAATTCGTTTAGATTTTGATACGGTATTTGAAAGTTCAATTCGCATTAATTTTTATGCGGTAGTTGAAAGTTCAATTGTGCCTTTTAACTCTTCAGTATGAGTAATTACACTAATGCTGAAATGGCCGATATGCATTTTATGTATGATCGTGCAAATGGAAATTGTTTGGAAGCTAGGCGGCTCTATGCAGAGATGTATCACCAGCGCGTGATACCTCATCACACAATTTTTGCACGTCTTCACCAACATCTCTGTGAAAGAGGGACATTTCAAAAACGAAAAACTGATTGTAGTCATCCACGAGTGATAAGAACGGTGGCAGTGGAAGAAGAGGTTCTTAATATGATTGAATATCGCCGGAATTAGGTACAAGGCAAATTGCTAACACACTAAATTTTTGCAATAAACTAATCTGAAAAATTCTTAAGGATCACCAATTGTATCCTTACCATATTTAACGAGTCCAGGCACTTTTGCCGCGAGATTTTCCCCATCAAGTACACTTTTGTCAATGGAGTCTTCAAATGATTACCCAAAATGCTCAATTTTTAGAAAACGTATTATTCACTGACGAATCCAACTTTTCAAGACAAGGGATTACAAATTTTCATAACAACCATCTATGGGTCGAAGATGACCCACATGCAATTCAAGAAGGTCGGTACCAATATGATTTTTCATTTAACATGTGGGTTGGAATTATTGGCGAAAATGTTATTGGTCCGTATTTTCTGCCGTTGAGGCTAAATCTTGCATCCTTTACAAATTTTCTCCAGCAGCAGTTTTCCATTTTACTTGAAAATGTTCCACTAAGAATTTGACCACGATTGTGGTTTATGCACGATGGTGCGCCTGCCCATTTTAGCATAACTGCTCGTCATTACTTGGACGACGTGTATCCAAATCGTTGGATAGGCCGAGCAGGACCTTCATCGTGGCCTCCCATATCACCAGAGTTAAACCCCTTGGACTTTTACATATGGGGTCACCTTAAGTACTTGGTTTATACGACTCCCATTAAATGTGTAAATGATTTAAGGAATCGCATATTTGCAGGCTGCGAGACAATCCAAAACACACCCGGAATATTTCAGCGTTTGCGCCAATTTATGAGACGAAGACTTGATTCCTGTCTAACGGTTGGAGGAGATCATTTCGAGCAGTTTTTATAGCTCTGTTCGGTTTGATCCTGTTGTCTTTTTCTTTTTTGTAATACACGAAATTTTGTTTCAAGATATAGCAACCATTGGCAGCCTGCATTCGCACTATATCTTGAAACAGACTATACATATATAGCCTGTTTTAAGATATAAAGCAAATGCAAGCTCCCACAGGCTACTATATCTTGAAACAGACTATACTGGTAGACGCCTATATTAAAAGTCAAAAGAAGCGGAATATTTATAAAATACTACGATAAAAGTCATAATTTGTGCTAACAAAACGTGACATCCTTCTACTAGATTTATCCGATTTCATTCACAGAAGATACGTCCAATATCGATTTTATTTTTTGGTTAAAAAAACTATTGCTTTTACGGAAAAATCACAAGCGTTAAAAAAGTTTAGCACTAAATCAGTCTTTTCAATGGATATTTTTAAATCTAGAAATTTTGTTTTGTTAAAAAGGACTGGTAAAAAGAGGAATAGGGGTTGCATGTTTCACCCCTCTAAAAGATCACAACAAAATTAAACAAATATTCATAGGTAGCCTTTTTATAGGTAGAACACGCCCACAAAATGACATTTCTTTAACCCTTCAGCAGTTTTAAGAAAGAAAATTTTTTTTATCTTATGTTGGAAGCGTGTAACTTTTCAACGACAAGCCAAAGAGCTTCTGTTTACATGAAAGACCCCCTTTAACTTTTGACAAGGAATCACCCTCTGAAAACTTTCGCACTTATTTGGAAACAGCCTGTATATTTTGAATTATTTTCAATATAGGAATATATGTATTATAAAACATTTTTCCAGTACTTTATATGACTACCATCAATAGTTCGTATATTACAGGTACTTCAATGTCACAATTTTATTAAAATCCATATATTCAAATGAAAATAATGAGCTTTCATCAGCTTGTTAATGCTTTGTAATTATTCAATTTTTTGGCGTTAACCTACATAATATGTAATTAACACTGCTAACTGTATTCACGTACTATTAATAAATATCTGTATATCTCAGTAGATAATGGTTTATTTCGGTATTGATACACTAGCCGGAGGCAACACAGCCTGCCAGACAAAATAATCGGTCCAGACATCCAGACTGTGATGCACGGTAAACAGTCTCTCTGTGTTTCTAAATTGGTATTTCGTGTTCGCAACACCATAACTGTAAAATCATGGCCGGATTCAAAACGGCCATTGTGCTTTTATCCGGCGATTCTCAACAGTAAATTATTTAAACTTAATTACCGTGTTGAAAAAGTAATTGTGTGAGCGACGACTTGCGCTTGTGCATTCTAGAGGACCCTTACTTGCAAGTTGCAATTTTACCCACTTTACGCTCAGTCCCAAACGTCGCAAATTATGTAAATTATGAGTCTCTTCGTCGCTCGTATCTTGGAAGAAAAACTAAATTTAAGAGGAAACAAACCGACAAACGAAACTTCGTTCTCGTCTAGTGAATGTTATAATAGTTACCTTCGTTATAATTATCTTAGAGATTAAGTTATATCATGAGTGTAGTTGTTTTTTCAGTTTTTGCGTAATATTTCTTCATTGTAATTTATAAACATGGAAGTTACTTATGAAAATTAAAAGAAACATACAACCAATCACTTCGAATATAATAATTTCACTGTTTTCTTGAATGACAGTTGTTTAATATTAATTACATGTCATTCACCATTTTAATAATGAATAATGCATACTTACACATACATACCTTGTATACGTAATTATATATATAAAATGAGGTGTAGACACCACACGCTTTCTTGTACGTATGTGCGACCCGAAACGTGTATATAGAAGTTGTTCCAAATTAAACATTAAATTCTGTATATCTCAATAAAATAAACATCTGAGTGTTCTCTATAGAAACATAATTTGTAATGTATTTGCGAAAAACGGCTATTCAATAAATGTAAAAGTGTTATTTCTGGTCCAAATTTTGAATTTTTTATATATTCCAAAATTGTTTCGACTCGTGCGCTAAATACTTTTGTATTTCGGATAAATCTGTATACAATGCATAATTTGCGAGCCGTTTTTCGATAAAACTAAAAGATGTATTCCCAGTAGGAATTTAGAAAAATTTTTTATGTAAAATTTTTCTAAAACTCAACTTTTTAATACATTTGTATTCTTTAAAAGTTAGTTTAAATTTAATAGTTCATGAAATATTGGTCAATTATGATTTTTTTAATGAAGTAAACTATTACTTCCATCTTCCGATTTTATTGTATCGAGGTCACAGAGAGACAGGCAGATAGAAATTAATTTGGTAGAAATATGTACGGTCTTACATTATTATCTCGAGGGCTTGTATAATTAAAAGTTTACAAATTTTTGGCACTATATTAATTATATTTCAGTTAAAGTTCTTATTTTGTAGTATTTACATATCTTTGAAAACTACAAAATTGTCTAAAGCCCACAAGAAATACGCAGTATAGTAAGTTCTGCTGAAGTTGCATTCTGTCACACGTTTTTATGACCATCAGCCCAGACTATCTTGGTCAAATTCAGAATAATTTCTTTCTCGTTGAAAAGAATTATCTTTGGTTGGCTAGATAAAGTAAAACAAATATCCATAAAAATCAGGAAGCGTTTTTGTCAAAATTAGAAAGTGCACATATCAAAAGCAAGACTCAATAATTGTTTAAAACTACATATATGCCTCTCAGAATCAGTGATGTAAAATTACCGTAATTTATATTTTTGATAAATTACCGCGGTAAATTACCGCTCTTTAAATTACCATGGTGATTTACACAAGAAATGGTAAATTACGCAAGAATAAATCTTGGTAAAAAAAGAGCGGTAATTTACTGACAAATATAAATTAGGGTAATTTTACATCACTCGTCCGGACGTATCAGCCTCAAAATACAACGGACAAAAGAAATAGTGTATAACATATAGATTTATTCTTGCGTAATTTACCATTTTTTGAGTAAATTGTCATGGTAATTACGCAAGAATAAATCTTGGTAAAAAAGAAGAGTGGTAATTTACCGAAAATATAAATTACGGTAATTTTGCATCACTGCTCAGAATGCGAAATGAAACGTCAGAACTTTAAAGTAAATTGTAAACAGCTACATGCAAAATATCTGAATGGCATACATGAATTATATTCTTAAGATAATATTGCTTCGTTAATATGAAATCAGAATGGAATAGAAATACTGGTTCGCGCTTCACAAACACAATGTTGCCTACGTCGTCCTCATGTCGCAAACAATATTTTCATTCCTGATTCACATGTATTGATCAATCATGTTCCTATTCTATGTATTTCGCCTCTGAATTCATTTAAAACGTATCTAATCGATACAAACGCATGCCAGTACACATCTAATTAGGAAAAACTATTAACGTCGTCTGATTCTTGCTTTAAATTGTGCATCGCATTCAGAAATAGAACCATCAAACATGCATACCAATTAAAAAGTCCCTCGTTTTATTAGGTTTTTGATGTGCGATTCATTAAAGAAGTACTTACAGATGATTACATGTTAATAGTTACTAAAAACTGTTCAATGTAATCGGCTATTATTTTTAGCCTGAACTATTTTCATTTCAAGATTATTTATGTAAGTTATTCATTCATTATAAAGCATATTTTTTTTTAAATTAATTACGATCTGTTACAATGAAACAAATCTTTGCACCTCCTAACATTTTCAAATTTCTGAATATTTATCATTAAAATAATTTATTGAATTACAACTAAATCCACTAAAATTATTCACATTAATATTTACTTATTTTAATAGTATATTATTCAACAAATTTGAGTGGATAATTTTAAAAAATAACCACTCAATGAGTTGAATAATACTTGGTCTACTGACAACACATTGAGTTTTAATCAACAGTATTTATTCAAAAAATTGTAATTAGTCTAGATATAATGTAATTACAATTAAATATTAACGAAGTGTATTAGGTACAAGGTTAGAATAATAACGTAAGCACGCTACTTGACAGTGTCAATTTGACATTTAAAATCTTTCGATGTCTTTCAGTGCCATGCAACAGAGATGGAATCCCTTCTCTTATGTGTTTGAATGTAATTGGTCAAATTTGCCCGGCTAGTTTTTCATTGGTCCCTGGAAGAGTTGAATAATATTATTCAACACTTCCCTATCCAATCAAAAACATTTTACCAGCACAGTGTTTGCTAATGAGCTGTTGTAAAGTCTAATATCGGTATAATTTTCATGTATTATTTAACATTGGTAAATAAAATTTTTAACTATTTCACATTAAGTGAAAATATTTTAATTACCAAGACTTTATACTTAGTCTCAAAATGGGTAGAATGCCTCACGTAACTCTTGTGTTACTAATTTATGGACTAACACGTTATTTGTTTTGAGGTTGAACAATGTGAATAAATATACAGGGTGTTAAATATGTCCTGTCTAAGTTGTGGATTATTATTGGCTATTTTCTCGTTTTTTTTTTAATTGTAACCTATAATATTTTTTTAAGTCAGCATATTCCTTGTAAAACTACCTTTAAAACGGTACTAATAACATAGTACTTACTTCTGGAATTTTTAAAGTTATAACCCTTTAATGGGATATACCCATGTTTATAATATGCAAAATGCGGGTTGACTGTGCAACCTAACGTCAAATCTCTACTTCAAAATTCCATATTTTACTGTTATAATTTAAGTTCGGCTAGTTAATTATCAATGTCTGTTTGTTTGTTAGTAGTTGTTACGTGTTGCATTTTCCTTGTTGTCAGTTATATAGTTATGTGGAAATTATTTGAAACTATAATGGTATTTACATACCTTAATAGTTTATTGTTCCCTTTAGAAGTTTATGCTTTAAAATGAATTTTTTGAAGGAGGTGTTCATAGAGATGGTATTTGCTCTTGGCGTTTGCAATTGAACTTCATTTTTAACATGAAGAACATATGTCAAGGAATATCCCGACCAACACCGGATAGTAAAACGTTTGAAAATTTGTTGATTAGGTTTCTTAAAACGGGTTCAGTGAGTTACGTCAAACATAAAAGAAGTAAGAGTATGGTTACAGAAGATAATGAAGTGAGAGTCTTCCAGTCTATTGTGGAAAATCCGCACGTATCTACAAAGATAATTTCGAAACAACACAGGATAGAAGTCTTACAAAATTCAAAATTACCAAGACTTATTACAAACGAATTTTGACAGGAGACTAGTTTTCTGTGAATGGATACTTTTGCACATATTCATATATCATTCCAAAGATAATTTGGGTGACTATCATTATAATAGCTAGAAAGTATAGCAATCTGTGTAAAATAAAAAAGTTGAAGGTGGTTGCAAAAATTTGGAACAGCCTGTATATTTGTAGATAAAAATAGAAAATGTGCAGTAATCTACGACATATGTACGTAAACGAAAATGAATAGTGTAAACACATGGATGTTAAAACTAACATCAAGCAGTAAATAAATACTGTGACTTACATATATACATTTATACGTAAAACGTATATGCATATATGCATGTGTTTGAGATACACACAAACATTAAGTGCCATTGCCGACAATCGAACGCACAGACACCGGTGTTTCTACCTATGAGGTTTCGTCAGTGTACGTGGAGATTGACGACAATGGCCTTAAGACTTAAAAAGCTGCTTATGTCATTTATGCGTGTTAAATGTAGTGAGAGTATCACAGCGACATCTAACATCCAAAAGATGACACAGAAATAGCGATGGTTTCTGACGGCATGTTCTGCTATACAGAACAAACACATGAATATATGCATATACGTTTTACGTATAAATGTATATATGTAAGTCACAGTATTTATGTACGTAAAGTCTCATTGCTACAACGTTATTAGTTTTTATGCTAAGCTCTGCCGACACACTATTGCTGCACCCGGTATATTTGAAATGCTTATAAGGGTTTCCTGGTATGCACTATGTTAATTAAAACTTGATGGAATCAAAAGCTGTTTACAGTTTTTCGATATATTATTAGGAGAGTCATGTAAACCTTTTTAAAATTAGGATTTTTTTCTTATTATACCACGAGAAAAGTTTACTCGAAATTTTTGTATACAAAACGTATCGAATTTGCATCAGCAAATACATTGAGTTCCAGCATCGTACATTAGCAATACAGCGAGACACAAATAAGATTGTCCAATCAAAAAGAGTTAGATATGAAACATATTAAATATTACATACTTGTATAGGATGTAATATGTTGTTAATTTTTTTTTTTTTGGCGGCGGTTTAGATGCCTATAAGATTATTTTGACTTGTCCATATAATACGCTCTTAGCTTAACTATTTCATTAAAGCAGTTAGTACTTAAAACCCATTATAAGATGTGACAAGGAGGAGTGTTAAGAGGAGGAAAATAAAGCAAAGGCGAAAATCCATTTAATACACGCATCACCGACCATTATTTATAGACCATTTAATACTCAAGAAACCAAAAACAAAGTGCACCTCAATAAATTCGATAGTTTAAATCGAGCGTCTCGTATGTTTGGCATGCACCACTGCTGCTATCGTAACGGTCGGGCGTACATACCTCCATGTAGTTTGTAAGTACGTACGTACGTCTTGCTTCACGCCTCCAGTCAAACTGAAACTAATTTTATATATAAGCTGGATTTTATTATCTTACAAACGTCGCGTCGGTCAACGCTGCGGCAGCGCAGGCTTATCGGGTTGAATGCACTTCACATTCGACGAACAGGTATTTAATTATATTTAGAAGAAGCCTTGTTAAATTTGGCGTAAATAAGCTAAAAGAAATCCAGATTAGAGGCCCGACTGCGAAAAGAATGAGTGACAGGTCAGTAGTTAGTTGTTATGTGTATACCTACTGAACCTTTTAATTACGAATGTGGTTTTTCGGGAACAGTTCTCACGGGAAAATAAATAGGTAAAAAATATTCAGTGGATAAAAATAATTGGTGTATAAAATGGCTATGCCCTTTCTTTTAGTTCTTTGCACGTAGTATGAGGAAATATTTTGAGATGACGAAAATATTCGACCACGAGAGTCCACGTTTTGAAGTCCCCTGATACCAAAAGAGTGGTTTTTGAAAAATGTATATCTGTCTGTATGTAAGGTAAATGTACCCTTCGCCGACCACTAAGGTATTACCGACCGACTATGAATTGTCCAGTTTAGCGACGAATATATCAAATAATATGCATCTGATAAATAACTGGACATTACAGTTGCGCCCTTAATGTGTGCCTATCAAAGTGAATCTTTGGGAAACAAATTTTCCCATCAATTCTCAAGCAATCGATGTTTATCTGGCAATGTGGCCAGATATAGAAGGTTTTTATGTCAAAATTGACTGATTTTTACTTTTCATATTATGGACCATAAAACAAAAATTTGCTAAGTGTGCACAATTTTATCTTATATTGCGTTATTATATAGTTTTTTTATTGCAGAATACATATAGTTTACAGTAATTATCTAAATAGTTTATAATATACTGCAAAACCAAAAATAGTCGGTTTTACAGATATGCTTTTATTATTTAGCCTAATCAGGTATCACCGACCACAACATTTTAATCACTTTTTATTTAAAATAAAGAGAAAAATTGCACTTTTTAGTCTCTTTTGTGATTCTGTATGAATTTATTTCAAATAAATAATAAACCATTCTATAAAAATTCATAATTAATTTAAAAGTATGCTTATTTTATATTGATTTTGAGGCATTTATTAGGTCGCAGAATAAGTGAGAGAGGAGCAGTTATTAATCTGTCTTTTAGTTATTTAAATTCAATTGTGGTTGGTTTAAGGTTCCCACAAAATAGGAATTTTCCATTTACCGACCTAATAAAACAGTACTTTCGGTTTGCTTTTAAACTGTCTATAATTTTTATAAATTCATTTTATATTTGGAGAAAAACATTTAAGGAGTCATACAACGAACACGATGTAACCCTTGAAGCAAACCTGCCAGATTATGAACTGGGTGAAAGTAATCTTAGTATTCATTATATTGATATTGAAGACCGAATTTGGAAAGACAATCAGAACGTTTTAAATCTGGAAGTACAAGAGCATGGAAGCATTTTATCACCAACCATACCAAATTCTCCAAAAATAGAATTTTTGTAGAAGACAAAATTACACAATTAGGTGTTGATACTCATAAAACCCCAGACTATACCTCAACCAAATTAACTGCCTATACCAAAGAATACAAAAATAACATAAACGTTTCGCCGCAAATGAAAACTCCCGAAACAATCGAAAATCTATTTGAAGGTACAAAGTGCGATAAAGAAGATATTGAAAAAAATAAAGCCGATATTAAAAAAGTCCGAAACATACCTGCCTCTTATAAATATATTGGAACCCCATTTAAAAAGGCTTTCATTTGGCCAGAGCGGAAACAAGATGACAAAATAAAAGAAATCTACAAAGCTTGCCCCCATAGTAGCTTCATCTGAAAAATATATTGAATACCTGAAGAAATTAGATGAAAAAAGGAAACGAAAAGAAAACGAAAATGCTGAAAAGCTTCGAAAACGACAAATTCTAAATCACAAAGCCGCAGAATCTACTGCAACAAAACAAAAAGGGCATAAGAAAACTGAAATATGAAAATCAGAAAGAAAAAAGAGACAATATATTGTAGTTTCTTACGAAAAATAATTATTTCCAGGAGTAATAACGGGATTTGACGAAGACGGCAGCCTTATTAAAATAATGGCCAAAAGCGGTGCTCATTGGAAATGGCCCAATAAAGAGGATGTCCTCAGTTACTTTGAGGAAAATATTTTACGCAGTATTTACGAGCCCACACTTATCAACAAACGTGGAGTTTACCCTGTGCTTAAATTAAAAATTTACTTGCATAAATAAATTATTTTTTCTACTCCTATACTCTAATTGTATTATTAGATATGCCGAACCTGTACTTTAATGTGGTCCATTACGATACAGATTTTCATTATGATACAAGTTTATATCCAATAGGAATACAGATTTTTCATTACGATACAAGTTTATATCCAATAGGAACGCGATATTCCAATATTCAAACAATATTCAATATGGCGACTGCATATCTGACAGATATGCAAATTAAATAAATGTGACAGTTCTCTGCAATTTACAAGTAAGTACTTAAAATTTGTGCTTTTTTGAAAATATAAACGGTAAAAATGAGGGATAATGACAGTGAAATGTAAAATTTGAGTCCACCAGAAATTATGGAACGAGCCTTAGTAACCACAAACAATTTATTACCAGTTAAATTCGCAAAGGTGCATGGAAAATTTTAACCTCAATTTATGAAATGGAATGTTCAAAAAATAATGTTTTATTATGGGGTCGTAGAAAAAATAGTGTATGCAACTCGCATTTAATGGCTATTAAGACACTCGTATTCATTACAATACTCGGCTTCGCCTCGTATTGTAATTTTCATACTCGTGTCTTAATAGCTATCATTAAATGCTCATTGCATAATATACTATTAAATATATATAAGTATTTTTCGGCATTTATTTATTTTCTTTTTCATAAATTATAGTTATTTAGGTTATCTAAAATAGGCAATTTACTCTTTTTATTTATGAAGAAGTAAATTTTGAGAGAAAACAATTAATTTTTTCTACTCCCATACTTTAATTGTAATATTAGATATGGCGAAGCTGTACTTTAATGATGTCCATTACGATACAGATTTTCATTATGATACAAGTTTATATCCAATAGGAATACAGATTTTTCAGTACGATACAAGTTTATATCCAATAGGAATGCGACATTTCAATATACAAACAATATTCAATATGGCGACTGCATATCTGACAGATATAAAAATTAAATAAATGTGACAGTTCTCTGCAATTTACAAGTAAGTACTTAAAATTTGTGCTCTTTTGAAAATATAAACGGCAAAAATGAGGGATAATGACAGTGAAATTTAAAATTTGAGTCCACCAGAAATTATGGAACAAGCCTTAGTAACCACGAACAATTTATTACCAGATAAATTCGCAAAGGTGCATGAAAAATTTTAACCTCAATTTATGAAATGGAATGTTCAAAAAATAATGTTTTATTATGAGGTAGTAGAAAAAATAGTGTATGCAACTCGCATTTAATGGCTATTAAGACACTCGTATTCATTACAATACTCGGCTTCGCCTCGTATTGTAATTTTCTTACTCGTGTCTTAATAGCTATCATTAAATGTTCATTGCATAATATACTATTAGAAGATATTCTCTATTTTTTTTATAACGGTCGCCAAATAGTTCTTATTTTCCTACAAATGGTTGGTAATGGGAATATATCAAAATTTGGTCGGTAATAGGGACATTTTTGAATTTTCAAAAGTTTAAAATATATACATATTTAAAATATATATGTGCGATTAAAGTATATCGCCTATTCAATATAAATGTTACCTTAAACAATTTTATGTTCAAAAATAAATCCTTATCACACCATAGCTAAGGAGTACCTTATTTTATCTCTTAAAGTGGTACAAAGTCTTAAGTGGTCGGCGAAGGGTACTTTTACCTTATATATGTGTGTATGTGACCACGATAATTGAGATTTACAGAGACTGATCATTGTACAAAATTATTTATAGCTCAATTTCGAATAATTTCGTATAAAAAAATCCATAATTTGGGCCAAAAGTAGTCACAGTTTTACTCTTATCGAATTGCAGTGTATCGCAAATATCTGACAAATTAGCATTCTGTACAGATTTATTAGGAGTATAAAACTTGAGTTGGATTTGAAGACATTTTTGAATAAAAATAATTTCAAAATTCGGACCGGAAGTAACACTTTTACTCACAGGTTTACTAAGAAGATAAAAGTATTTAAAACTTAAGACGGAACAACTTTTATATAAAAATGCGGAAAGCATATACGGTTATATTGATAAAAAGTCGTTTGGTGACCACACCTCATTTTTGAAATTTGCTTTTGAAACTTTTTTATAAACAGTGTGAGGGTGAAAATCTTCGACCTCGAGATTGTTGCAGCGTTTCACGTTTGAATTTAACGAAAATGTGGCTTTTGCAAAGATCTCCCAAATTTCTCCCCCCCCCCCCCCCGTTTTTCTCTTTCTTTTCCTGTGCATCTACATGATCTACACGAGAGCAGCTTTAAACTTTACACATAAGGATGTTGGGTTTCTGCTAAGAACGGAAGTAGTAACAGTGAGAATAACAATTTTTACCAAGACGTCGTCAACTAGTGGTTTAATCAAATATTTAGAGAATACAAAAGTACTGGAAATTGAGTTCGAGAATAATTTTTGTAAAAAAGATTTTCGAAATTTATACCAAAAGAAACATATTTACTTTAATCGGAAAGCAGTTTTTTTTGAAAATATCTCGGAAATTATACATTGTATACACATTTATTAACAGCATGAAAGTAAGCTATTTAGTTTTCGCTGTACTTACGTTCAATTCTGCATTAAACAAAATTATTTAATGAAATTCCGTGCTTCGAACATTGTATCCAACACATGACATGATATTGTCTGTTTATATTTGTAATTTGTCTGTAGATAGATGTTTAATTGTAATAGGGTCCGACAGACTATTCATATTGTTGCATACTATAGAAATCCAATTTCAAAGTTCTATCTTCGGTTGCGATTTACGGTTCTGATTGCCTATCTTGTTTTGACACTTTTAATTGATGAAACTGATCCAATTCAATGCAATACTGTATTTATCAGTTTCCATTAATTATTTGGAAATTATGATTGTTTAGGCTTTACGGCAATTAAACTTTAAATTAAGTAGATGGAAATTCTAGAATTACATTTGATTGAACAGACTGAATTGTAAAAATAAATATGTCTGTATCTATTACGATTGATATATTACTGATATTTTAATCGGATTTTCTTTGCTTTTGTTAAGCATCTCTAATCGTTTATAGAACCCGCGTTGCATATTGAGATAAGGTATAATGGCAAAAAAATACAACAAAAGATATTGCAGAATCATAAAAGCAGTGAAAGCTTTTAAAATATGAAAACTCGTGACCAATTGTAATACTTCGATGTGATGAGGTGGATTAATAAAACATATGTATGAACAAAATGCTCAGTTAACAGCAAATCAAGAAAATCTTTAAAATAGTTGAATTATTTCCAAATTAACACCTGGATTTCATACTTATATTCTAACAAAATTTACTTGAACTCGCATATAGTGTAACTTATTATTTATCCCGTGATGGAATACGAAATTATTCGCGAATATACCAAAAAAAATATATATATAGGGGTTAAATTGAGAACGTGCATCCTTATTATGTCGGTTAACTAACAAAATTGTCAGATCATGCATTGATCATATTTGTACAGAGATGTCGACAAAGCCTTCAATTCTGCAAACAGAAATGTAATGACATAAATTGTGTGACGGCCAAAATACTATTTATAATACATAATAATAATAATAAGCATCATGGGCAAGAAGAAATAATAAAATTTGTGGAAAAAACATAACAGGTGGGTTCAAAACCTAGCAAGACGAAAGATACATTCCGGGCTTGTAAGAATTAGTAAAATTATAAATGTTAAAGACAAGGAAACAGAAAATATAGAAAATTTCTTTAGTCTAGCAAATATGGTTAATTAGACAAATGGGGAACTATTGGTGAATTTGGGGCAAGTAGGCGAGACATAAATGTAAGAATTAGTTTGACAAGAATACTTCTCAAAAAAATTAGGGCGAACTAAAGTTATCAGCATCAATAGCAAATTCAGATTAGTTAAAAGTGTGTCTTTTATGGAGCACAAAGATGGCCAGCAAACTAGGAATATGTTAAAACATCGCAATAACAGTTAGAATTTATTTTGCTTAATTAAATTGATAATCAAGAATGTGAGAGGTAAGAATTACATTTATAAATTACTCTAAATACAGCTCCAAATACTGTTATGCTCTTGCTAAATCTGAATAGAGTGTTTAATTTGCGTGATATTTTCAAAACGCTCCTGTTTAATAAGTGTAGAATTTTAGAATTTGTTTTATCCAAAAATTGTACCGAATCCAATTTTAAATATCTTTACACTTGTAATAAATCTGTCTAGATTGTGTAAAAGCACTACTTACATCACGAATTTTGAATTTTTTTTCAAATAAAAAGTATTCAAAATAAAAGTCTGATCACTTTTGTATTCTTAATTCATCTATTTAATATAATCATTATTTCCGTGATATTCGCAGAAAAGTATTTTACAGTAAGTGCTATTCGCTAAGAGTAAGTGTTACTTCCGGTCCAAATTTTGAAATTTTTTTCGTACAAAATGTATTGAAAATTTTTCCCTAATTCACCTTTCAGTACTTTGCTTTTGTTAGAAATTTGTCTAAGCTTAGTAGTACCATATTAGTAAAAGTTGACCTTTTCACTGAACTTACTACTTCTGGTTGACGAATTTCACTAAAAATCAAATCAGATCTCAAGCAAAAATTATACAAATACAAAAATTATTCAAAAACCTATTCTAAATACTTTTATTCTCTTAATAAATCTCTATAGAATGCATACTTTGCAACATTTTCCAAAAAAAAGTGCTACTCGCTAAGAGTAAGTGTTACTTCCGGTCCAAATTTTGAAATTTTTTTTATACAAAATGTATTGAAAATTATCTTCTAAATACTTTTGTACTCGTAATGTACATATCTAGAAAGCTTGAATTGCGAGATATTCGCAAAAAAACTGATTTTCAATAAGAGTAAAAGACCTACTTCCGGTAGGAATTTCGAAGAACTTTTTAATACACTTTTTCCCAAATTTAATTTTGAGTAGATTTGAATTCTTTATAAATTTGTTTTAACTTAGAAATTAACGAAATATTCACAAAACTCGAATTTTCCACTGACGTAAACTATTACTTTCGCTCTACCGATTTTACTGAAAAACTAATCATGTCGTAAATACAACATTTTAAATTGATATCTATGCCGTTTTGCCGCTATCGTGGTCACACACAGAGAGAGAGAGAAAGAGAGAGGGCGGAGGAGAGGGGGGAGAGAGAGAACGATCAAAAAAGACAAGGGACCTCAAACGTGGAATCTGCAAAGTCCAAAATTTTCATAATCACATATAAGTATAAAATATACCTCCTAAAAAACCTACATAACAACTAAAACTCTTCTTATTTTGTTTACATATTTTTATGTATATCAGTTTCGACATGTGTTTAACATACATGAAGTAGATAAAAGAATTATTTTTAAATTTTGACTGTGTTCAATCGACCTCCCATTTGTTACCACCCTAATCCGCATCCATCCAAAAAGCGTAAACGTCATGAATTTTAGCTGAGTTAAGATCAAAGATACCGCTCCGAACGTATCCTATTATAATAGATATGTTGTGGTACTAGTAAGAATGTGAAAACCACGTAACACATTTTCTTTCATCTTTGTATCCCTGCTTTCGGACAATTACATTGTTGGTATCACATGGCGTTTAATCATTGCTACATAATTCAGGAAATGAATCACCAATATTATCTTTACATAATTCATTTATGTTTATGAATCAACTTTTCTTTTTTTATAAATGCAATGAATTTTGTGGAAGGTGCAAATAACTTAAGGCACTTATTTAGTATATATGTTACCGTAAATACCCGAAATCCGTTTTTACGCGAACTTACTAGTAAGAATGCGAAGTAACTACGAGCATTTGTAATTTCGCGTTCTGACTAGGAAAGACACGAATTAAAATTTTAATTCGGCTATTTACTGCAGCTCTCAGTTAGAACCCGTTCTAATTACACGTATAATAGTAACTAGCCGAAGTGCACATCTCTTAACAGCGGGCATACTTATGAAGTTATACCAAATACGATCTTTCTTCTCTTTCTTATAATAAAACACAATTGGTTTCAAGATTATTTAATGCGTTGCGAAGTAAACTGACTTTATTATCACATGGGCTATTATAGTGACATTTTGAATTGTATGCGTGTAGTTAGAACGGGGTCTAACTGAAAGCTACAGTAAATAGCCGAATTAAAATTTTAATTCGTGTCTTTCCTAGTCAGAACGCGAAATTACAAATGCTCGTAGTTACTTCGCATTCTTACTAGTAAGTTCGCGTAAAAACGGATTTCGGGTATTTACTGTAACATATATAATTTAATTTATATAATTTAAGAAGTTATACTGGGAACTTCCTTGATTAATTTATTTATATATGCTTTTGACAAGATACTTATGACCATGACAGAAACAACATCACATGTGTTATTCACATGAATGTTATTTTGGTGTTATCACAGGTTATCGAAAAGTATTTAAGATAAGGTAGCTAATTAGAACCTCACTTACTTATAGCCTACAGATAGGCACCGGGCGGCGTCTATTTAAATAATATAAGCAGTCGGAAACATTTCTTATCTTAAATAACATTTATTTTGTTAAAATACTTTTACACACAATGTGACCCAGCGTTTCTTATGAACATAGCTGGCAAACAAATACAACTCAAAAAATCTCAATTTCTTACCCTACATGAAAATTGCATGGCTTAGAAATGCACAATTATCTTAATTTCTATTTAGGATGCTGAAAATACAGGTTTCTAGGCAGTGGCATAGTTAAGAAGTTGAAGGTCGGTGAAAAATAGTATTATTTGTGCTGAATGGAATATATTCTTTTAATTACTTTTTGGACGCATGCCAAGGTTTTTTGTATTTAGTTTGTTTTCAGTCGTGTCGTAAATTGGAACCATAGTACAATTTCCTCTATAGTCTTTTCAGATTATGTAGAACATAATTTGATATTGAAATGTACCTGCTGTCTTCTTCGGGTTCTTTTTAATAGGTCCTACAGGTTTTAATGGGTACATATCAATAATTAGATGTTTTTCTCTATTAATTAAATTCATTAATACAAAGCTTCACGAATCATTGGCAGTTACAAAATGTCGGACGATGTAGAGGTCCTCTGCTGCCAATGTTATCGAAACGTTACGAGACTACTTTTATAAAGGCGTGTTTTATGTATTGGACCATAAAACCTAATTATAATGTAAAATTACAGCCATTAAGCCAGATGACCCACACCAAAAGATAATTCTCTATAAAAATGCGACTCCAAATAAAGATAATCAAAAAGACTTTAAAGAGTTTACTCTATCTGAATTATACATTCAAAAAATGCTGGAGATAGTTTGCTAAGAATTCTTTAATGTAATCATGCTCCCACACTTTATCATCCAAACCAAGACCCAGGAAGTTAACAACAGGGACTTCAGAAATCGATTTAGAGTATACTTTCCTTAAGACGTTGGCAAGTTTTATCAACATTCCTAGTAATGAGTAATATGACGATGATATTGACATAAACAACAATTATTATTACAGACTGCTGCAGGGATATCAGTAACATAGAGGGACAATAGAGTAGGGTCCTATGTTAACCCTTGGGGCATATCGCACATAAAGACTCTGTCACACAGGAAGGAATTGTTTATATTATATCATAGACACCGGTAACGCTTGTGGGATGATGGCGATTTGATAAGTCTGTGGAAAATAAAATTAATAGTATTCCCTCACACACCATTAGATTCCATCTTCGGCACAACAATGCCGTGATCAATTCTATCAAATGCTTAGAAAGGGCAAAATACGATCCCGCAACATAATTTCCTTTATCAAGCCTTTTATAAATTCCATATAAACTATTAAGTATTGCTTTCTTAGTAGACGATATTAACGCAAAATAAAACTGTCCGTTTTAATTAGATCATGTCAATATATAGTTATATTATTCTACATACTACAGTTCTTTGCTTTTTAGTATTATTTTATGTTAATTATACATATACATATATGTTTATTATATCTCTTGTCACGTAATTGGAAATACTGTTGACCAAAGAAAACGTATTATATTATTATTGTTACTATAGCTTTCTAAATGAAACAATAACGTTACTTTAATTGTAATAAAAACAATAATAATAAAAATATGAATGATATGTATTGCTTTGATTTATTTGTTAGCAAATCAACTTTTCTTTTATAAATGCAAATAAGTTAAAATGGAACTGTTATTTGAAATTTAGGTTAATAATATAGAATTCTAAAATAAAATGAAATAAATTATTTAATTTTCCTGCAAGCTCAATTCTTAACCTCGAGGGCGATTGGGTAGAAAAGATAATTAAATAACAGTTTCCTAAAGCATTATTGGGTGTTAATATAATAAAAATACCATTGTATAATTTAAATAATAATTATATTCGAAATCAATGATTTTATATGTTTTTACAGAAAAAGAAGAATCTTATACAATATACTGCTTTTAACAGAAAAAGAAACAAATTAACAAATCGGTTTAATACACTTTTACAAAGATTACATTGAATAAAATTTACGTATATCATTCATTATATTCAAATGAAAACAAACATAGCAAAAAATAACAAATTAGGCTACATACGCGATTCATATATATCTATATACAACTCTAACATGTATCAAGTTACATTTTAGTTTATACATTGGAGACGTTATTCATTTATCAAACATATTGATCTCATCTAGATAAATATGTTTATTTCTTTCGTCTCTATTTGAAGTTGATTTATAATATTTAATTCTTTATTTTCAAAATACATTTACATACAATAATCGATTAAGATACATACCTTATTTTCTTGCTTGTTCGCTACTTTCCAGCGGAATCTTCTTTATTCACGAATAAGACGTAAAGAACTGGCATACACTGCCACTTGTAGCACAATATATTTATCACAAAAGATATGATAACTTGCACATTTCAATTTGTATAGTCAGTATGCGGTTAACTTTAGAAGTTTCTACTTGTAAAAATACCTACTTTTATTCAACCGCTGTTAATTACTGGAGTCGATACACTTTTTTTACAACTTATTTGTCGACTCTTTATTTAAATTACACTTAACAACGATTCTCTGACCGTTGTCGACCCACTACAGGAGTCTATACTTGGAATTAGCTTTTCGACTTCTTCCTTAAAGTCTAGCTGCCGACTCATACAATTGCAACATTCATTTTCCTTCTTATAGGTGGACGTCTGTGATTCCACGCTTACTATATAATCTGGGTAATTTCGCTCACAATTCACACACATACACATTCTTTTATGAGAATTGAACTTATAGTAATATATTCATTGATTTCAAATATATTTAAAAGATTCATAAAGTATTATTTATTGGATTATTTAATATATTAAAATTGTAATATTAATTTATAAAATAGGCTGTACCATTACAAAGTTTACTAAAGATACGCAATTTGTTTAATGTACTTTAAAATGTATAAATTTGCATTCAAAATATCCGCACTTCCTTTGTATCAGGCACAGCCCATGTACTAGGAATCTTCATATAGCAATAGTTGCAACAGTCAAAATTTAATATTATTTAATCTAGCGCACACCAAGTACAATCGCTAAGAGCAAATTGAAAGTTTTACATGGAAAGTACATTTCTAAATGCAGTGAGTATAACGAAAAAGAAGATGGACTGGACGATCTTTTCTCTGCAGGCTCTGTTGGTTGTGTGATATCTAGAGTGGTACAACGGAATTACGAAACATTACTGTATTATTATCTGAGAAGGCATCTCTTGAGCTGTAAATAATCGATAAATATTCTTTCCAATCCAACATACTTCCTGTTCTAATAAACAGCATAGTAACTAATTTATGAGTCTTTAAAATTATTGAGTGCTGTGAATATGATGTTTGCTTCTTATTAAATTTTATATTTTTTTTTAATATCGCATGTATGACGCAAATTAGAAAGGTTGATGTAAAATGCTAGTGGCCCATGGCTGGAATACCAAAGATCACTGGAATTATACTTGAAATTTTTTCTGATTGAGTCTTACTCGAAGGGGTATTAATAATTTAATCCCAGAATCACTTATTTCGCGTACAGATATGAAATCATTGTCATGGATAATGGTTGAAGACCTGATAAAAGTCAATCAATATAAATATTCTCAGCTTATCTTTATCAATGCCTTCTTTGACATTTTTTACGATAAATATCAGTAAAAATATAAGATTTTATAATACGTATACCACTTTAAACAGTTTTTATAAAATGATGCAATTATTTGAATGGGACTTAAATCTGAATAAGTCTTTGGATCTTTCGTTTACGGAGTTGAATTGACAAATGTGTTCCGTCATACCGTAGTAAATTCTTTTTCCGATATGCATCTATAAACAATATCAACCATATATTTAAGGGCAATAGCCTTATTTAATCATATGGGCTGCCATTACTGACAATATACTTATTGGCACCATTTTGTTACCTAGCGGAATTAATGCTAATATGTTTTAGAAATATTAAATGGACAAATAATGCCACTGCTTTTAAATAGGGTTTAAACATCACATTTTACACGTTAGTATGACAGCGCACATGTAGTAGGGACGTGGTCGGACAACCAATGCATGCTTATTTAAAACGATTTATGAAAAGTTATGTGTCCTCGACAGGTGTCAGTACACGTGAACAATTTATTGAACGAATTCGCGAGATCTGTGAAATACTAAGAAATAATTAACAGACACTGTAGTTGTACTACGTAATAACAGAAGGAATTCACGTATAGGTATATTTTATGAAATGGTGAGAATATTGAAAAACTGTGCGTTCTCTTTATCTGTGTACCAGGGTTGTTGTATGTTAAAGAATATTCTATATGTGCAAACATATTTTTTAGCTGACAGTCTTCGAAAGCAATGTGTGTATATTAAGAGTTGCGGGCGTATTGTCATTGTAGCTTAAAGGTTGAAGCACATCTAACCGGCCTGCATCGGCTCGGACCGGTACGGAAAAATTCGTGAGCGGAAGAGACCGCGCACACTTGTCCTGCCGGAATCGGCTCTATCGTCAAATAATTAAGTACCTACATAATATCAACACCGTGGTATACAGTTGTTAAACCAACGCAAATATGGAAACAAGTAGCTCTGAAGAAGATTTACTTCTGTCGTTATTAGCAGACGTAGATGCTGCAGAAAAAAATGAGGTGTGGGCACCACACGACTTTCTTATACGTATGAGCGTTTCAAACTATACAATTTTAAGAATTTTTCATACAAAACTTATTCAGAATCCTATTCTAAGTACTTTCATTCTCTTAATAAATCGCTATAGAATGCATACTTTGCAAGATATTCGAAAAAAAGTGCTATTCGCTAAGAGTAAAAGTGCCACTTCCGGCCCGAATTTTGAAATTTCATGTATACAAAAAATATTGCAAATTCAACTCTAAATACTTTTGTACTCTTAATAAATATATATAGAATGCATAATTTACGACATATCTGCAAAAAATCGCTATTCGGTAAGAGTAAAAGTGGTACTTACAGTCTGAATTTTGAAATTACTTTTATACAAAAGATACTTAAAATATAATTTAAATACTTTTATACTCGTAATGTACCTGCCTAGAAAGCATGACTTGCGAGATATTCGCAAAAAACTGATTTTCGATAAGAGTAAAGGGCCTACTTCCGGTTGGAATTTCGAAAAATTTTTTTAAGATAATTTGTCTCAAATTTAATTTTGAGTACATTTTAATTCTTTATAAATTTGTTTAAACTTAGTAATTGACGAAATATTGGCAAAATTCGAAATTTTCACTGAAGTAAACTGCTACTTCCGGTATACCGATTTTACTGAAAAACTAATCAGATCTCAAGAGGGAGATTATACACGTAAATACAAAATTTGGAACTTTTTCGGTATCAGGGGACTTCAAAACGTAGACATCTGCAAAAATCTCGAGGTCGCAAATTTTCATCATCACAATACTACTTTATACTACGTATAAGAAAGTAAAAAGCGAAGAAAGTGGGTTCACAATATTAATACAAAACGCGAGGTGCGAAGTACTTTGGTCATATAGTTCTTTATAGTCTTGAACAAGAATTATTAATTTCTCCTCTATTATGTTTTAAACATTATTAGTTAAATAAAAACACTACCAAGTTAATGTCGTCGCACCCCGAACAAGTAGGAGTATACACAATATTTAAAAACATCCAGTGTATGCTGGAAGTACAGACGCACACTTGTTCGGTCGGAATCGGCCCGCAAAGAAGTTTTGCCGATGAATGCTAGTTCGAGCATTCCCTCCCGAATTTCCGAAGCTCCTTAATTACGGTCCGATTCCGGCCGGTCTAGTGTGCGTCGTTCCTATTGAATACTATAAACTAGATTTACCGGAATTTTTCCATGCCGGTCCGAGCCGATGCGGGCCGGTTGGTGTGCTTCAACCTTAAACGGCAAGCGGCCGACATGAGGTCAGAAAATATGGGTTCGAACCGCCGGAAGATTGTATTAAAATTTTGTTATTTAGATTATCTTTTGAAATATATAATTTTGATATAATATAATCTCTACTAAAAAATAATGATCATTTGCAGACATAAAATTATCAAAATATTTTAATCAGATTTAGGAATCTCTTCAGGTAATTTGATTTATGAATACTAGGATACTGCTTGCAACGAAACAGACTTTTAACAGTTTACATTGACTTGTAGCATCTCGAAAAAGAACTATAATGTTTAGTTTCTTATATTATATGACACATTTTGTCTATAAGAGCTACTACTTAAGGCACTGTAATATCTCTGGATCATTCAAGTCGGAATTTCATGAAGATGAATCCAAGAGACTAAACACTCCTTATCGTATAGCAGTTTTACTCAATTTCCGTGGTAAACTTTAATTTCTTTAAATGCGCAAATTCATTTGGGAAATATTTGAATACGAGATATATTTGATAAATGTGTTTGCATCAATGACGAAAGTAAGAGTTACACCGGTTTCTTAAGGTCAACTGACGTATCGTCTTGATTTGTGTTGTTATTTATTTGCTTAGGCCATAACAACTAGTGTTTATTGAGTAATAATGGACCACACCACCATAAATTGCACATTAGCAAATCTTTCGGTGATATACTTTTTTGCGAAGTATCAGCAGCAAATGTTTTCCAAAGTGATCATAGAGACTCTCTAACAATTATTTTTTTATGGAAATGACGCCTTTAACTTATTGACTAGTTGTGTCAACAAAAACACTGCAACTAGTTCTAAGCGAGGTATCGATAATGTTTTCAATGAGCTACGTTGATTTATTGCAACTTAAATGTACGCATGTCCTTGTGAATTTTCGGATCATGTATTTACAACAACCATAAGCCACATTAGAAGCATCACAAAAACCATGTATTTCTATACCTTATATATTATATTTACACCATATATATCCCGGTCTATTTTGTGCATTTAATATGGGTGATGAATTAATTTTTTCTATTTTGTTGAGTTATTGGGAAAACTTGTTTCCATAAGCATTCATAACATATTCCTAGCTCTTGTACTAGAGAATCACAGATACTCTAATACTTTTGGAGTCTAAAATTACTACATTTAAAGCACCACCATATTTATATCAGAAGTTTACCTTCAGAAAGCTTGTTCATAACCTTGCCACGAGGTTTTGAGGAAGGATTTCTCCACCACCGCATAAAGCTGCATTATATCAAAGATCATTTTCATATCAAATTTATTGTAAATATAACGGGGTACCTACTGGTGTCTTTTCTGGCTTATCTTTCCGTAATTCTATGAAGAAAAAACTATTGCGTGGGCAAGGTGTTGATGCTAGCTAGTGAATAGGTTCAGTAATTTTGAAGAATTGATAGATTTGGTAAATTTAGTGAGTTTAAAGTTTAATAATTCTGATTTTTGTGTGTGTGTTTTTTAAAACCTATAGAATTTCAGATTGGAATATTCGTTTTCTTGTGTAGTCATTTTTGCAGTGGTGCGTTAACGAATTTAATCATTATCAAATTACAACATTTTCTGGTTCATTTTCCGAGGTTAGTGTAAAGCAGTATAGTAGCTGAACTTCGCCTTGCGATTGCAACTGTTAACTATTAACTTTAACTTTAATTTTAATTTTCAAATTATATATCAGTGCATTTAAGTTGATTATTTACTTGTATACCTTGTTTCCTGATGCTATAAAGACACTTTATTATTATTATTATGTGTTAAAATCCAACTTTTCTACGTCCATAATTTTTCCCATACACAAATTTATTCTCTTTCCCGCAAAATGCTGAATATGGCGGAAATATCACATAAAATTTCATACTTTATGCCTAAGCTGAGATATTTAATTTTATTCCGACCTGAGTGAAATTTAAACTCAACTTTTCTACGCTAGACCGCTAGAAGAATTATCTTGCACTGAGCTATCAGAACGCTTGCGAGTGTATATCCTTCAAACAGTACTTTGAGATGAGGGAACTGGATTACTTGTCGTAACTTATATTGTACCTATAAGTTTCCGTAAGTACTATTTTCTATATTTGAAGCAATTAATTTAATCGGTAAATTTCAATTTACGTCAGATTTGTTAATTTAAATAGTAAAGTAATTAGTTTCGGAGAAAATGTTTAATATTCCATCCTGTAAATACACCGGGTCAGAGATTAACAAAATTTCTTTTGTTTGCATTATAGAAGAAGGGAATAAAACTCAACGATTTGCCTAATGATAAAAGATAATTTTGGAAATGAACCTGCAAGTCTTCTTCGTTCCTTATAACAAACATAGCTTTAATTTAGAGGTTAATGATGCTGCAAAATCAAATAGTTAGAACATATTCTTTTTCTATACTTCATGAAATGTGTGTTTTCTTCAGATTTTGGTAACTGCTGGCCAATTTTTAGGACTAATGTTTCAAATTTAACATACAGACCTTTATCGGATAATCGACGATCTAGTAGGTTATATGCAATAACTCCTTAAAGGTATTGACTTGGATAGGTTTGCGGTGCCCTGTTTGAATTAGTGAAAACAATTTTGACAATAGAGTAGAGAATTTATCTGCATCATTGGCTAGTAATAAATTTTGAGGTTGTTTGCATGCTTATTTTATAAAATAATATTTTAAATAAAGTTAACATTGCTGGTGAAATATTCATACCCGAACTTCGATGTTGGACAGTAGTATACCCATTTAAATTATACATTTTTGAAAGCTTATCACTCCGATAACACTTTTAATGATTTATTCATTTATGCCAATGAAATTGCAAATACTTTAAATATAAAGCCTAATTTCAAAAAACAAATAGCTTAAGCTTTCAAAAGTAAACAAAAATTTTGACTATCAATGTGACTATGAACCGATGCACTATGAAACTTTAAAGTAGATTGTTTTTCACTGTAGATGTAATCATAACGATTTAAAAGTTTCCGTGTGAATAGAAAGATAAGTTATTTTTGGCGCGGACCTGGTTGACCTATAATCAGATGATGACTAGCGGACAAAATTCTTATTTTGCTGTGGTGTAATCGGTCATTGCAATATTACTAATATTAATAATAATAATTATACAATAGTAGCTGAAACCTTAGATTTAAATGAAGCTATAATTGCGTATTCTATTTCTCAAATTGCCGTACTAAATATAACATAATAATAAAAACATTATTGGCGTCAAATAGAAAGAATGTAGTCTAATAAAATTTTATTGAGAATCAAATTCATATCATGAAAAAAATGGAAAGAGTTTAATATAATTTCAATTCAATTTGTGCTTCCTCAAGTCCATCACCATGTATAGTTTTTCTTGCGGAAATAGGTTATATCAGGATAGTGTTTCTTTGTTTTAATTATTGAGTTTCCTTTGCGTTTGAAGTCACCATAGGCTAAGTAAGTCTCGTTTGATGTAAGCGATTCTTCATACCTATTCGCCATATGCGGAATACTGTTTGCAATTGAATGCCGAACAGCAAAAGGGATATTACGTGTTATGTAACAGACTGTTGAACTATTCAAACGCCAAGCTATGAAGCTGCTCTTGGGCATTCTAAATAATTGAACCTTAATAGTTGGATGTAATGGCATCGTTTGCCACTACGTTATAGGTATTTATGACCATTAAATAGGGAATTGCTGTAGATGCTGTAAATATATATTCACGTTAGATTATAATAAAGGTAATAATTGCAATTCGAACATCGATATACTATTAAATTTTATTTTGTAGTAGAACTAATTTTCTTTATACTCTCCGGAATAATTGTGGTCAACTTGGAGCTTGTAAGTTATGTTACGTATATTGTAGGGAAGTATTATTTCAACATGTTTACTGTTATATTTATATTATTGATAATTATCGATTAATGTTACTACTATTTTTTCTTTTTTTGGTATGTGGACACCATGTGCTTAGGTCTATCACAACATGGAAGTGTGGGACTCGTCTAAACCGTCTACCCACCAAAACCACCCTATTCCCCTAGCGCATTTCATGGAACCATCATATATTGATATCTACATCACGAAATCGCTGATGAGTAGTCTCTACTGCCCGTTCTGCAGTTTTCTTTCCTTTTCTTCTTTTGCTTTCATAATAGCCTTAATCGTGTGATGTAATATATTCCAGTGTTCTTTACACCCTAAAACATCGTTTCTATTAAATTCCTTAATGTCACTTCTTTCTCCAGCTTCCTATTTGCCTCTTGCCTTAGCCCATCCCATTTCACACATTTGAATATTTAAAAATGCCATGCCCTGTCAAAACCTGTGTGAGATAGTAGTCCACACTTCTGTGTTTGCAATCGATCCACTCCTATAAGCCCGGTATGAGCTCCTTGGTTCACCGTCCTCTAAATGTGTTCCTATCCCATCTATCCTGCCATGCATCAAGGGTTTTGTTTTTTGCATTCCTGCCTGTTTCTTTTCCTTCATAGATGTATTTCTTCTCCTGCGCCATTAAATCTATCGGCGGAATCCCCGTAATGAACTGAAGAGCAACAGTTGGGGCGGTTCTGTATGAAGCAGCGACTCTAATTAATACCTTCCGCTGCGCTTTTCTTTTCTTGGTCATTATAAGCGCCTCTGTCTTTTCTGGAGCAAGCTTTAGTTCGGTTTCCTTCAACCAGGTGTGTATTCGTTTTAGATTTTCATTAGTAATTCTCATTAGATCTGCTTTGGTGTACGCTGTCACTATCAACGCCAGATCATCAGGGAACGCAATGCTCTTTGCCCGCCCCTGCAATACAACCTCCAACACATCGTTGTACAAGATATTCCATAATGTAGGACCCTGAACTGAGCCCTGCGGCACACCTGCTTGAACTTCCATTGTATCCCTCCTTGTTATTTGGATATATTTTTTTCTCAGATAGTCAGATACGATATTATGAGATACTGTGATATTTTCCTTTCCTGCATTTTTTCAGAATTAAGTGCCAACTGGCTGTATTAAAAGTATTCTGGACGTCCAAGGTTACCAGGACATTCCACTTTTTTCCATTTCTTTCGCCTACGTTTTTAATTATTTCCAGTGCTTGTAGCGTTGATCGTCGCTTTCTAAATCCATACTGGTGCTTTGCCAGACCTCCCTTTCTTTCAATTTCCTCCTCCAACCTGAGTCGTATCATAGATTCATATAATTTACTTATGGTGTTCAAAAGACATATCGGTCTGTGGGATTTAGGTTGTCCCGGTTTACTTTGTTTCGGTATGTTACTACTATTAAATTCATTACACTTTATTTTAATTTAATATCAGTCATATTTAAGCAACTTATGATTGTTTGATTAGGCGAGTCTATAAGGGGGTACTGAAGAATGTAAGCAAGGACTTTATTTAAATAGTTTCCCATATAATGGTTCATAGAAAAAGAAGGATCGATCACTGAAAATCTATCTTATCATGAGAGATACAGAATGTGAATAGGCCCTTAACGTTTGTCAATGTATTACTTGGAGTGTATTCAAAGTAGTAAAATAAAAGTTCTCAAATAATATAATTTCAAATATAAAAATATTATTGTATTCCTTTTTTGCCTATGAACATTATCTACAATTAATTATTCAATAAAATTCCAGTGATTTCAGATAAAAATACCTACAAACACAGATTTACTCCTAAGTGGAAGGTCAAACATACGAACACAAATATATGAGCAACTACATTTTGCACAAGCATCTACGCCAGACGCTGTAAGATAATATGGCAAATTACCTAAAGACATAAAACAACTTGAAATATATTCTTCTACATTGAATATAGGCAGTGGATATTCGTCCGACTGTCGGAGGAATAAATTATTGTCTTAAAATTCCGATGATCGGACAAATAGTAATTGTGATTATTGTTCCGAAGGTAATTACTAACGATGACTTAAAAAACTGATGTATTCATATCATTTTTTAGATTTTCTGGTAAATTATAAAGACATTATTATAACTGCACCGTATTTATTTTAAAAATGGATTACATTTCTTTTTTTTTCTTAAACCCACCACTGTAACATCAATACCTTTGGGCCGCCGCGGCGCCGCCTTCTCTTCATTTTCAAGGGCATTTTAATATTTTCTAGCAAAAGTAATTCTTCCGAATCTTTATTAATTCCTATCTTTCCAACTGTGCTACGAGTATTTGGGTTTTCCATAAGCGATGTCCTTTCAGCTGTTATGTCTGTCTCTTCGTTAACAATTGCACTTTTAAATGTTATATTTGGCTTTTCAATAACCGATGTCTTTTCCACTGTGATATTTGGGTCTTCCGTAATCGTTGTCTTTTCAACTGTGGTATTTGGCTCTTCCGTAATCGATGTCCTTTCAACTGTGATGCCTGGCTCTCCCGTAATGGATGTCTTTTCAACTGTGATATTTAGCTCTTCCGTAATTAGTGTCTTTTCAACTGTGATATTTGGCTGTTCTGTAATCGATGTCTCTTCAACTCTGATATCTGGCTCAATATTAATTAATGTATTTTCAGGTGCCATCTCTGTCTCTTCATCAATGACCGTCTCTTCAACTATAATAGTTTGTTTGTGTTCATTCCACATGTTTACTAAAGTTTCCAACTGAGAATAATGTTTATTAAACTCACTCATACTCATTTCCGACACTATAGTTGCTATCTGCTGACATTTGGCCAACACTCTAGTATATTTTTGTTGCTGTGTTAAAATAGACCTTTCGCATTTCGACTGAATTTTGATATATTCTGAATCGCTATCATAATGTACGTTTGATCCATCTAACGTCACATTATTACTCATCGATGTGCCTTCCAAATGCAATCCATAATTTCGGAAATACAAGTGTTTTCTAAATCTTTTAGGTATAAGATCTTCGCTGTACAAATCCAGTCCTTTTAATTGTCTAAATTTAAACATGTGTTTGCATGGTAACTGCATATCCATAAAATAATTACATTCACAATAGTTTTGTGATACTTTAATGGCGGTTCTTTTTAAAATGCAATAATCTTCTTGTTCTTCATCGAATGTAACTGTCTCTGATTTTGATAGATTATTTTCTATAAACTTAAAAGCGAAAGGCGTAACAATTTTCAAATATATCTTTGTCGGTTAATATTGTTTTAGTTTTATTCCACGACGGGTTATGTTCTTCAACATATATCCAATCGATTCCGAATCTTCATTTTGTAGTAAAAAAGTGCATACTACAATTCCTGCATTATTTCCATCTATCGACATTAGTATATAAAACGGCATTCTTAAATTATTTAATTTATAAGTTGCATCAAGTAAGAGTAGCTCAGGGTATAAAGAGAAACTATTTTTCATTGCCGACTCTTGAAAATAAATCCCTTGAAGAATATTATCTTCACCAATTAACAGTTCTGTCACAGAATCTCTGTCTTCATCTTCTTGTAAGATCCTGGCTACTTCTAGCAAGTCACTATTTGAAGACGTTGTTGCCCTGATGTTTGTAAGATCTCGAAGTAATACATTTTTTCCGGTTTTATGCTGCATGTAGTCTTTACGTAAGGTTTTATTACATTTTAGTCTTTTTAATTTTAGTACTTCTTCTTTTTCTTCATTGTCTAAATGTCGTTTTCTTGGGAATAAGCTGAATGTTTCTTTGTTAACATTGTGGTTGTGAGTCGTAAAAGCGTTACTCAATATTAAACTTTGACCATCTTCCGCCAAAGTAAACACAATTTTCATGGGACAGTCTTCTCGGAAAGTGCTAAATTTAAAACAATAGTTTTTAGACAAAATGAATAAAAGTAAGTGGCAAACTACCTCACTTTTCGTGCTCCTTTGCTGACACTTTTAAATCTTTTCCCTCCTTTAATGCATGTATACTCCAGTCGATAATAAATCAAGTCATTTTTCGCTTTCTTACACTTCTGAGGGTAAATTTTTGAAACGGTAGTTAACTTCTTTGCATCCCTTTTGTAAAAAGTTATAAGTTCATTATTTTCCACTTCACTCACAAAATCATACACATCTTTTAAAGTATCGAACTTCTTTCCTACTGTAATTGTATTCATTTTTAAGTCACGGTTGGCTTTTGCAACTAATTCTTAGGTTATGTCGAGCTATTGTAGTTCATTGGTGAACGTGCGCATACTGTCGGAACAATAATAAAAGTTATTAAACGTCCGAACATCGGAATTTTAAGATAATAATTTATTCATCCAACCGTCGGACGACTATCCACCGCCTTGAATATATTTCAAGTAATTAAAAACAAGCGTCATATACAAATGTGGAAGTAACCAGAGCAAGAACGTACATGAGTCTTCAATACCAATAGTTCGGAATGGATGTAGCATCTAGGAAGCAACCCGAGTCGAAGATGTAGAAACCGTACCTAATATTGTATATATAAATATATGTTCGGTGCCTATCATTGAGGTCGACCGTCTATTAAACACTTTCAATTCTTGCAAAAACCTTCACACTGTATCCCCTTCTTAGACTCCCCTATCACACACAACAACAGTGTTATAAATTTAAGGTGGTATAAAAAGGAATCAAATTCAAACCGTGTGTTCAACTACCATTCCAATTGTTCACAGAAGTATAAAATGAATCTTATTGAGAGTCTGAATAGTCGAACACTAAACATTACAAGCCCTGATTTTGAACATGATGATACACTAATTTTGAGAAACATATTGAGAAATAATTTTCCTATGGCTATGATTAACAAAATTCTTTTTTCCACTTCAAATATTTGTTATATTGATAATCTTATGATAGATCTAGTTATTAGGAACCCTTTAGTTCACCCAAACAACGCTATCCTTGGGCCTGTAAGATACAGGAAAATATGGTATGTACTGTATTCGGAAAAAAGAAATTATAACATTTGTTCATCATCGTATACATTATATGGACGAAGGAGTAAATGCAGATAAGGAATTGTAATATACTGAAAAGAGATACATATATAGGAAACATACCGCACGTCGATGTGTAACGCTTGACAATTTTTCGAAACTGCTCGTGCTTGTCGTAATATTATAAGAATCAACTGCGCACCTTGTGGGAGGGGCATCTCACCGGCCAAGTCTCGCTCTGTGAGCTGTACTTTAGCATCACATATCTTGGTCACTCCATCCAATCTGATCAAACTATATATAAAAGAATCTAATTTGACTAAGTAGTTATTCGTTGAAACTTCTGTCTTTAAACCCAATATTAACTCTAAATCAACTCTCAAAATTTTAATAATATTTTTTCAGCTTTACATACGTTAAATAAAATTGTTCTCATAGGATGGATAACACTTTTTTAAAATAAAAGAAAGCATGTGTCGTCCTAGTTACCATATTTTTTTTAATTTGAAACATTTCATTTGTTATCGTTTTCTGGGCACACCTTTTATAACATGTTATAAATGGACAAATTATAATTCATGTGACTTGATTAAAATTTATAAATATACATAACATGATATAGACAATACATTAAAACATCTATTAAAACATTGGTTTATTCCGAAATCTCTAACACACTCAATGTTCCTTAAACATTTTTAATTTAAACAAGAACAATAACTCCGACTTTCGGTTAGTCTGTATAAGTTAATTTATCGTAAAAGAACACCTATAAAATCACGAGTTTAATTAAGTGGTATATATGTAACAAAAACAGTAATTAGAATTATTTCTATTTTTTTTTTAATTTGATAAAATAAATTTTATAATAATTTTTACTGAAAGCAAAGTAAAATTCAATAAAGTTCTTTATTTTGTATTTCAAATAGATGGTTTGCTAAGAGTTGTGGAATCTGACATCCGCTTTACAGCGTATATGCTTTTACACTATTGAAACGATAGCGACTTTATTTTACTAACAATTTCTGTTGACAAAGGTCATTATACCACTTTATCGAACATTAAAAATGAAAGAAAGAAAACATACAGACTCATTGTTTACATAATTATAACCTAAAGGAAATTATGCATGCATATTCGTATTTTAAATATTTAACAAAGATAACATGACCTCGATGAATGAAAAAACAATTCAAGGGATATGTCAACGTTATTACTTGAACACATTTAACACGTAGTGCTTAGTCTGCTTGTAGTTGACTTTGTCGTATGCTAGTAGACAGGGAAAACGCCTGCAGAAATAGTCGGTGAATCTCTCCCCTGCATTATAATCGTCTTCTAATGATTTGACACGTGAAAAAGTACAATAATAAGGAATTAAATTTGTTCGTTAAAGCAGTACTGATAATACCAAAAGATCGAAATACGTATCCACTCATTGACGACACAAATTCGTTACTTATTGCCTTTGGTGTGTGGTGCTGTTACATAATCTCAGTGAGTGCCTTACTTTAATATGCAACAGAGAGATAAGATAGGAATTTGTACAATAAGTCAGAATGAGTTTGTACTTGAGCTGTAACAGGAAGTAAGAAAATTTTAATTTAAAAATTTCGGTTTGGTAAGATTTGAAAACATGTATTTTGATTATAGGTCCAACACGCGATTCAATTACGGTGTTTCTGTATGCTTAATGTAATGTAAAATTTGTAGTCTTTTGTACATATTTTTTTATACGACTACAAATCTTTATCTTATTTATAATTGTTCCCGTATTTTGTGTATAAAGTTTTAGCAAAAAGTAAAGAGCATTTTTAAATGTCGCGCCCTGTATATATTGACACAATTTTGTTATTGTTGTGTTGATGCTCTTGCTTCTGGTCTGGAATGTTTAGCTTATTGTTAATAGTTAAGAAGGTCAGAAATGTTTTGTTATGCTCGGCGATAAAATTTGCATTAAATTTCGCTCAAAAGTGGAATAAAGTTCATCATCGCTTTTGAAATATTGACCGTTGTTTTTGGCGAGCTCACTATGAGTAAAGCGTGACTTTACGAGTGGTAATAACGTTTTAAAGAGGACCGTGAAGACGTGAAATATGACTACCTTTCTGGACACATCAAAATTATGATTATGGATAATCACCGGAGAAGGTGCTGATGATATTGGCATATTAGTTGGTGCTTGTCGAGCACTTTTTCAAATATTTTGGCCATGAAAAGTGTGCCAGCAGAGTTTGTCTCAAAATTGTTGAATTTTGACCAAGAGCAAAGACGGGTGGACATTGTTAGGATAAATCCAGAACTTCTGAAATGGGTAATAACTGGTGACAAAACATGAGCATATAAGTATAATATCGAAGTCAATGCCCAATCGTCCCAATTTACGCAGCCTAGAAAACACAGTCGGGAAAAATCCTTTAATTTTAATGGCGTAGTGCACTGACTTCTTGACATATAGAAGTACGACCAATAAGGAATACCATCTGGAAGTTACGCGTTGTCTGTGTAAAGCTATTGTACGAAAACGCCCAGAATTGTAGCAAAATATCTAGTGAAAATTTTACCACCACTGTTTCAATACGTTTATGATGCATTAGCCATTCTATTATCCTGGTATGACCCCTAATTTTTTTTTTCTGAAGTGAACCATCACAGAACGATGTTTCGCCAACATTGAAGAAATAATTGCTGAATAGCTAAAAAACGGAACGTCAAACTGAAAAGTCATTCCGCGAAGTGATTCGAGAAAAAATCCATGGTGTAAGTTTATTTTATATGAGGGAACCTACTTCGCAATAAACAACATTAACATTGATAAACAATAACGGTTTTTGAGAAACACAAAATTCTCGTTACTTTTTGATAAAACTTCATATTTTAGTTAGTAGAGTTTTGCGTCTTGCCGTCTTTTGTATTCTCTGAAATCTTTACCAACCTCCTCAATTTTTGTAAAGCGTTTCCTTTGCATACCACCTAGTTTTTGTTAGATTGTTGCAGTTTTTTTGCTTTATTATGATTACGTTTTTTACCCTTTAATTCTTGATTTTAAAGCGTTTGCTTTCATACCACGTAGTTTTTGTTAGATTGTTCCAGTTTTTTTTGCTTTATTATGATTGCCTTTTTATTTATTCTTTAATTCTTGGTTTTGAAGCGTTTCCTTTGCATACCACATAGTTTTTCTTAGAGTGTTGCAGTTTTTACTTTCTTATACCTAGTATAAGGAAGTATTGTGATGATGAAAATTTTCGACCTCGAGATTTTTGCAGATGTCCACGTTTTGAGGTCCCCTGATACCAAAAAAAGTGGTTTTTAAAAAATGTCTGTGTGTCTGCCTGTGTCCGCGATAGCGGTCAAACCGCTACAGATATCAATTCCAAATTTTGTATTTACGAATATAATCGCCCTCTTGAGAACTGACTAGATTTTGAGCAAAATCGGCAGACCGGAAGTAGTAGTTTACTTCAGTGAAAAAATCGAAATTTGCAAATATTTCGTCAATTACTAAGTTTAAACAAATTTATAAAGAATTCATATGTACTTAGAATTAAGTTTGAAACAAATTGTCTTAAAAAGTTTTTCGAAATTCCAACCGGAAGTAGGTGTTTTACTCTTATCGAAAATTTGCGAATATCTCGCAAGTCATGCTTTTTAGACAAGTACGTTACGGGTATAAAAGTATTTAAAACATAATTTTCAATATCTTTTATATAAAAAAAATTTCAAAAGTCAGACCGGAAGTACCACTTTTACTCTTATCGAATAGCGATTTTTTGCAAATATGTCGTAAGTTATGCATTCTATATATATTTATCAAGAGTACAAAAGTATTTAGAACTGGATTTGCAATATTTTTTATATAAATGAAATTTCAAAAGTCGGACCGGAAGTAACAGTTTCATACGTATAAGGAAGTCGTGTGGTGGCCACACCTCATTTCTTTTGCCTTATTATGATTACGTTTTTATTTTTCCTTTACTTATTGGTTTTAATGCGTTTCCTTTGCATACCACATAGCTTTTCTTAGATTGTTGCAGTTGTCTTTGCTTTATTATAATTAGTTATTTTTTTTAATTCTTGTATGTCTTTTGAATTAATTATATTCGATTTTTTAGTTGTTTTATACCGGTTGTTAAATTTAAATATTTTATAGTCTTTAAAATGTACACTCTTATCAGTCAAATCAAAATTACAATTCTTAATTTCTCATACTTAGTATAAGGAAGTATTGTGATGATGAAAATTTTCGACCTCGAGATTTTTGCAGATGTCCACGTTTTGAAGTCCCCTGATACCGAAAAAGTGGTTTTTAAAAAATGCCTGTCTGTCTGTCTGTTCGTTTGTCTGTCTGTCTGTTCGTTTGTCTGTCTGTCTGTGACCACGATAGCGGTCAAACCGCTTTAGTTATCTATACCAAATTTTGCATTTAGTAGTATAATATCCCTCTTGAGAACTCATTAGATTTTCAGCAAAATCGGCAGACCGGAAGTAGTAGTTTACTTCAGTGAAAAAACGAATTTTGCCAATATTTTATCAACTACTAAGTTTAGACAAATTTACAAACAATTCATATGTACTTAAAATTGAAATTGTGAACAATTTTATTAAAAAGTTTTTCGAAATTCTTGCCGGAAGTAGGTCTTTTACTCTTATCGAAAATCAGTTGTTTGCAAATATTTAGCAAGTCATGCTTTTTAGACAGGTACGTTACGAGTATAAAAGTATTTAGAACTTAATTTTCAATACCTACCTTTTGTATATAAAAAAAAAATCAATATTCGGACCGGAACTGACACTTTTTTGCAAATATGTCGTAAATTATGCACTCTATATTTATTTATGAAGAGTAGAAAAGTATTTAAAGTTGGATTTGGAATATTTTTTGTATAAATGAAATTTCAAAATTCGGACCGGAAGTAACACTTTCATACGTATAAGAAAGTCGTGTGGTGACCACACCTCATTTTTTAAAATTGTAGTATATTACAGCAAGTTTTCCATACCATAAAATAGAAGTGATATATATATGAAATAGGTGCAACATTTTACAAGGACTTTCTAAATCACCCTTTTGACCTCATTTTATATACATCACTTAAAAAACATATTGGAAATGTATTAGCATGTTTTAAAAGTGCTATCCCCATTTACAAAGTTTAATATGTCACTAAAATTATATACACGATCGAGTTACGTTATGCTTTACACTGTGGATGTTTCCTACATTGTTAACATCACGAATATTCTCGGTTAAACGTCTACGAGCGAATTTTATTACCTTATCCTTTTTAAAAGGAGAAAAAAGAATGTTTCTCCCCAAACTTAAACATTCACTTTTATCGTCTTGTCTGCCAGTTTTCCGGACATGTAATACATAAAATATTTCGTTGTAGTTCAATCACAATATTAAAGAAACTTTATTCATAAACGTGTGTTCGTTGTAGTCTAGCAGAATTAGGGTGACATCGTGAAATATCTGGTGTAGGTTCATATCAAACGCTGACATTATTTAATTTGAATATTTCATGGGTGCACGACCAATTCCGAAAACTTTACTAATTCCACCACTGAATTAGTAAATATCGCGTGAGGGTAAGTGAGACTAGGGGGTGAATACTGAATGGGTTTTATGTGAAAGAGAAGTCCGGAGGTTGGTCGTTTGATGAGGACGGTAACAACTGGAAATGCATCATGTCTCACCGCGTATACTACATTGTGTTATGTGTAATGTACAATGATGAAAACCTATTAAATTACATGCAAACGCTATGGTTATTCAAATACTATAGAAAGTGTTTGAATAGATTATTAGTCTTACATTAGTATTAACACTTAAGGAGTGTTAGATTTGAGATAAGTGAATACACGTATTAAATAACAACCGTTAAGCAGGCAGATGGTATTTTTTTTGATTCGTGAAATTTTATAGATAAAGATCTATTAAATTTAGAAGTGATTAGAAAAGAAGTTGTCATTATAATTCACATTAATTAAGAATTGTTATTGAACATAGTAATTGTGTCAACTAGAAAAGGACATTAAATTTAACAATGGTGGTCTGTTTACGTCAATTCGTTTAATTAGTAAATATCCAAAACAGAACTACGTTTACAAGTAGGATATCAATACTTTTGCTTATTTAGAACACAGAAGACTGATTCTGCTTACAATAACCACTTCTTAGAAGAAAAAAATGAGGTATGGCCACCACACGACCTTCTTATACGTATGAACGTTTCAAATCATACAATTTTAAAAATTATTTTATACAAAAATTATTCAAAATCGTATTCTAAGTACTTTCAGTCTCTTAATAAATCTCTACAGGATACATACTTTATGAGATATTTGCAAACAAATGCTACTCGCTAAGAGTAAAAGTATTACTTCCAGTTCGAATTTTGGATTTTCATTTATACAAAAAATATTCCAAATCCAGCTCTATATACTTTTATACTCTTGACAAATATATATAAAATGCATAAATTACGAATTATCTGCAAAAATCGGTATTCGATAAGAGTAAAAGTGTTACTTCCGGTGCGAATTTTGAAATTTCATTTCTACAAAAAATATTCCAAATCCAACTCTATATACTTTTATACTCTTGACAAATATATATAAAATGCATAAATTACGAATTATCTGCAAAAATCGGTATTCGATAAGAGTAAAAGTGTTACTACCGGTGCGAATTTTGAAATTTCATTTCTACAAAAAATATTTCAAATCCAACTCTAAATGCTTTTGTACTCTAGACAAATATATATATAGAATGCATAATTTGCGAAATATTTGCAAAAATAGCTATTCGATAAGAGTAAAAGTGTTACTTCCGGTCCGAATTTTGAAAGCTTTTTTATACAAAAGGTATTGAAAATTAAGTTCTAAATACTTTTATACTCGTAACGTACCTGTCTAAAAACCATGACTTGCGAAATATTCGCAAAAAATTGATTTTCGATAAGACCTACTTCTGGTAGGAATTTCGAAAAATTTTCTTAATAAAATTCTTCTGAAAATCCAATCAGATCTCAAGAGGGAGATTATATTCGTAAATATAAAATTTGGAATTGATACCTATAACGGTTTGGCCGCTATCGTGGTCACACACAGAGAGACAGACACACACACAAAGACACATTATTTAAAAACCAGTTTTTCGGTATCAGGGGACTTCAAAACGTGGACATCTGCAAAAGTCTCGAGGTCGAAAATTTTCATCATCACAATACTTCCTTATACTACGTATAAGAAAGTAATATAATTTTATAAAAACATTGATAAGTAAGTACTCTACATATTTTATGAGTGCCATTATTATGCAATATACTCGAGTAATATTACTATTTTGTTTTTAGCCAATGGCTCACTAAAGAGCCAATGATGGATGTACTTACATTGAGTCATTTTGTCTTTACCAAACTTTACCATATGATTTTCCTGCCACAATATAACAGAGTGGGATTTATTATCTTTAAAACATCGGTAGTGTTAAGTATGGATGGGTGTAATGTAGGGTATATATTTGCTCGTTGGCTCACTTTTTAGTATTTGATTTTTTAATTTTTAGGTTATCATGTTTTATTTAGTTGTTTGTGGGAAAAGGTTATGAAAACCATGCACAGTCGAAAATTGCATTATCAAAAGTTCATACTTGTTTGTGAAAATATTTATCATTTTTTTAACTCCTATGTTACTTGGGCCAACTTGCCCCTTACTATTGTTGGCCCATGGGCGGAGGGCGGATTGTTACTCGGGGTATGTTGGCTCATGGGCTGAGGGCGGGTTGGCCATCAAAACATTTTGTAGCTAAATTTGCTGTAGGAAATGTGAATCGAGCAAAAAGTATTACATATCAATGAACAGTGTTTATTTTATAAAAGTATTTAAGTACAGAGCTTATATTGAGGTTCCAGATTAGTCACTATCTTTATCTAAAGGGACTGAAGGATCGTCACAGTGCAAACATTCATAAAATTGGCTCTTGACGTCTTTTTTAACACTAGTCATATGTGCCCACTGCTTTCAGCTTGAACACTGAAACCACTCCGCACCTGAAAGGCTCTTTAAGAAGGGTTTGAGGCATCTAAGGCGCAAAGAATTCTCTTCCCGTATGACCAACATGCCCCGTTTGCGCTGGGCCAACGAGCCCCATCGCCTTTTTTTAGAGTATAAAGGATTTTCTTGGCCCATCATCAGATATTGAGTAACAATAAATACTAAAATAATCCTTATAGCAACACGTCCAAACTTAGTACTTACCTACAACAATACTATCAAACGTTGAGGAGCTCAAACACATCAAAGGAATTGTTGAAAATTTACTCTAACTTATCAAAATTCCAAGCAAATTCTCTACACCATCAACAATGCTTTGATATGTGTGGCACTTCTGTGCCCTGATCCCTAGCACAGTCAAGCGACTAGTGCGTGAATTAACTCGATCGGGCCAACTTGCCCCTATGGCTAACATGCCCCGGTCTACCCTACCTGTTCTGCAACTTATCTTAGCCAAGCTATCAACTTTATTGTTGTGTCCGATCCCCTGGTGCCCTTTCATAGAATTAACAGTTTTATTTTGCCTTATAGTTTGGCAGTGAGTTTTATAACGTCCGGTATAAAGGTATTTACTTTAGACCTTGGTCTGATTTTACTTCCTTATACGTAGTATAAGAAAGTATCGTGATGACGAAAATTTTCGATGTCCACGTTTTGAAGTCCCCAGATACCGAAAAAGTGGTTTGTAAAAAATGTCTGTGTGTCTGTGTGTGACCACGATAGCGGTCAAACCGCTATAGATCTCAATTCCAAATTTTGTATTTGCGTGTATAATCTCCCTCTTGAGATCTGATTAGTTTTTCAATAAAATCGGTAGACCGGAAGTAGCAGTTTATTTCAGCGAAAAAATCGAATTTTGCCAATATTGTGTCAACTACTAAGTTTAAACAAATTTATAAAGAATTCATATATACTTAAAATGAAAATTGAGAATAATTTTATTTAAAAAGTTTTTCGAAATTCCTACCGGAAATAGGTCTTTTACTCTGATCGGAAATCAGTTTTTTGCGAATATTTCGTAAGTTATGCTTTTTAGACAGGTAAATTACGAGTATAAAAGTATTTAGAACTTAATTTTCAATACCCTTTATATAAAAAAAATATCAAAATTCGGACCGGAAGTAACACTTTTATTCTTATCGAATAACGATTTTTTGCAAATATGTCGTAAATTATGCATTGTATAACTATTTGTCAAAAGTACAAAAGTATTTAGAGTTGGTTTTGAAATATTTTTTGTATAAATGAAATTTCAAAATTCGGACCGGAAGTAACACTTTTACCTTAGCGAATAGCACTTTCTTTCGAATATCTCGCAAAGTATGCATTCTATAGAGATTTATTAAGAGAATAGAAGTTACTTATAATAGAATTTTAAAAAAATTTTAAATAAAAAATTTTTAAAACTCTCTAATTTGAAACGCTCACACATATAAGAAAGTCGTGTGGTAGCCACATCTCATTTTACTTTCTTATACGTAGTATAAGGAAGTATTGTGATGATGAAAATTTTCGACCTCGAGATTTTTGCAGATGTCCACGTTTTGAGGTCCCCTGATACCAAAAAAGTGGTTTTTAAAAAATGTCTCTCTCTCTGTATGTGTGTGTGTGTTACTGTGTGTCTGTGTGTGTGTGACCACGATAGCGGTCAAACCGCTGTAGATATCAATTCCAAATTTTGTATTTACGAATATAATCTCCCTCTTGAGATCCGATTCGATTTTAAGCAAAATCGGCAGACCGGAAGTAGTAGTTTACTTCGGTGAAAAAATCGAATTTTGCAAACATTTCGTCAATTACTAAGTTTAAACAAATTTATAAAGAATTCAAATGTACTCAAAATTAAATTTGAGAAAAATTGCTTTAATAAAGTTTTTCGAAATTCCTACCGGAAGTAGGTCTTTTACTCTTATCGAAAATCAGTTTTTTGCGAATATCTCGCAAGTCATGCTTTCTAGGCAGGTACATTACGAGTATAAAAGTATTTAGAACATACTTTTAAATATCTTTTGTATAAAAAAAATTTCAAAATTCAGACCGGAAGTACCACTTTTACTCTTATCGAATAGCGATTTTTTTGCAAATATGTCGTAAATTATGCATTCTATATATATTTATGAAGAGTACAAAAGTATTTAGAGTTGGATTTGGAATATTTTTTGTATAAATGAAATTTCAAAATTCGGACCGGAAGTAACACTTTCATACGTATAAGAAAGTCGTGTGGTGGCCACACCTCATTTTTTTATTATATTCTGACATTTCTATAAAGAAACATGTCCGTAGTTACGATCCAGTTTTACTGACGGCTTATACTTCTTTAAAACTTCACGTATTTAATTTTCTTACTTGCATTGTTACATTTTTTATTCTTCTTAGGTTGTATTAGAAATGTATTGTGTATTTACATTGTGTAATATATTATGTTTCATAAATTGCGATTTTTTAAAAATTAAAATATGTCCAATTCTAAAGCATGGACACATATTAATGCCCTATATAAATAAACCAAAGAGGATTAACTTTTCTACATTGGTGTTTAAAATATTAAAGAATAATAACATCAAACGGGCTGATAATAGCTAAATATCTAATATACTAAACAAACTGATATGTGAAATAACAGTGCTTAACTACGAGCGCTGAATCCTAAGCTGAAAAGAAAGAAGCTTTTAGATAATCACACAAAATAAACATGTATAGTTTTATAAAACACAGATCAACATCAACTGATTTATCAATCTTAGGTTATATGACACAATATAAATACACAGGATGGCGAACTACATATGTAATACGTTTGACCGTTTGACCAATGACGCAGTAGAAACATATAGATCTTCCTCTTCATCGTGGTGTGATTTATAGTTCTGTGATGGGTGGAACACAATCTCATACTGGATAATACATTAAAAAATAATGTCCAAAAAAACATTTTAGAGGCTACACTAATCGACATAACAAAATTAAAAATAATTGTTATCAAAAAGTACACAAACTCTATTTATCTTACAAATAACGTGCAGGTGATGATAACTCATCTTTAACGTCAGATGTAATTCTATGAAATTTACGTTACATGTTGGCCTAGAAATGATTATTTGGTAGATATATTGTATTCACATATCATTTTGTTTTACAAATAGCAAATTAAATTTTGAATATGTTTTATTCCTGTATACTACTCTAAATGTTTGCCATGTTGTTGGGGCATACACTGCTTGTCAAAACATTGCTTAACATCTTAAGATAAAATTAAAGAAGTAAGAATATGTAATATTTCTTCGTCCACTTTTTATTGCAGTAGAACACATTAACGATTCAAACACATAGAGAATAAAAATTTAATTAACCCAATTTACTATTAAATACATTTTAAGGAATAGAAGTCATTTGTTAAGAAATTCATTAATAAAATAAAATGCTATGTATATTTATTAGTCAGATAGTCTTTTAGTTCTACTCAAAATATTTTAAGCGTGAGTTACTTAAATGATTTGATATTTGATTGGAATATTTACAAGCTTGACTACAAACCACTTTTTTATATTTTTAGAAAGTACTTTTTCCGACAGATGTAAATGACATTGGTATTATGTCTGAGTCCATATTTGTCGAAAAAATCCGTACGATTCATTTTAATTATAACTGTACTCTCATAAAATAATTGTATACATTGTAATTTAAATGTAGCGTTTTATGTAGGTATATCTTGAATTTGTGTTCAAACCAGCTCGACTACACGAATCTGGGATGTTAAATATTCAATAGACTTCTGTAGATTGAGTCCAAAAGGTAACACCATAATGTAGTATGGAGTTATGACGCGCATTGTACAACCTCATTGCTGCACCATGACTAACACACTACCAACTCATTAGCGTACCCCCCCCCCCCCCGACAGCAGAAGTTAATGTGAACTGTAAGTTATTGTGCAATGTTTCAATTTTATTTAAGACGAGAAGTTTTGCTTGCGTTCACCTGAGACGGTCAGAGACGATTCCAGCATCAACACAAGCGAGATTTCTCTCAGGTTTTTGCACAATTTTGACCACTGTTTTTGCACATGCAACAGAAGAAGATTATTATCATACAGGATGAATAAAAGAAATTCGAAAAGTCAGCCATTCGGGAGATGAAGTTTTGGGAAGCGGCAATACAACATCTAATTTCCATTGCTGAAAATAATTTAAATCGAGACATAAGTTAATTATATCCGTTAAGTAGGGTAGCGCGTATTTATTATAGTTAATGTAGACACAGTAAGTTATCAAAAAATAGAAGAGCAATTTTTCATGTTAACATATTCATATTATATTAATATGGCTATACCAATGAGATATGTTTGTAAGTATTACTAAAAAAAATTATCTACCCGTTTTTAAAAATAATACAGCTATTTACTTCAAAAATTTTTATCAGATCGAATCGTATAAAACTAATAAGTAAGTAACCTACTAAAATTCAATTAAAAAAAGAAGATTAATAATTGTACATACTCTGTTCTTTAGAATTAGTTATTGGAAAAGCAAATTACAAACGCATAAATGAATAACATTTTACGAGATTGGTATGAAAAAATTGTAGATTACCTAGAATTTCAATTTACCTTAATTGAAATCCTGTAAAATCAATGTCAACAGCTACTTCAAATACATTTATTTAGTTTATTTGTCAGCTGTAAGCAAAACTTATTTTCACGACATTTGCTGAAATTTCCATTTAAAACGTTCAATTCCAAATACAGAATGCTTCAGATTCAGCTGTCAGATTAATATTTTACCTATGAAATTTAATTAAAATATAATATCATATATCGTGTGAATCTTCATATTCGTATGAGTGATAAATACCTGTCCGAAATGTACCCGTACTTTTCGTATATGTATGAACGCATACATAAAATTCAAGAGATAATTAAATGTACGTCCCCATTTCCCTAGATAAAAATATTGTCGCTCTGTATTGACGTATGTAGGTATATCTAATCGTGTGTATATATAATAGAACACTAATTTCCTATGCGGTACATTAAAAAAAGCAAAGCCGTATGACTAGGATAACGCCACTGATTACATTTAATCATCGACATGATGAAGGTCACCAGAACTAGAAACCTAATTATCGACATTCGAACTACATTATTAGTCCATTAAATTGTTTTTTGTTTAGAATCGCAGTATGACAATTATAGTAGATAACTCGAATAATAATTATCATAAATTACTCAATTATTTGTTTTGAAAGCGGCATATTGAAGTCATCGGCTCTCTTTGATTTTCTTTCTCAGGATAAAATGATATATACGAGCGGTGTTCATTTGAAATATAGGTACCCTAGTTATAGAATTTTTGTAACTGGTAATTGAAGAATATTTTCAGTGTTTTGTGCTTTTGCATTTTGCGATTACCTTTTAACGAGGTTTTAATGGACGAAAGATATGGAAATCTCAATGATGTTCTTGTATCCTCCAGTTGTGATGCAGGTTTTTTTTAACTACCTTGACAATTTGAGGCGGATCATTATCGTGAAGCAAAATGCCATTTACGACGTCTTATAGCGTGATGAAGATTGTTTAAAGCTTCATTTTAGAGGTTTGTATTGATATTTACTCGAGCTTCTTCAAACTCTATCAGCAAAGGCCTATGATCAAAGAAAATTCAACATCACCTTGTTTACAAAGGGAAGCAAAGAGGTTAAAGTACAGTTTAAACTTCTTTTGTCGTGGCGAATTTTAATGCTTTCATTGAATTAATGACAATTTGCTGGGTGGTAAAATAATGACACCTACTTTCTGCGCCAGCAATCATTGACAAGACACTACATTTGTTGAAGCACTCCAACAAGGAGTTATTTGCTAGCATTTTTGGTGCTCAGACAAGGTAATGTCTGCAAAAAGGAAGCAAAAACGTTTAAAGCACTGTTTAAAGTATTTGGTTGTGGCGAATTTTGATGCTTGCATTGCATCGATGACAATTTACTGGGTAGTTTAAAATAATGACACCAACTTTCAGCGTCAGCAATCGTTGACAAGACACTGTATTCCATGAGGCACTCTAACAAGAAGTTATTTGTAAGCATTTTTGGAGCTCAGACAAGGTGATGTCTACAAAAGAAAGCAAAGAAGTTCAAAGCACAGTTTAAAGTTCTTTGGTTGTGGCGAATTTTAATGCTTTCATTGCATCGATGACAATTTACTGGGTGGTTTAAAATAATGACACCAACTCTCTGCATCAGCAGTCGTTGACTATATTCCATGAGGTACTCCAAAAAGAAGTTATTTGCAAGCATTTTTGGTGCTTAAACACAAGACGATGAACATTTTGCACATAAACTTTTTGTAATCAATTTTTAGCATAACACTATGAACAGATCGTATATTCACACTAATATTTTCTGAAATTGCTTTTGTTTAAATTTACCCATTTTCTCTAATCAAGTCGCCCGCAAACGCAAACTATTGTCAGCTGGTCTAATTTGCAACGCACCTAGTAGTGGTTAGTCTTTATCATTCTCACGAATTTTGTAGTTTTATGAAATTCCATTTCGAGAGGAATTGCATGTAAACGTGTCATGAAGCTGAAGTTTGATTATGGAATCCCATCCTCACGCCAATTATAGTATTTTAAAAAGTATCTCACATTTGCTTTTATTGGATCTGACAAACTTAATAAACAATTTAAAAGAATCTTTGCCTCATACAATGAGCAAAGTCCATATTGATGATATAAAATTAAAACAGGGGCCAAATAAATAAAACCGGAATTAAAAATAAGAAATGAACAATCAGAAATATTTATCACAACACAATTAAAGAAGTTATTACAATTCTTTGGTTTTTTCTTTTTGGAAAACAAGTTTCCGTCTTCGGCAAACACTAATATAACATTGCCTATCTATCAGTTGAGATATCTCACAAAACAGATCACTCAACACCACTGTGGCCAACCCATTACAGACGATTGTCCCTGAATGCACCGAATAGTGTTCCGAAACCCCCTAAATTATATTATTCACCCCTTAAAAATCAGTAAAATATAAAAACGCGTGGTTACACGAAATAATAGTAGTTTATACAACGAGTCAATATTGATAGTTATTATTTCCGAGAGCTGAATTTACGAACCGAGCCGCGTAAGCGGCGAGGGAGTAAGTCGGCTCGAGGGAATAATAGTCATTATTGCGAGTTAGTATACACTACTTTATCTACGACTAACTGAAGATTACTAAAAAAATCAAAAGAATTAAACGAAAATGTCAGACTACTATATTAATATGACGTTTGACGGTTGATAGTTAGTAAAATGACCGGACTTGTCAATCGTTACTATGACAACGTTGGAAACCTTATGTTCTTATTGGCGGAATGCAGGGAATAATGGTAATCAGGGGTAGTGCACTTCATTTACTACACCTTATCAGTGTTTTGGTTGAGGGAGGGTCCCTTAGAGGGCAGCACTCTATACAGGATCGAAAACATAGCCCTCAATATAGTTGGCTGCGTTGGTGAATTTTGTTAGAGTTGTTGTTGTCATGTGATTTTTCTCCGCCATTTGCAATATTATGAGTAACTGTCATTGTTACATACGTTAGTTCTTCTCCACAAGTGCATTTCGAAACATCAAACCGATTATACTACTTTAGAAAATATGAATGCCCAGGCGTTACCATCCACCTCACAAGCAAGTCCCAGTGAAAGACCAGAAATTCATTATGTATCATGTATTTGTAAGTGTCATTTATAGTATTAAAAAATGTAACAGTTTGTTAATCATATTAAATATATTGCAGTTTTAAGGTAAAATGTTATTTTTGTATATGATTTACTAAATATATATAATACTTATAGATAAAAATACATTTGTTTTAATCTGTTTCATCAGTAGCACTTAGATACAGAAAAGATACTTCACTATTTACGTATATTAATATGTTTTTCATGTAAAATTAGCATCAAATATTTTGACGTTTAATGTTGCAGACACATGTTAATGTTCCAGCAAATATAACGCCAAAAAATATTGATGCAAATTTTCATATAAATTTCATACTTTAATAATTTGCAATAAAGTCATTTCAAAGATCCCGCTCGTTAGAAAGTTATCATTCTCTACAGACTCCTACGATGAATTCTACCATAAGTACCCGGAAGGGTGCAACAGATGGTGCTGATGTTTGGTTCACTTTTTAGTGAGAGAGTAGGCTATCTATTCCCTCTCTTTTATCTGTGATGGTAATGTTATGTCTCATTATTCTCTGGTCGCATTTCATTATTACCTCCGGGTATTATGAGTGTTATTATTAACCAATAGTGATTAATATAACACCTACTTTATTGTTTAGTCGTCGATAAACCTTTTCATCGACGATACACAAGGCCGGCCATTTTACTAACTGTCTAACCGTCAAACGTGATATTAATATAGTAATCTGACATTTTCGTTTAATTATTTTGATTTTTTTTAGTAATTTTCAGTTAGTCGTCGATAAAGTAGTGTGTACTAACTCGCAATAATGACTATTATTCCCTCGAGCCGACTTACTCCCTCGCCACTTCACGGCTCGGTTCGTAAATTCGGCTCTCGGGAATAATAACTGTCATTATTGACTCGTTGTATAAACTACTATTATCGACGACTAAACAATAAAGTAGGTACTATATTAATCGCTATTGGTTAATAATAGGACTCATAATACCCAGAGGGAATAATGAAATGCGACCGGGGAATAATGAGACATAACGTTACCATTATTCCCTGCATTCCCCCAATAAGAATATAAGGTTCCCAACGTTGTCGTAGTAACGATTGACAAGTCCGGCCGTTTTACTAACTGTCTAACTGTCAAACGTCATATTAAGTAATCTGACATTTTCGTTTAATTATTTTGATTTTTTCAGTAATCTTCAGTTAGTCGTAGATAAAGTAGTGTATACTAACTCGCAATAATGACGATTATTCCCTCGAGCAGTGTTAATCTATATACGTATATATAAAATAAAAACATTTAATTTGTTATTTATAGACTCGCAAACTACATAATCGCTTTTGATAAGATTTTGTGTGTGTTCCTTATGTTGTGTGGAAGGTTTTTATCGAAAAATATAAAAAAATAACTCTATGCGAAATTACATAGATTTCTATAGGAAACGCAAGACACGCAGTCGACTCGTCATATACACACACTGTCGGCATCAGCTTTTGCACTGATAATTATATATTATGTACATATAAAATTTTATTTTATTTTAGAAAAACTAATTTGAAATTTGTTTAAAATGTAGTATATTGAATCAGCATTTGATTAGAACTTGATATATCGAATGTTATTAGAAGTTGCTTACAACGCTTAAACTTCCTAACTAAATATTTGAATTTGGGAATTATTTTGTTTACATTGCTTAGCTATTTATTATATTTTCATTATACTAAATATACTACAGAATTAATGTAATCGCTTCGTACACAAATGTTAGATCGAAATTTAATGACTGAGCATTTCTCATAAAGATCTTAATTTGTAATTAGGTCATGCCACAAGTTTGATATTATTACTGGTAGATTTTCTCTTAATTATAGTACTACATAATAACATCAGCATATATTAATGTTTGATAATTCTGATAAATTAAGTCGCTCTTGTGTTCCTTTAAATTCCCTACATAAACATCTTTATGTTTCAATATACGATACAGGCAAATTTATCTGCTGACAGCACTTTTCATAAATCTACAACGAAATTGTAATGCAAGGATATTTTGTATTTTATTATTTCACTAGGTAATTAATTGTTTGGTATAGTTTTAATTGTTGTACATCTGTTTATATTGTTATTGAAACATCAAATAAATTACAATTTATATACCAATCAATAATTTCATGCAGCACTGTGTTTGCAATAATGCAATACTAAAGTGCAACAGTTTTCAATATCCCCTAAAAATTCTCCTAAAAAGTAAATTCCTCAAATTTCTCGCTGAACGCGAAACCTCCAAGTTGGCAACATTGCTCAACAGTTTTTTCTAGGAACGACCTCTACACTAAATTCTTTTTTATCGAACGTAAAAGATGTAATTACTTGGAGGGTGACATTAAACATTTTTTGGCAAATTATTATAACGCAACATGTCCAACAATAAATTCAAAATATTATATACAGTATGTGTCAATTATCATTAAGTATAGGAATTCAATGTTTACGTGCGATTTATACGTACACAAGTAATACATGGCAACGTGGCACCCCTACTGTCCGTCACCAATCCCGGCAACAATCGACATCACAACGATTTTCTCCTATCTGCCCACTTCTCCCGACCAGATTTTACATTCAATGTTTAGCTGCGAACACGTTGCGATCTAGTTTGCAATAAAAGCCGTCTTATTACTGGAATGGGAAACATCAAATGGCCGCCACGATCTCCTGATCTAGTAGTTTATTATTATTTTCAGAATCCTTTTTTATTTACCTTATTTTTAATTTTATTAGAATTACGCTTTTGTTTGCGTCATGCAGCGTGAACGCAGCTTAATAATTCTCTGCATTTACTGAAAGGAAAAAGAAAAACAAATCCTTGCAACTCGTAAATATTATTTCTGAACGCATTACAAACACCCAAGGCGGTGGTCGAATAGTTACTGCTAACCACGCTAACTTGTATTTACGAGCATGCATCGGTCGTGCTGGCATTGGTAAGGAAAGAAGGGGTACTATGTTGTCACGTACTGTATGGATTAATCGCCTATGGCTAATGAAAATTGACACATGCTGTATACCTTATTTGACCAATTAAAACAAATCATTTCCGACGAATGACAGGGCCTAGCTAAAAACAGAAATTTATCCATCAAACAGATCTTGCCATGGTATAAGTCAGTATGTATTTGTAATATGATAATAATATGTGAATGTTGTTTTTCAGTTGCTTTACCTTCTACCTGAAGTTGCAAAAATTTGTCTACCAAAACGATGTGCAAACCTTTAACTCTAATAAACCTATTTAGCTATAATGACACTGCGTAAGAAAAACCACATTTGTTATGCTTATTTTATTGTTTTTTTTTTTTTTTTACAGAGCGATATACCTTTTGCATTTGTTGATACTCTGTTTCTAGTCATTGGAGGACCATTATTATCCGCTACTAGTCAATATTATTTGCTATTCATTTCTCGTACATCAAACTTACGTCCTATACATAAATATATTTGAACAATCTAATCAAAGAAATTTGTGTTTATTTTTTATGTACACATACAGTACGAAAATTTAATTTTGTCCATCTCATACACGCTCAAAATCTATTAGAAAGTATAAACTCGTTTTTTTCCTGTTATTTTAATTGCGGAAGGTATGCACATGTCGTTACATGTAATCTACATAATATCCGTTAAACAAAGCAAATTACTTTAACAAACTGTAATCACAACGTGAACCATAAACCTCGACGCTAATTGGCCGTTGCGGTAATGACATGACAACATAACTTTCTAGGTAGTCCGCTACGCAGTTTAGCCAACGTTCAAATGTCGTGTTATCTATGAACCTCTAAGAATATCACTCCTTTAGTGTCTACTTGCTTTTAAATGCAATACGACGTCTGCTTATATGATACGTCAACAGAAATATTGATTTCAACATATTATTTACACAGACACATTATGAATAACTGTTTATTTTTTGTCTGCTAAACTAATGACTGAATATATAAGATGATATTATCTTCCTGTATGACATGTGTTCTTCATATAACAGGCATAAAATACGATATGTGTGTTGGATTCAGATTTTATTCGTATCGACAAGATTTATAATACACACATATGATTGAATATCTTAAATTGCCTTGATTGACTGTATGTCTATTCAACCACGAGATAATTTAAAATCTAAGATCAAAGAGGTCGTCTAGTTGGCTAAAAAAATTACATCGATTAGCACTTCCCTTTTCTAGAGCTATGCACTTCATCAGCTTATTTGTATTATTAAACCAATGGAAGGCCTCTATACAGGTCACACAACATATATCACACATAAATACATTATCGCGATGCTTTTATACATATAATTTAGATTAAATGAACAAGTGCTATATATAAAAAGAAAAGGTTATTGGTGTTCGAGAATTGAGCTTACAATTAAATGAATTACTTTAAAACAGGGTGCTGCAGTGAATTGGGCGATTTGGCAACATAGCTTATTTTGGTTTGGCCTGAGTGAGCAAAACGACGCTATCGCCATCTTGTAGAAAACTTTAAACCATTTTTAGTTTAGAATGGGAAAGTGGACAGGAGCCCAAAGTGCCCAACGTGCGCAGTTAAGACCTTGGTAAGAAATTTTGAGGCCACCATTTCGACAATAAATAAGAGAGGTGGTAGTGGAAAACCAGTGCGTACACTTGAGAACATAGTGGTAGTGAGAGCCCGTTGAACGGACTCCATCGCCATCCTTTGGCACTTGGGTTTTCAGAGGGCGGCGTTCGATCTTTATTTCCACGCTACAAGATTCAAATTCTTCAAGCACTACAGGAGCAGGACTATGGAAACAGACATCAATTCTACCATCCACTTTTGCAATTGATTAATGGAAATCAGAATCTTATTAACAACTTACTGATGAGTGATGAGTCCATTTTCATTGGTCAGGATACGTTAACAAGCAAAACATCCATTACTGGTCTAACACAAACCCGCAAAAAATCCATGAAAAACCACTTCACAGCTTAAAAGTTACTGTATGTGTGCGATATCTTCTTTTGCAATTATTGGTTTTTACTTCTTTGAAGATAAGAGGGAGAGGGCTGTAACTGTGACAGGGGATCGCTATGTTTACATGCAGGAGAACTTCTTAGCTCCTGCAGTTGCTTATCTGCTTGTGAACCGAGACACATTCTTCCAACAAAATTGGGCTACAAGTCATACAATACAAAATTCCATGGCAATTGTGAGGAATCTGTTTCCCAATCATGTTATCTTCAATAATCTTCAGACATGAGGATATCGGATGGCCGGTCCGATTTCCGATCTTTCAGTTTGTGATTTTTTCTGTGGGGTTGATTGAAATCTCAAGTGCTTAGTTCTCCAGCACTACACACAATTCAGGAAGAAATTCAACGAGTTCGTGTGGAGATGCTGTAACATGTAATGGGCGATGTTAGCAGAAGACTTACCGAGTGCGTACGAAAGGATGTTGGGCATCTAAAGGACGTTCTTTCAGCTTGAAAACAAAGATTCTATGTTTATTATGTGTTCTTGTGTAATTGGGGACAATAAAGCTAATCATTCACTCTTGATAACACTTTACAAATCGCCTGATTCGCTGCCACACTCAGTAAAGAGTAGATAGCTTATGTTAGAGATAACAATTTTATTGTTAGTAAAAATAAGTCTTCTTAAGTATTAAATTAATTGGAGAATAGAATGCTAAATTAATGAAGAAGAACTCGTTAGGTCTTCTATTCATACTATAAATATTAAATGAAATTAATCTCATTAATTCAGGACAGTCGAAAAAATTGAGCAAACAGCTAAAGCTATATCTTAGTTGAGAAACCCGACAGCGAGCGAACAGAGACTATAGTTCCAATAAATTTAGGCGTTGAATGTAACTGTAATAATCCTCATCCATATTTACTTTATAGTATATTTCAATAATAAATTTAGAAATCTATCAGCGGATTTCCTACAGAAACACAGTAATCTTAAATCGAATACAGTATACTCTGGTATAAAGTCTTATGGTCTCTACTGATTTACTTAAACTTATAAGGTCATACCGCTCCAGTTATTTATATCAATAATGGTATCTCTATGCGATACATTCTTTGCTGGTGTTCCTCGGGCTTCACCTCTCGGCCCTGTAATTTTAATACCTTCATTAATGACCTCATCATATTTCCGGAATGTAAGGTTTTTCTTACGTTGATGACTTACGATTTTTTCAATAGGAACATTTCTAAATGTCTGAACAAACTATTAAAAATTGACATTCTATTGACAAACGAAAATTAATTTACATATCGGCAAAATAACACACTTCTAATTTATTCAAAATTTTCATATCCCATCAAGTTTTCCTACGTCGTGAAAAGCATTTATAGGAAGCTAGTTGAAGTATGATTCCTTCGTACGTGATTACCTATACCTACAACTATCCCTGGATTTTTCCCACTTAAGACACATTCCGTTATTTAATTTAGTAGCAGAATTATTAATAGTGTCTACTTTAAAATTTGATTAGTAAATAAGAGTCCTTTGTTATTAACATATATGAAATTTTTACTACAAGCTTATTTAACTCGCTAATCTAAGACTTTTCATATAGAAGGGGCAAGAAGAAAATAGTACATATATGAATCAGCAGGATTTCATGCTACGGAATATTGAAGACAACAATAAAACACAATTCCACATTGAAGTTAGAAATTAGTTAATCTGTAAAATTACATAATTCTGGGACATTATTATAATTGTGGATGTCAACCTTTAATTTGTCACTCTTACTTAAAATGTTTTTCAAATTGTATGTACATCTCATCCATTTATTAAAAACAAACTACAGCACACGATATGAAAGTAATTGAAAAATTAAAAACTACTTTGTAATATAAGAAGAATGAATAAATTCCACTGACAAGTAAATAATTTCAAATAACGAAAATGAAAAGTGTGAACACATGGATGTTAAAACTAACATCAAGCAGTAAATAATTACTGTGACTTACATATATACCTTTATACGTAAAACGTATATGTATATATGCATGTGTTTGAGATAATAGCTTGGATATTTTGTAGAAAAGCATAGAAGAACTGTAGCAGACATTTACGAGAGAAGAGAAGAATCGGGTTAAATGTAGTATAAAAGCTTCCTTCCGTTAGAAGGAAATTTCAAAGCAAGTAAAGGTGGACTTTGTGTAAACGTTTAATTACAGTTTCGACTATCGACATAGTATCAGCGGGGAATGCAATTTGTATCAGCGCAACGGAAACATATTTTTAAGGAAGATCCAGGGAAATATAAGAAATTGTGATATGAATATTATGGAGAACGATATTTGAATTTAAAATAGAGGTGGCGGGGAAAGGAAATCAAAATGTGAACTTTGGTAAAGATCAAAAATCATGAAATGGCAGAATCCAGTCATAGCCATTCCCAGATTACATTGCCTAACAATAGATGACCTAAACAATTTTGACGATCATTTTCATTAAAAAGATGAACATCAAACTCCATCAAAACCAATCAATATTGCAAAATACGGCGCCTGCATAATTTTATGCATCCATGTTGAGCATTGGTTTGTGATTTCCGTCAGTTTCAATTTGAGTCCGAAGATGCATCAAATACAGTCGGACCAAAGTGAATATAATTGGCATTAAGTTATTAGGCACCGCTGAATATGGAATTAGTACTACTACTTATTATGTATTATTATTTTTATTGTATATATTCAATGCCAATGTATGTACATCTGAAGACCAAATACTTTGACTTTTACGAAAAAAGAGTATTATTCATTTCTAGTTAATAGTACTTCGTATTAACCCTACTTAATTCCTATATATTTATCATTTTCTTGTAACAACTTGTTCAGTAATTATTACAGTTGTTACTACCGATATTTGTGACAACCCTAACTTCAAAAAACTGTAATTTTGCCGCTTGCACATTTTCTCATATCTGGATTCACTGGGACACAGTACTGTGAAGGCCTTTTCTAACAAAAACTTTATTGAGAATTAATTTCAAAAGCTATTATAGCTTTTGTAAACACTAAGGAGCCAAAAATATTAAACAAATATTATTATAAATACCAAGAACATAATAAATACTCTGATGATGACCTATTTATAGTTGACGAAATACTATTCTACTTTTATTTATTTTCATGCTCCTAATTACAATGTATTTGTTTTAGTAAATTTGATGAAATAGCAAATCTTCGAAAAGTCACATATATACATGCTGCCAAAAATATAATAAACATGCTCAAATCAGAAATATTATTGACAATATAATTGATTTGAAATATTAACAAATACTTTTGATTATAATTTCGAACGGAAATGTGTGTCTCTGAGCGTAAATGTCTATCATAACCACCTAGAGGAATATAATATTAGTTTTGCACTAATTAAAAATACTCATAGCAAATTGCTGCATAGCAAAATCCGAGTTATACAAATCATTGTACAAAAATATCAGTGGAGGCATTTAGTATTTACATTTAATCTATTTTATCTACATTTACGACTACTATTCATTATGGATATTCCGTTTTCCTTGCGGCTTGCTATTCCATTCGTTCGGCTTCGGCGTGTTCGATGCGGTAATTGAAAACTGGGATATTAAACCTAAAATTACTGTTTTTAAATGGACGAAAATTGAGGTGCCTTGGAGGTTACACCTGGCTATAACGTGCATACATATGTATGTATATATAATACTCAGACCATCAGCTGGAACAGTAAAAAAGAGAAATATTAAAAAGTTATATTCTAAGTACATACATGATGATCTGAGATCATACTTCTTGAAGATTTAAATTTGTAAATATAATATTTAATAATTTATGTTATTATTCTTATATAAAAATGAAGTCTAAAACCGTGAGAATAAGGCCTTGTAAAATATATAAGAAATAGGCTATACACAAATATACAATTGTAGAGTATAAATACAGCAATCTCTCTAATAACAGACACCTCTATAAGGCGGACGTATGTTTGGCCACCAATCCTTAATTGCTCATACATGTAAAATATCCTCTATTAAGCGGACACTTTCTTAACTGGACACGGACAAGTCATTAGGAATATTTTAGTATAATCCATCTCATTTGATCCGACACCCACAGACTTTATTTTGTTTACCGACACGCATTTAGTTCAGGGAATTCATTGTTAACTCGATAGCACTCGATAGTCCGAGCGAAAACTAAGGAAATCACCATATCTTTGGGTTACTCAAGATTTCAGTGCTTCGTCTGGGTGGTTCGAAAAATTCCAGTTGCGCCATAATATCAGTTTTATTGAACCATTTCCGGAGAAACCGCTAGTGCCAACTCTAAAAACGTGAGAAAATTCTTCGAAAAGCTTCGATCATTAATCGAAGGCTATGTAAAAAATACATTTTCCACGCGGATGAAATCGGGCTTTTTGTTGTGCATTACCGAACAAGATTTTTGCGCGAAATGAAGAAAAATGTGTAAGCGGACAGATCTCAAAAGAACGTTTAACACTTCCACATTGTGTAGGCATGGCCGGCGAAAAAGAGCAATTGCTTCTTATCGGAAAAGCGGTACGTCCTCGTGCATTAAAAAAATTAATTTGGCGCGTTTGCCAGTACAATGGAAATGAAATCCGAAAGCTTGGATGATGTGATTTCATGACAGAGTGGCTTCTTCAACTGGATAGGAAAATAGGTGCCCAGAAAAGAAAAAGTCTGCTTTTCATGGACAGCGCAGCATCTCATCCACGGCATTCCCGTCTGCATAATATAAAAGTCATATTATTGTCTCCAAATACAACTGCATGTTGCCAACCTCTCGATCGAGGGGTCATATGAAATGAATTGGTAACGAAAATAGATTTGTTAAATGCAATTTATACGATCCCAGCTGCATGGGAGACAATAAACAGTTAAGAATTGTAAGAAGAGTTTTGTCAAGAAGACACAAATCCTACAATAAAAAAAATAGGTGTGGCCACCACACGACTTTCTTATACGTATGAAAGTGTTACTTCCGGTCAGAATTTTGAAATTTCATTTATACAAAAAATATTCCAAATCCAACTCTAAATACTTTTGTACTCTTCATAAATATATATAGAATGCATAATTTACGACATATTTGCAAAAAATCGTTATTCGGTAAGGGTAAAAGTGATACTTCCGGTCCGAATTTTGAATTTTTTTTTACATAAAAGATATTGAAAATTAAGTTCTAAATACTTATGAATTCTTTATAAATTAGTCTAAACTTAGTAGTTGACAAAATATTGGCAAAATTCAATTTTTTCACTTAAGGAAACTACTACTTCCGGTCTGCCGATTTTACTCAAAATCTAATCACCTCTCAAGAGGGAGATTATACTACTAAATACGAAATTTGGAATAGATATCTACAGCGGTTTGACCGCTATCGTGGTCACAGACACACAGACAGACAGACAGACACTCAGACACACAGACAAACAGAATTTTTTAAAAAACCACTTTTTTGGTATCAGGGGACTTCAAAACGTGGACATCTGCAAAAATCTCGAGGTCGAAAATTTTCATCATCACTACGTATAAGAAAGTATAAAGGTTTTGATGCCGAAGAAAATTTATCGTTCTGGAATACATGAATATTGACGACAATTTAGATTTAGAAGATGACATTATCGAAACTTCGGCAACAGTTATATGAAGACGATCCAATGGAATAAAAGAGTCTAATGATGAAAAAGGAAATTTGTATCAAGATATCTTTGCTATAAACTCTTATAAAGAGGTTCTTAAAAATGTGAAAGACTTGAAGTTATCTTCTACAATGCTTTAAAAGAGTTAGATATAATAAGCAATTTGGAAATGCAATGTCTTACGACAAAGTTCTGTGTTATAGTATGTATCATTATAAATATGCAGAAGCTTTGTTAAATGACTCCATTTTAAGCAGTAAAAATTGTTATACTTAGAATTTGTAATTTTGATTAATTAATAAACAACCTTTTAAAATCATTTATGTAATATATTTTCTGTTAACCGGATAAAATTTTGTGAACAGTTGGTGTCCGCTTAACATAGAGTTTACTCAATGTACCAACATTTTTATAATGAAAACTAAACAAACTATTAATGAAGAAAGTAATGGAAGATGATTTGTTCTCCACAACTAGCTCATCACAATTTTTGTTAACTTTCAGAAAACCTGTACGATATGCTATCTATTAAAATATAAGTGATTTAGTAGAATTGATAAATATCACTGAAACATTGAAAATATAATAATAAATATTTTTCTACCAGTTTAAAGCAAATAATAAGACAATTAAAATAACTTTTTTTCAAAAATACAGTAAGAGGTACATAAATAAAAAAAAGAGCTGTAAACAATTCAAATGCATAAATCAAACAGCACCAATAATACAAATTACATTCCAGCAGAAATATGTAACTAACAAATGATATTAAGCAATTTCCAATCAAACAAAAAAGCAATGCCGAGTTAATGAATTTAAAGGAAAAACTCGTGGTGATTTCAACAAAAGCTTAGGTTTTATCCGACTGACGTAAAAGGTAAGCATGACGTAAAGTTTAAAATATTCAACAACTTAAATAAAGTAAGCCCTATATACGAGTTTCCTTATTCCATCGATTCGATATTAAATGTCGTAAGTAGAATATCTTCAGGCTCAATTAAACTAGAAATGCTGGAAACGGCAAATACTTTAAACATTTACGCTGAGTCGATCGAATTGTTTGCTTGTGGATATCTTACTGAGAAATTCATGTCAGGCAGACATAATTTAATATCAGTCTACGGACAAATGCAAAGATCCTAGAAGTCTTCAATTCAGTAAAATGCTTACAATATGGTGGCCGAAGAAACAGCTTCAACTGTCTGTAGATCGACCGACAAGCTATTATTAGGGTACCTAAATCTTTAATATTGACATACAAGTTTTATTCTACTTTTGTGGTATTTTTAGAGATTCTGACAGACGTTTTTGCCTTTATTTAGTTCTTGAGAGAAATAAAAACTAATTGAAATAATTTCAGACATTGCATTTGCGCGAATTACTCAATAATGATGCTTAACCATATTACATGTATGAGTCTTCCAAGGCAGCTATGCATACACATAAAATGTATGTGTTAAATCATGTTGGAGAGTAGGATCTGGATAAATAAGAATATTGGCTTTATGTAGTAAGACAGTAGATAATATTTGAATTAGCTGTTTTATAGATCTATAATAGAGAAAAGTTTATATAGAGTGCTCTAATTTGGCAGATAACTTATATATTACTCTCTGTAGATTCCCTACAAGACTTGTATAGAAAACAATCCATTGTACAATAAAGCGTAAAACACATATGTGTTTGGGGTTTCACAGTGTTATCATGGTTCCACTCGACATTTCATAGTCAGCTTCTTCAGGGCCTGTTATCAGACTGATTCACTTCGTTAGCTCTTCCGCTTTATATATGTCGTCTATTAAATGATGAGTGACAATCGTTATTGTCCATGTCGTATTCTCGTAGTAGTCTTTTATGTCTCCATATGTTATGAGTTTGTAGTCCTTCTCACGGTTAAAGTTAGAAAGATTTTCTATTTTGATGACTTCGTTGATAATTTTTGATGATAGCTTTTTGCAACAGCTACCAGTTCCGTTTCTACAAAGCCTGTTTTTGTCCAGTCTTGTGAAGATGTTTGCAATCCTCGATTTTTCAATTCCTTTTCTACGTGTGTCACTTTGATGTACTGTGACTCTTTGCTTAATCGGTCTACCTGCTTGTTCGACATTGATTTCTGCACCTTCACACATAATTGGTAGAACCCTTCTCTTTTCGTTCTGGGTACCATTTGCCCTTGACTGATCTAAGCTTCCTTGAAAATCTTTTGTCCGTATCGCTATACTTGTTTTTTTCCAGTGCTTCCTTGACATGATTCTCATTGTTTCTCTAAACGTTTGGTATCGCTGATTGTTTCTGCTGTATGCATTAGCTTTATAATTAGAACTCTTTTCTGATTCGAATGGTGATGGTACATGGTTTGCAGGTCCTGAGGGTTCTTTCCTATATAATGCATGTTATAGCATATCTGTCTACGTATGCTGCACAATTACATCTAGAAATGTAATTTTACCTCTCGTTCTATTTCTATCGTCACCTTACGAGTCATCAAAAAAATGGGAAGAAGAAGAATGTAAAAGTAAGATTTAGTACACTACTACGTCTATTTAACATAACTGAACTTGAGCTAAAGCCAAATTACCACAAAGTAGTATCTTTTTGTTTTCTGGGTTGAAACGTTGTCGTCGCCTTTACTCTGCTGCCAGCGTTTTGTATACTATCCTAAGAGAAATCTTCAAGTTCTAGTGAACCCATAAACTAAAAAAATATTAACGTAAAATGTGAAAGCTTACGATTTAAATAAATGATAATAAGTCAGCAAAATGATTGCGTCGATAAAAAGAACTACGTCTCAGTAATTATTAATAGACCAATAACCCATGTAGAGTATATAGAACAAGACGTGGCCGGTAGGAGAAATCGTCGCTACGCGAGGAATGTGTCAGTGTCAGAAAGAGAAAGTATTCGGAAAAAAGAAATGATAACATTTGTTCATCATCGCATACATTAGCCTGACGAATGAGTAAATGCAGATAAGAAATTGTAATATATTGAAAAGAGATACACATATAGGAAACATACTGCGCTTCGATGTGTAACGCTTGCCAATTTTTCGAGACTGCTCGTGCTTATCGTAATATAAGAATCAACTGCGCACCTTGTGGGAGGGGCATCTCACCGGATATGTCTCGCTCTGTGAGCTGTAAATAACAAGACTCTGGGATCTCTAAGTCTAGTGGTACTTATGTCTGTCATTAACCCATACAGGGCTAAACAAGGAGTCAAGTAAAATCAGAGTAACATAGAGAGAAAAATAATTCAACAGTTAGGGCTTTGAAAACATGTTCACAAGAAGGGGCATAAACTCGAACAAATGGAAGTGTTCGGAGTTGCAAAGAACTACCATCAAAGATTTATCAGAGTGGTCATCGATATAGAAAAACATTCAGTTTTCAACCATGAGGAGGCACTGAAAGCTTAGTAATACGTGAAAAAGACAATGGAAAGAATCGGTTTGATAACGAATCTTGAAGAAGCTGGCAGTATCAATAGCGAAACGAAACTATAACATGGCCTAACCCCGAAGAAGACAGTTCTGTAAGTGACGTTGGCGGTAACAGCTTACAGAATTTACTCGTCAACGTCTTGAAAAGATGTTGTCGAAAACTAGCAGTAGTAATGCACTATTTAAAAATAAATATGCTATAAGTTATTGAACAAAATATGTATAAATTATGAACGTATAAATAAAGCAGTCATATTCATGATGATTTTTTAATAGAGTGCTTTCGCTTTTTTTGAATTATCTGATTTCCGGTTTTGAAGTTTATAAATCATTTGCTTTATTGCACTCGACGAAAGCATTTTCTGTATTTTAAAAATAATATTAAAAACAGACTAACAGCATATGGGAGACGTATACAAATAATGTATATATTTTCAACAAGCAATTTAAATAATTTGTTCGCCAAAATTTCATACACACGGCGTTATTAGTAAAGGTTATTGCCTTTGGTGCTTAGCCTGCTACATACAGCACGTAAGCGAAAAAGTAAAACAAAAATAAATATTCGAAACATGGAAAGCCGACGGGAAGCCAAATTTAAGAGAAACAAACACATTTTTCTGGATTTCCTGTTCTTTTCTTTTTATAAATGCGTCTTTTTCTTTTCTATTTATTTTGAATCTTTTCTCCCAGCACTTTGTCGAGTAAATATTTCAACGTCGGTTAACTTATTTTATGAATTATTAAGATGTGTCGTGAAATAAGAGACACCGCTAACCTGGAAAACAAAAAAGGATTAAAGTCAAAGGGAACAACCTCAGAATGTTGATTCCCTTTATACGAGTACAGTGACGTGGGGCATCGTCTCGATGGGTTTAATATCTTAACAAACTAGGAACCTAACTCAAGAAGTTCTTTATACTGTTCCCGTCCTTATGCATTATTAAAAATGCTATCGATTGCGCCTTTAGAGTCCAGAGTATTTCAGTTAATCATATCTTGCTTAAAATCCTTTTAAAATAATTCGATATTTAGTAACAAATTAAGTAGGTTTATGAAATATTACAAAAGAAAAAATATATATACAGATATTATAACTTCTCTACTTTATATCCGAATATAGTCAATATACATTAAATGATCTGCTGAGAAACCGTAAACTTAGACCAAAATATTTCCTTTAACGTAATTGATCAGTGCAATAACTTAATATTTATTTAGATGCATTTTATTACAATAAACTTGAAGCATCAGTGTGATATTTTATCAATTTTTAATTACTCCTGTCAATGTCATACAAACTAATAACATTTTATATTTTTATTTATTTTTATTTTAATTTACTTGTGGGTTACATGTCGTTACGTTGATAGAAAAGTGACACATCTAAAAATCATTAATTTTTCAGTAGAGTGATTTCAAAATTTTTATGTACTTGACAGTCAAAGTTAGAAGAGTCAATATGTTTACATTGACTTTTTTTTAATGTTGCAACAGGATCAGGATGTGTTCTTTGAACTACTAGAATATTTTTCCAAAATTTGATGATTACAACCCTAACAAAATTGAAATTTTCATCCCTTGTCATAGTTGTGACACCTTTCCATAAAAGCAGATACTTTCTTTTTCATTAATGTCTGCTTTAAAAATACAAATTTTTGGTAAAATTAAAACAGATTGATTAGGAAACGCAATTTTTATTAGTACAAAAGATAAGTTTATATACCTACATTATAATTATTGTCAAAACACCAACCAAAAATTTAAATCCCTAGTAATTTACTTACAAGTTCTTGTAAAACTCCGCATGTCGGGGGGGAATGTGATTATGTTTTAGTAATTCCAATAGCCCTTTCTTCTTCTTCTCAGGAATTTTTATTTTTTCTTTGTATAACGGCTGTAAAGCTAATTGAGTCCTTCGAGGAGTCCTTGTATTTACTGTTGCTCTAGGTTTTTGTATAGTCAAAGTGCAGTAATCTTCTTGTGCGTAGGTCGTCTTGTATTGTATTGTAAATGGATCATCCCTTTCAATTTGTATTATCTTCATATCGGCCATTTTATCGTCTTTATTACTTCTGCCGTCTATGTTTCCGATTGTCTCATTTAATTTCTTTAAATCCACAAACTCTGTATACGACATTTCCTGTACCTTGTACTTACTTCCAGTTTTTTTAGCGCTTTTAATCAGGCCAACGTATTCCGATGGTATAAAAATTGGTCCTGATTTTAAAGAACGTTTTACCTGTCGCTCAATCACAGAATGTGCAGAATCTCCTTCGTTCTGCGTATGCCCTACTATTAGGAATTTGTGTGTTATAGACTTTATGTTTGGATACGTCAGCAAAGCATAAATATACATGGTCAAAATGAAACGATTTTTTTGCTGCCCTACACAGTTATCAGAATAAAATATAATTTCAGTTTCACCGTCAGGATTGGCTGTTGATATTTCTTCAATATACTTCAGAAGACAAGAACCAATTTCGTTGGCTCCTCTTCGTCCTTGGGTTTCATCCCATACATAACAGTAGCATTGATCTCCCTGCATTTTGTGCCTAATTTCGTATACTGTAAAATTGAAAACGCCTAGCTTCGACTTATAGTAGAATGTTGAAGTATCCCCTTGAGGACATGGCAAAACCGCCTGCAAGTCAAAACAAGCTACAACGTAGTTTTGGCTAATTTTATCTTTATCAGCTTGTTTTTCAGCACGAGAGAGTTCTTTCTCTGATAAATGGATTTCATACTCATCTTTTAAATTTTCTTTCTCTTCTTCAGAAGCGTTAGTGTAAGTTGCACAAACTCCACACTGGTCTTTCTTCGGTGTAAAAAAAGATATGTTGAATTCACGGGTAAAAATTTGATGATACATTAAATACTTTGCAAAAGGTAAGTTATTATTTTTACATTCTTGAACATAATCCCTGTGCAGATCGCGTACAGTCTTTCCACCTTCGATAAATTCACGAGAAGAACGAGCTCTTGAATAGTGACTTTCCAATCTGGGTATGGAGTTTATATGCTTTCGAATTCCTTCCTTTATATTGGGATCCAGTTTCAGATGTTTCCCGTGCTTTCCACGGAGATCGACTGAAATCATTCCTCCAGTTCCAGTCCGTTTGGCGATCACAGTTCTTATGGGTCTATCTGTAATGTCTAGAGTAGATTTAAAAAACAGTTTGCAGACACGAATGTGGTTGCCATTAATTATAAAATGAAATGCATTGTTATCACGTCGTTTAGATTCGTTTCGATGATACTGATATTTGGGTGTAATCGGTGTCATGCACGACGCTAAATAGTCTCGTTGTCTTTGTGAATCACCAAGAGACCAATAATTTTCGAAAATCTGTTGGCGAGTTTCTTTAGTAATTTTTGCATTGCATTTAAGTGTACAGTTATTTTTACAGGGAGGTTTCATTTCCCTTGCCTTCATCAATTTTTCAGATTTTGAACATGACACATACTGCCTTCCAGTATTCCTAGCTAATTTTGCAGCATTTTTTTCCACTCAGAAGGATTAAGCTTACGTTTTCTAGTTCTCTTCATAATATTATTGTTATGTTCTGTGCTAGAAATGTCTCGGGGTACTACTTCTATGACTGAATTACTGACCACAGCTTCGTCGTTAGACTGCGATGAACTTGCGCTATTTGAGTCGGATAAGTAATCAGGATCTTCATCAGTATCATCAGAATTGTGGAATGGATCTACATGATGGACCGTCGAACTTTGACTCCCATCATCAGAACTGAATGAAGCAAAGTCTAAATTTTGCAAAGAGTGCACATTAAGTGTGGGAAGTTCCGCTTCATGTGTAAAGCTTTTATCATTCTTCACAGCTTCAGAAAGTATATTATTGTTTCCAATGGAACTGGCCGCATGGTCTGTAGTATTATGATTGTCAGTCTGTTGTTGAACCAGCTTCATTATGAGTTGCGATCGTTGAGACAGCATCTTGAATAAAAATACTGTATTACTATAACCTAAAAACACTACTGAGGTTTGTCATATCACAAACATATTATTTTAATATTTGAGGAAAAGTGTCGCATCTCAAAATGTGAGGTTACGCCACAAAATTAAACTGACAAATCTATTCATCAAACATGCAGAAAAACGGCACATCCTGAAATGTGACGTTATTTAAACCGACAAAGACTGTTTATTTATGAAGAAAAGTGGCGCATCTTGTAATATGACGTTTAATAACAAACAAAACTAATAACAATACACTTACCTTTTTGAAGAAAAAGGACACAATTCAAAATAAGACGTTTTTCTATAAAACGTTAAGCACTTCAACATTACGTTACGAGACCTAACTCACGAATGACACTTTTCCATAAAATAAAATTATGATCTTGGTAAACAGTAAAGCGACACTTCTGCCCTCTGGTGGCTAATTGTAAAACTACAGTTGTGTCGTTTTACCACATAAATATATTGGGTTTTTGGGTTCATTTTAAGTAATTATCTCAAAAAAGGATATTTTTGAGTTGTGTCACTTTTCTAGCAACGGAGCGATGTCAGATTATTGTGACTTACATCCGGTCAGAATAATCTGCTTGTGATTCATGCAATCGTATCAAATCGACGGCGTTATGATTTATGATTCATGATTGGCCCTTGCCCCGCCCTGGCCCAGCTCTGCCGCCGCGGCTGCTGAGGGCATAAGACCCTTCGGTTTTGAGAATTTTACAACGTATAAAGATTAACCAAACACGGTATTCTATTAGAATGCTGCAGTTGTGGTAGGTATAAAAGAGTAGATTTTCAAAATCTAAATACTTTAAAGTTGGCTTCGCTCCAACGCAAACATTATGTCGATTTAAGATATTGCAAGTGCCATTGCTGACTGATGGTCCATCATTTCGGTTTATAAATATAACATTTATTAATAACTCGATCGCAGCGTCACCTATCGGATTCTAGCATAGCTGTGAATCATCGTTTTGACAAAACAAGTATATTGTGCGAATATGACATCAGTTTGTCATCGTTCAGAAGTCACACGATCACTAACAGACGCACCAACGATTATATATACAGTGCGTCTCCATTTCGATGTTCATCGCTTAAATCTTCACAATTGTTAGTTTCCATGGGTTGTATTTGTTTTCTCTCAACGTTCTATAAACACCAGATTTCGGAATTCCAGTTTCTCGAGCCACTCAACGTACTGATGTACTTGGATTGTTTATAACATTTTGTAAAATATTATTTTGAAGGATATCAGCATTGTAGTTAGATCTTTTTTGTTGGAAGCTTCCATAGTTCACTAAATTTCTGATAATTTCTGTTAAAAATTGTCCGGTGTGGTTGTGTTCTTTCCGGAAAACGCTGAGCGTAATTTGTCCAAACATATTCAGATATTTTATTTACTTTGAAATAAACTTCCAATATATCAACTGTTACTTCATTTGAAAATGTATGTGCCAATATCAATTCTTATTAATCTCAATGCTTAATGGTCATTACTTATCAATAATTACTACACAAAGTTCTAAATCTCCCACCAATTGCATTGCAGTTTGCATGTCAATAATGACAGAGCTTATTTATCCTATGTTTTACACTAACATTTAATTTCATAGCCAACTAATTTCGTATTAGAGTAATATTTTATTTAAATGTTTACATCTCCCGTATAAATAAAGATTTATTAGGCATGTTGTACATTATTGAAACGCTACTTTTAAGGACTATCTAACTAATTAAAAAACCAATATGATCGCCATAAGAAAAACAAAAGATAGCGTTAAGAACTTGGAAACAAATGTAAATCGAGGATTACTGTTAACAACAAGAAAATTGTCGTAAGAGAGTGTCTGAAGAATATTAGAGTTTAAAAGCGATCGCTTTAGGCGTTAGCGAGTTATAGAAGAAAATTCAAATCGACAAATATTGTTTTTTCCAAAATATGTCAAAATTGTAAAAAGTCCGAATGAATTTGAAATGAAATTTGTTGCGAGTATTGAATTCTGCAAAACATTTCCCATTTAACTGTTGCTCTATCTCTTATAATAACCGATATACCAATGGTGAGCCTCGAAATGTGGACACACTGTATAAAGATTATAAATATAAAATTTACTGATACCTTGACCACAGCGCCACCTATTGGGTCCAGATTTTGTAATTTTCTTTTCTAGCAATAAACCAACATATATTGTAAATATTAGTTATTTTGGTGCATAAATATAGAATTTGTTTGTAACTTGACTACAGCGCCACTTATCGAATCTTAGCGTAGCTATAAACCATCGTCTCGACAAGGTAAATATATTTTGTGAATATGACCTCAATCGGTCAAGTCGTTCAGAAGTTACGAGATCGCTAACAGACGCACAAACTATTATATAAAAGATAATTACGTAATAATAACGAAAGTAAGATGTATTATTACATTTCTTCTTTTAAATAATTATAATGTCATTTTTAACTAGCCATTAACATTAAATCTATTTGCATATCCGCGAGTATGGAAACAAATGGGGGAAATTAAATGTATTATAATAATATTACAATATAAAACAATATTCAAGCATGTGGCGTGTCGGAAAAGCGTTTCGGAATAAACAAATGACCGTTCATAAATTTAATAAAAAGACAATCAAAAGCCGCAACTCGGAGTTTATTAAATTCACTCTACTCTTCCGGGAACTTAATAAATTGCAAAAGTTTCGTGTGTATTTTTTGCCCAGCCGGAATACAAAACGCTGTATTCCAAGAGTGAAAAGGGAGAGAGAAAAGAAATACAAGACATTCTGTTGGTTGTGGTGCAAAAGAAAACAATTGGAGGAGAAATGCGACGACCAGGAGGAGCAATAAAATTTGTCTCTCCGCGAAGTTGGAGCTCCATGGGCTGTTTATTTTTTCTTTACCCTCTTGGTTGATTTCTTTATAGTGTGCTGAAGAACGTCCTTGTGGAAGTTGTCCAATATTGAACGCACAAAGTAAAATAAGTATGTACTGAAATAGTTGAACGTCCGATACGAAAGAAGAATGTTTAATACGGATTTTGTTCAAAGTTATTTAAGAAATAAAACAGTATAACTTTAAAGCATACAGATAGACTAGCAATATAGAGAAAGAGAATATTGACAATTGCATATTGAAAACAGATTTTCTCTCGTAGAAAGCAGCATTCATCGAACAGTTATATATTTATAAAGAATAATATCTCTTAGCTATAAAGATGATAATTTTTGGATTTGTACTTCCCGTCATTTTTCCTTATTTTTGGTATAATGCACGTATTTAATATCCAAACAATGTTGCATACTGCTTTATATTGTTTTCTTAAGGGCTACAACTTTCACCTTTACCATTACTTGACCTAGGCATAACAGCTTTTCTGGCATTCACTAAGTACATTTTTATAAGTTATCTTTGTGACATCCTATGGCTCTTAATCTATTAAGGTCATTAAGATCCCTATAACCATTTAGTGAGTAATTTGCTGTTATAATTATATAATTATAATGCGGTTTTATATTATGACTTTTTATTGAAATAAGCCATAATTGCGTGTTACAAAATTAACGCTCTCTTTGGCGTAATAATTTTCTATCAACCACCAAGTATATGCTTATTAGGTTTTTAGTGTGGTATCCTATGAAGTTTTGCACTATAAAGGATGAGGTTGCAGAAGGTCTAATAGAATTATTACTTCGTCCTGTCGCCGTTAATTATTGGACGATCTTCAAATAGATAAATGATTGAAAGTCTGTCCCATTATAAAATTCAGATGTACTACAATTGAACATTCTCTTCTGTTGCGCTGATGCTAAACACTATATCGTACCATTTAACCGAAAATGTGATTTTGATTTGTTGGTACTAACCAGCAGTTGCACTCTTTATATTTGCGTTCATAACATGATTATTAAATGAAATATCATAAATGTTTACGGATGTTATATTTAATATTTTCTTTTTCATTTCAGACTGTTTCGGAGACATCCAATGAATGTAAAAAAACTCGCCCTTACTATACATATATGTATATAATAGTACATTTCAATTTTAGTGATAATTTATAATAATATAGAAAGAAAAATGATTGATACATATTCATGTGCCGACGGCATTGAAAATATACATAAATAAATGACCCATACAATATTAATAATCGATAGTAAAAATAATACATATTTAAAAGTTAGAATATTCTTTCTCAATAGGCTTTCGTATTCCATAACACATCTCTCTGTTATTATAAACGTCCATCTTTGATTATTTATTGCTGTCAATTGGGAGCATTTATCAGTTAACAAAATACGTTGTATTGAAAAACTGACGCTATTCCGTCTGTAAATACTGACGTTTCCCCCGCAAGTGCCATCGCTAACTGAAATTGACCGATGGTTTTAACATTTCACAACTTGCAACTGAATTTTCGTGCGATTGCCAACGTTAATTAAACGTCAAATAGATCTTCCATCCTTCAATTTTCCTGTAGCATTAAAGTCAATCCAACGTGGACTTTGAGGTGTTATTGTCAGCTGTGCCAAATAACCTCCATATTGAATTCCGGCATTTCGTGTAGACTTTAGACGCTATTCTGTCTGTCAGTTGTGACGTTTCCCGGCAAGTGTCAGCACACACTGAAATTGACTGAGGACATTAATAATAATAAATAACACGAAACATTAAATAAAAAAAAATCTAGATTAAATTTTAAATTCAGACACGCACGCACGCATGAACATACACAAACACTTTCTTTGATAAGTATAGATTATTATTATTATTATTATAAGGTTTAATTGCTGCTTTTTATCGGGGCAATGTACCAAAGGATATTACACTCTGAGTTTGAATAATGCCATAGTTATCTCCTCTATTCATATCGTTAAACCCCAAACCAATTATTCTTTTCTAGGAACAATAATTCAGCTAAATATTATTATATCACCTAGCTTAGAATGAAGACTTTAAATAGAATGATAAATAGATTTTTCTTCTTTGGGTAATTCATTTAGCCTGTGAAATCTAAGTTTAAGTAATCTCATCCAGACTACTGAAGCAAGCTGATGTACCGCATTACGTGCGCCAAAGTGTTGTATGAATTTGCTCCTTCCCCATGATATACATGCAGTAGAAAGCCATTGTATAAGCAATAACGAAGGAGAGCAATAGAGTTACCGATCTCCCAACGAATAGAATTTTATTTCATATTTCGTTTGGGAACACTTCACTGATGAATGTTCAACCTTTCACTTTCAATATCTGGCCTTTTTATAAATGATGGCAACCACTTTACACATTCGCCCAAAACTGAGGCAAGTCACTGCAAAACCAAGACTCATAACATAATTATGAACATATCTTGCATCTATCTTACAGTTTTTTTTTTTGCAAATCCAACATTTAGTCTGCCAGAATTATTATATTATGGTAAGCATTTCTTAAATTGTTTGAGTTTAAGAATATTTCTTGTCACTGTGTTTATTTGAAGAACTTATGCCGATATATTGTATATTGATCAGATAACGTTATATGGTGTAGGCTATATTCACATAAAAATTTATAATAAAAAGCACATTAAATGTTGCATAGAAAAATCTCGAATAACGTTTTGCCAGCTAGTAAGCAGTATGCTCCACAGTTTCACCAATATTTTTAAAATTAAATTATAAAGAATGAAATACGAGGTCACGAAGATACGTTAAAATTCATCTTATAATAAATTTTTATTTTTAATACTTACTATATTTGGTATTCGTTAATTTGTTATATTATAATCTAGTGCAATTCAGTGCAACTCAATCTCAATAAAATATATAGAAACGGCCTTATACGATGTATGTTCAGTTTCCCCTTTAAACGTTAACTTTTTGGCATACTGTACTTGACCTTTCTTTTCCACTTGCATTTATTACTCCAGCACCACTAAATTAACCATTAGTTTCCCCAAAATTCATTCTTCTATCCATACTCCCTCTCATTTCCGTACTGCATTGAATTGCAAATTATTCCTTGAACTTTAATATCCCTTGATTTTTCCCAATGCGAGTCATTAAGGACCGGATTCAGTTATTCAAGCTTTCAATATTTAGGGACCGTATATTATAGGGCCCCAGTTGATATTCCGTAACTTATGTGACTCACACATTAATTTGAGTCCAATTCAACATATATTAAATAACTTTTGTGCGTAATATATTGGATGTAGCATGTATGTTACGTTGACGGGAGTGTTGCTTATGCATATCGGTAGGTATATACAATTCGTGTGAATCATATACGTGATTTCTTTTGCTTATTATTAGTTATATCAGTGCATATAATTCAAGCAATTTCAGATGAAAAAGACGACAGCTCATGCATATAAAGTAACGAGAAAAGATTCATAGGATTTATACAGCACGTATAGTGGTGTTGGTTCAAGGAATAGCTAATTATGAAAATCGCGTACTAACAATAAAATGTAGATATTCGTTATTTCGTGTAATTCTAATTTTAAGTAAACATTCTTATTTATGTCCTGCAGGTATAAAATGCTCTTTGATTTAAGTAATATAGTTTTTCTTCACGGACATTGTTTTAGTGTGTTTATAGATAGCCTAACCTAAAATTAATAAAAATTAAGGAAGAAGAATCAGAATAAGGTAAAACTAATTTGGGTGTGCTACACCCTTCTATGGTTTTAAATACAATAAATTAAATAAGAGTGCAATAAAATGGCACCACCATGCATCTTAAATAACCAGTATCAGAGTTACTGACATAATCTCAATGTAAAGTTAAGCTAAACTAAGAACTTTAAAATTCAGCTTACATTCTCAAAGATATCTTACTTGCCACTTCCCTTGTATACAGATTTCAATAATTGAAGATGGCTTTGCCTCTAATTGCAGCCGCGAGGCGTGGGCTCGTTACACTGAACAAGCTGATGGATATAAATAATATTAAGGACGCCACCCGAGGAAGTAAACTAGCAGCCCTCTAAATGGTTGTTTTGATCCGAAAGATAATCAATTATCAATTACGAGGAGGTTTATGGAGATAAGACAGAATCCAAAAATTGAAGAAACAATAATAGCTAATAAAAGCTTAAATGAAAATATATTAATATTATGAAATCATCTTAAGTTGAAAGGTGTGATTGCATTCAAGTATGCTAAACCAGCAATATACGTTGACAAAGAGGAAAAAAACAAATGGTTGAAATTGAAAATGAATTATGTTAAATAAATTCTGTCTTTGAATTGTGACGCCACCCCCGTATGTAAACTAGCAGCCCTCTAAATGGTTGTTTTGACCCGGAAGATAATCAATTATATTAGGTTTATGGAGATAAGACAGAATCCAAAAATTCAAGAAACAATAATAAATAAAAGCTTAAATGAAAATATATTAATATTACGAAATTATCTTAAGTTGAAAGTTGTAATTGCATTAAAGTAATCTAAACCAGTAATATACGTTGACAAAAAGGGGAAAAACAATTGGTTGAAATTGAAATTGAATTACGTTAAATAAATTCTATCTTTGAATTGTGAAACTATATCAATAAGATTCGCATGCAAAACCAAATTATCTTAAAGGACACCATAAACATAAATGTAACATCACCCTGTATGTGCGGTTGACGAAAAAAAAGGGTGCGAGATATTTATTACACATTTACATATAATATAGATCAAGCCGTAATTCGACGTCAATATCAAAAGAAATAATCTGTCTCTCGACTATTATCCGAACAAAAAGGAAAATCTATTCTGCGATATCCTATATACGTACTGCTATGATATTAGTACAATTGTTATAGGGTTACCGCGATATAGCCCAGAAAACAAAATTCTCTCTCTCTCAGGTTCCCTCGGCGAAACTGTACAATGTTCACGTCAGGAATCGTGATCTTAGGAAACAGTATAAAAAAACAACAAATTACTTGAAGACAAAAAAATGAAATAATTATTTAATTATCTTTTCTAAAATCTTTAATAAAACTGAAAAACAGATCAGATATAATTTATTTATTATAAAAAAACAACAACAAAAAAACTTTAATTAACAAATACTCAAGAAAAAACCCTACCCACTAATTGACCAGATAGGATAAAAAAAACTTGTACTGACAAACGCGACAAAATTTACCTTATTAATTACTGAAAATAATTCACAAAGTCCATACAAAATAATAATGACTTAAAATAAATAAATTAAATACCTATAATTAAAATACATCAAATTATAGCAAACTGATACAGTAAAGAAAATTATCTAATTTAATAGCTTCTCAATAAATATGAAATATTTTCAAACACGTGCAGGAAAACAAAATGAAGGATATGAGCCTACTTTTACAATATTAAATTTTTCTCTTACTATAATAAAGAATGCATTCTCTTTCTTAAAAGTAAATACTTAACTTGTATAACAGCAATAAAACTAGTACACAAACTTGATTAAATCTTGGCTCCTTAAAATAAAAATGAAAATTATAACAAATTTTATTCAAACATAAAATATCTCTAATTCAACTGCACTTGACGGGAGACCAAAATTTAATGTCCTTCAACATTAAAACCACGGCCAGTGAAAGTCACGCATCCCTTCCACATGTATACTATATTAAAATATCAAGTTGAGCGTAAATAATCTTTCTGGCATCTTTTCTTTTAAATTCAAATAACAACAAAATAAATATTAATATACACAGATTACCAAAAGACTACTATACCTCCCAAATTCTTAAACAGAAACCAAAATACAGTGTGTACCAAAACATTTGCCCCACAGAAAAATAAATTTGAAATAAATCAATTTATTTAATTTTACTTATCCATAATATATAAAAAAACCATAGCAGTACGTAGGTTAATAAATAAAGATAATACGGTAATTTTAATACGGCAAGCTGTAACTAATTATACTGCAGACATATAATATTAAGACATCGATAAAACTTGCTTGATGATATGACCCGGAATGAATCGATCAAAATGAACGTCGATCCACTTCCCACATCCCAACAATAGGACGGAAACTATGACAAGAAATGACTCAAAAAAAACTTTGTAATAAATAGGAATATCGGAGAATTTGTCTAATCAACCAAGGAAAATAAAGGTGATAATTGGTAGATGAATTGCAAAGGTCAAATAAACGAGAATAAATGACATTTTAAAATATTAATACAATAATACAAAAGTTCAAACACTCAATTGAATTAGGAGTGACCAAGTGGCCAACAGTAAATACGCATAAAACAAATAAAAGATATGGCAGCACTACCCCAAAAAGGCATTAAATTAACATATAATTAATGAGAAAAATAACAAGAATTATATTTACTAGTATGTCGCACATAGAAAATAAAACAAAATATAATATGTCGTTAAATAACGTCAGCACGACACCGTTTAAATAAACAAGATAAAGGAGCTACCCAACAAATGCACATATAATGCAATAAAATAAAAGGTGATTATTCCAGAGCACAATATAAAAGAAAAAATACAGGGTCAAAATAAAATGTAACAGGTGCCAAGACTAAAGTGATCGAGGGCTACGATAAAGCTTATGAACTCGCTAGGAGAGGATCAGAAACAAAGCTCACAAGACAAGAACCGATTCTGGGGTTATCAAAACGTATGACCCGAAGCCACGTCAAAGGCTGGATATATGAAAAATATAAACGCTACTAGTCAACAATTTTATTGCAAAATAATTGCAAGGAATTTATTGGCCACCAATTCAACAAAAGGGCTCTGGAACTACTACATATGCGTAAGGAATGGCTGGGAACAAGAACTGGTCTTTTGACTAGTCGTGCAACTGTTAAAGTGCATCTCACCAAGATAAGCCTGTATGATGGAGACCTTAGCCGCATTTTTGAACAACCAAATGTAGACCCAAAAATGCTCAAGAGACACACAGCAAAGGAAGTGTACAGATTTGTACAGGACAAAAAATTACTGGAGTGATACATGTATTTCTTTCATACGCTTTAGGTGTATAACATCTTAGGAATGTCACATTAATACTTGTATCACAATGAAAAGTGGCAATATTCTATTATAGAATAAGAATGTTACCTTTAAAATAAATTTCTTCCTTTTATATACGTTAATAATTAAAATAATTTATTAAAATACGTATTGGCTATTTACTTGTTACATTATTAAAAGCAATTATTGAATATTGATAATAATAAAACCAAAATCAATAACACAAAATATTTCGTAATGGTCATAAATAAATGACAAAATGTCGAGCCCTTGAACAAGCCATTGCACACCCAGTTCCAAATAACTTTTTGGGGAAAACCTTATTTGCTTTTATGACATAGTCTTGTTTTAGATCTACACATCTAGTACAGCGCTTTTCAAGGAGTTTTCATCCGTGAAAAAATAATAACTTTCATGAACGTCGAAATTTCTATTTACGACTTCGATGATTTCAGTATTCGATGAATGAAACATTTTGTGAGGTTTGGGAATAGTCAGGAATCCTGCCAAGCTATGTTTGTTGAATATGGGCATGTTGAATTAACTTGAATCGAGGGCTTATCCTGGTAGGAACAAACTTATTCTAAACTAAATAACGCCTTTTGGCTTTGATTTCTTCGTTGAATCTGTTATTCTCATTGTAGTCCCATACTGCAAATAATCAATAATTTTTCGGCAAACTCAACAGGCGCTTTTCTAGTAGACGGAATCATCTAGACCTATTCTGGAGTTAGCACTTTTTGCCAACCGCTATAACTGTACTTTGGGCTATAAAGTGTTATGATAATATTTTTTTACACCAAATTTCCTCCACAGTTATAAAATATCACACAAAATTGTTTCCATTGCCCTTGAACAAGTTCAGGTATTGGTCATTCAGAATTACTTCTGTCGGATCGTGTGCAACCGCAGCACTCATCTGGCACTAAACTTTCATTTCCAAATAGTGATTTATAATGCAAATGCACGAAATGAAATACCTGCTTTCTCTATTATCTCTCTTAATTTTACATGGCTACCATTCATTACCATTTCATTATTGCTTGTTTATTGCTAGCTGTTGATGGTCTGCCAGAACTCTATATGTTTGTTCTATTGCGTTTAAGTTCTGCAATCCAATTTGCAACTGATGCATGCTGATACAATGAAAAGAACTCAGTATAAACTTCGTCTAGCTCAGTTTTTATTAATTTTTCTTTTATGTTCTTCAAAAAGAAATGCTTCACAAAACGGTCTGTATTGTAAGCACGCAGAGCGACCATCTTTTGGTTTATTCTAAAAAGACTGCGATCGATCATTATATGTATGACTGTGGCTAATATTTAGTAAAGTGGCGTATTAACTGATTAAGAACTTACCCCACTCTAGAAGAAAGGCAGTAATAGACTATTTGTATATCTATATAAGAACGCAATGAATAATGTTTCAGTGAGCCATCATTTAAAATTGAAAATCAGTGCAAGTATAATCTACTTCAGCCACACAGTTGCCTTTTGAAAATAATTACCAGAAAGTAGGTCCAAATTGCTAGCTAAGTATGTATTCAAAAATTTATTCACTATAAGATTGGAGTTTCTCTCTTAAGTTGTTGAGGAATTCCATATAGAACTGACATACCTAACAGCAGTGGTTCTTAAAACCTTTTCCGAAGTTGTAAGTTAATTTACAGCTTAACCGATTTTATAAAAATCTATTTGATGGGAAATACCCCTTACTTATGGAAGAAATAAGTACTTACTGGCACTGGGATTAAGTAATAAAATCATGGAACATATCATATACGAAAATTATACACTAAATGGCTTCGATAATCCTCGATAAATTAAAATCTAAAGAAATAAATTAATTAATAAATACATTGTTATTAGTCATGCTATGATATTAATTTTACATAGGTGATTTATTATATAAGATTCAAAACTAATTATTCAGTATGACCCCCTAAAACCCCAACGTATCTTGCCACTTACTATATGCCTCTATATAACTACAAAAATCTAATATTCTGACTAGAATATCTCAACAAGAACGAACAAATACACACTAATTTTTACGAGAGCATAAATTTCCAGTTTTTATACGCACCCAAGGCCATAAACCACAATTGACGTTCTCAGGACACGACTATTACCGAATGTTAAATCCAATTTTATGGTTGCATGAAAAGAAGCCAAAACATGTGTCAAAACAGATACATTTAAAAGAAAGAAAAGCATTTGGAAGCACTTTATTTTATAGTCTTAAAAATATTTTGGTCTCCATAAACATTCTTATAACAAATTCTAATTTTACAGGGATGAGGTATACTTTACTGGCGAAACACTGACGCCACAATGTCTAGTCTACGTTGTTGTCATGATTAAATAAATGAGAAAATTTAAAGTAACAATTTGTTACAATTTGCATTTTTAATAGAAATACTATGAATAAATACTATTTATATAATAATTCGTTTATATGTACCTACTTAATGACATAAAGAAACGCTCCCAATTTAAAATTCAGATTTAAATGAATGTACGTAGAGCTTTTATGGCAAACGAAACCTATGGCACTATATTACTATCTATAAATTTGAAAATAAAGTATGATTGTTTTGGAGTAGAGTTATTGAATTTAAAAAAAAATATGCAAAAGTATAAAGTTATGTTTAATAATGAGAAAGGACTAAGCGGTAATTTTAATAGAATACGCGTTTTACTGCATAAATAGCTTCTAATTTCAAATCAACTTCATAATTATATCGAATAGCTAGAATAAAGTGCTGGTGAAAAGTATATAATGTGTAATCCTGGGCAAATGCAGAATATAATGGGAAACATGATAACGGAAATGTTTTTTTTTTGATAGGAAAACTTCGGAAGTCGATGTAGATATAACAGAAATGAAAAGAGAGGACCAGGGATCAGAAGTCAGGCTTACATAACATAAATTTCAGGGAAACATCGAGAGAATCAAGAATCCGGATTTGATATTTTTCACACGCGAATCAAAATAAGTATAAAGAAACAAGTATTTACCAAGTAACAGTAATACATCTTCTCCAGAAACAATATTACAGGGTTTATAAAACATATCACACATGCTGACTGTTCATTCTTCACTTTGAGAATTCTAATGGAAGTAGCATTAGTTGATTCATATATTCAGGTAAATACATTTATACATTGAAAACGACCGTTCAATATCTATCGTTGTAATGGAGGCATATTTAAAGTCATAAAGTTTTTTAGTGCCGACACATTTATCCCCTGTTCGGAAAAATCTACTTCTTTACAATTCGGCGTGTAGTACGAATTCTTCTAATTTTTGTTTGACATTATCAGCAGCAGTACCACATAATTGGGAAAGGAATTGACGAAGACAATATGCGAAACAGTATGCGCACAAACTATGTGTTTAAAACATCTGCGATAGCAGCAGGTTTAAGGAGAGTTCTAAAGAGATGATTACTTCTTTCGAAATATATATTTTGTGCTTCTAGAAAAATTTTGAACATTTTAGCAAAAGGTTGGTGAATGAATTAGTTTGGGGATATAAAGAGAATACGTGTTATGTATATCAAAACTTTAGGGCAGGAAATATTTCGTCTAAACCATCTAAAATAAATAATTATCATAGTTTTTGTAGTTAAAGGTGTTAATCACTTTTAAGCTGCTCAGCCTCTGTTAAATGGTCTTCGTCTCTCGAAATTCTATGGCATTGCGTCAGCACAGTGGGAGGTCATGGAAAATTATTGTAAATACAGCTTCCAAATGATTTAGTCAGGATTCGAGCTTATGATGATACAGTTTGGCAATTCAGTGGTTTGTTGGTTGGTTAGTCAAAGATTAAGCCATTAGTATTGTATACTTCATATCGAACATTCAAATTACAAACTTTTGAATATAATACTTCAGAAAATCCTGAAAATAAAATAGTGCAAGATATAATGTCGTGTACAGTTCAGAGCATGTGAACGGTAACCGAACCACTAATTGGCGCAACTGTGGAATAATAATGTTCCAGAGTGCAAACTTAACTAACATATGAGTAGAATAAAGAAGGTATAAAGGAAGTAAAAGATTCCTTGGTAATTTAGTAGGAGTGAAAGAAGCAAAGTATAAATCAGAACCGATTTTTTTTTAAAGCCAGTAGGTATGTAATAAAAAATATGAAAGAACTGGTGTGTTTGGTAAATTACAAATCTATTTGAGAAGCATGAATGATTGCAACATTTGAGTGTGGATGTTCAAAGAATTGTGATTGATACAGGACGAAATTGTGCATAATTTGTACAGTTGACCAGCAATAGAGACAGACGAGGGTAGATAATATTTAAGCACACAAAGCAAATGGTACTGATGCGGTAGATACTTCAACTCCTACATTATATTGATAGAAACTTTTTTTCTTTTAGTGATATGCTTTAGTATTTATATGCGTCTGTTAAAGATTGTGAGCGACATGACTGATAGAGGTTCTGTTCATATAATATCAAATATATTATATGAACAGAACCTCTATCAGTCATGTCGCTCACAATCTTTAACAGACCAATGCTAGGATTCGATAGGTGGCGCTGTAGTCAAATCATTAACAAATTCTATACTTATAGACCAAAATAACATAATTACTATGTTAGTTTAGTGACAAAAAAGAAAGTCACAAAGTCTGGACCCCATAGGTGGGGCTGTGGTCGTGTTTTAATAATTTTTGATTTAAATAAACTACAATTTTCCGTGCTTCTACGCGCTTTATCATTAACATGGCCATTTTTCGGCTCCCTTGCCTATCCTCCATTCGCACCAACGCCCTCTTCTGTCCAGACTTTCTTATACAGGGACGTTAATCAAATCAAGCACATCGCGCTACCTTCCGCCAAGGGCAAAATTACATTTACATTTATAGGTATTATAGAAAACAAATATTTATGTTACATTAGCTTTTGTCTTTAACTTTAACAGCCATAATATTGTGTTGTGATAAAGAATACTGAGAAGATTGTATGTATATTATAGATACTTGAAATATCGACTTCCATCTAGTCTAATTAGGTGTATCAGCGAGCGTATTTAGATAATGTAGGTTAATTGAGCTAAAACTTACTCTAATGAGTTTAGTTAATTAGGAAATTTGCACTCGTAGTTCGAATTGGGGTTAATCAGTGTATTAAACTTGGGAAGCAATGTCACTAGCAAATGCGTTCTAACAGTGCCTATATACTGATCAACAATAGGTATTAAAATACGAATTTCATAAAATATGATTCTTTAGTACGGAAAATTTCATATAATGTGAATTGTATTTCGAGATTTTAATGTTAAACTTGTTTACAATGAAAATGTGTGTTTTTGACGTTGGTTACACTGATTTTTAGCTTGAACATTTTTAAGATTTTAAATCTACGGTAATTTCATAATCATCATGTTATCATCAAACGATTCTTATATTCTTTCCATATTTTTACTTTCTTATACGTAGTATAAGGAAGTATTGTGATGATGAAAATTTTCGACCTCGAGATTTTTGCAGATGTCCACGTTTTGAAGTCTCCTGATACCGAAAAAGTGGTTTTAAAAAAATGTCTGTGTGTCTGTCTCTGTGTGTGTGACCACGATAGCGGCCAAACCGCTGTAGATATCAATTCCAAATTTTGTATTTACGTGTATAATCTCCCTCTTGAGATCTGATTAGTTTTTCAGTAAAATCGGTAGACCGGAAGTAGCAGTTTACTTCAGCGAAAAAATCGAATTTTGCGAATATTTCGTCAACTACTAAGTTTAAACAAATTTATAAAGAATTCATATATACTTAAAATTAAAATTGAGAATAATTTTATTTAAAAACTGTTTCGAAATTCCTACCGGAAGTAGGTCTTTTACTCTTATCGAAAATCAGTTTTTTGCGAATATTTCGCAAGTCATGCTTTTTAGACAATACGGGTATAAAAGTATTTAGAACATAATTTTCAATATCTTTTGTATAAAAAAAATTTGAAAATTCAGACCGGAAGTACCACTTTTACTCTTATCGAATAGCGATTTTTTGCAAATATGTCGTAAGTTATGCATTCTATATATATTTATCAAGAGTACAAAAGTATTTAGAACTGGATTTGCAACATTTTGTGTATATATGAAATTTCAAAATTCGGACCGGAAGTAGCACTTTTACTCTTAGCGAGGAGCACATTTTTGATAATATCTTGGAAAGTATGCATTCTATAGCGATTTATTAAGCGAATGAAAGTACCTAGAATAGGATTTTGAATAAGTTTTGTATAAAAAAATTCTTAAAATTGTATAGTTTGAAACGCTCATACGTATAAGAAAGTCGTGTGGTGGCCACACCTCATTTTTTTCTTTACGTTTATGTTATTGTCTGGTGTTTGGATTTGACATTTAAAGGAAATAGTTTCCTAATATACTTGTCACCAAATTCAAGAGAACAAAAACTACTATGTAATAAAATAAAGCGTTATTATATAACCATAACACGTGTCATAATAGTATATTCAAATAAAAGTTTCATCAGAAATGATTTTTGCGCATGCGTTCAAGTTTATAAAACGAGCCGCGAGGTAAGTTTTCTAAAGAACAAGTGCGCAGGATGTCTTATAAATCGTAAGTATTTTATACTATTTTTCTTATTTCGGGTACTAAAAGTTCAGAGACTTAAAAAACGTCTCAATGCTTTGTTCGAAAATTTTGGAATTCAGTTTATGTGAAGTTAGTTCCACTGACTTTTAGCTGCCACATTTTAGACATTTGAATATCGGCGGTGTTGAGAAATAAATTTGAATAATAGTATATATTAGAAAGTTCACCATACATCTCTGTTTAACGAGTAATGTCGTTCATTAGTCTAAATAAAATTTTAACATGTCTCTTATTTATTGTCTGTACGAATTCTACTGCACATGTAAAACGTTTATATTTAATACATAAATATGGTGTGGTTCCATGTTTTTTTTGTTATCTACCTCTAAAATATAAAATTAGCGTGCGATAAAGTAAGACTCTACACAACCAAAATGAGTGTCCTGGACCTCACATCCCCGAAATAGAAAAAGTATAATAGGAAATATTCACTATACCATAACCATCAAAGTGTCTAAAGGCCGATTTTTAATATTTACTTGAAAAGGAAAATACCTGAATGGAATACAAATTTGGAAGTTGGAAGAAATCCAGTTTAATTTATTGTAATGCCTTTTATGGCACAGAGTTAATACACTCCTAAATTAAAGATAAAACACCGTCTTAGGTTAAAAAAATATTGTCTGCTTTTGCTTCATCGACGCAAACTTCTTGAATTTTATAAAATGTAAATTTTTGATATCTCCTTTGAAAATCGAGACATACTAGTTAAAATTAGCTCGAGCATCTAAAAATTTCCATTTTTATGTACAAACATTGTAATATGTGTACATTACATTTTCTTTTCTTTATATATAGCGTACAATACAGGTTCTTATGCAAACAACAGGAGAAACAGCATAAATCCAAAGAATGTAGGACATTACTAAATTGCCGTAATGTTTGATTATTAATCATCTCAACAAGTATGTAATGTAATCTTATCTGTAAAGTGCTGCTGATAACTACTAAATGTCCCGATAATACGAAAACTTACGTATATTTATTTCGGTGCATCATTTCATTTGTGATAATACACATGGATAAAATTTATCACTTTCAAACGCGTAAGATACCATTATTTGAATTTATGGAAAAGGGATCATAGAGGAAGAATACGAAATATTATAACTTTTAACTTGTAGAGTTCGATTTCCAGGTTAGAACCGCTTCAAGTTAGGGACATATTGCTGTGGTATTTTTCTGCACAAATAAATAAAGAAATCAAACAAATAAAAATTCAACAAAAATAAAATACCAGCACATTTATTTTAAATAAATATAAATTTACATATTTGATATAAATTATAATTTAATATTTCATCAGATAAATATAGAATAATCCACTAATTTATAAAATATATATAATTTAAATTATTGCATGACAGTAAATATCCAAACTGATGAACATGCAATAGAATACACATCAATGCAATGTGGGTTGCATACCCGTAAAAATGAGAGCATTAAAAAAATTAAAAAGTGTTGACCCCAATTTTGAATAAATTAGAGCACAAAAATTGTGTTAAATATCATACAAAACATGATGCTTAAATACTGACCTCAGTCTAAAAAAGGATATGTAACGATTTAAACATTATTATCAGTAATTAATAGAAAGTAGGTCATTCGGTAATGCATTCTTTAGCAGTAATAATAATCAATGAATAGAAGCCTGCGTTCAACATATTGCAATAATAATAAACACTACGGCAAGAACAAAGGTCTCTATACATAAATAAATATATTCCACTCATTTCTGGTTCACTATTAAAAATAAAACATCATGTTGGATATGCAATTTTCACTGATATCTTCAGGATAAAAGATATCATTGAATGTACATTTAAATATGCGATTGGTACATAATTTCCTTTATATAAAAATGCGTCAAGAGATTCCTAGCTAAAAACAAATAAAACATTAGTCATTATATAATGTAGATCAGGAAAAACTTACACCAACAAAAATTTGATTAAAGGTTAACGGATCTAGAAAACTCTCCGAACACGAAGAAATGGTTCAATGACCTCGAGGAAGAAGGGCCGAAACACAAAAAGGAAAAGGAGCATCCAAACCAAATTAAAGGAATAAAGGCGATATGTAACGTGTATCCCATACTACCTATTCCTAAAAACAAGAAAAGGAATGTTAGAATTAAATTAATTAACGAAAAGAGAATATATATCAAAAACAACAAAGAAAGCAATGAATATATATATAAATACAACGCAAATTGGAGGTAACGTGAACACAATAAAAGAACAAACAATAATTTAGAAATAAAAGCAGCTAAAAAAATACCTACCAATAGATAAAATCAATCGATGTTCATTAGATATGCAAGTATAGAATATGTAAACAACAACAACAGTAACATGGCGGAAAAAAGGTCACGTGACCACGTGACATCGATAGTTACCATAACAAACACGGAGGGCGCAGTAGAAGAAAATTTAAACTGAACAAAAATAATTTGAAACAAAATAAAGCGTTTGGCAATTGTTGAAGGGTATATAAACGCGTGCATCTGCAGAAAATAGGAAGTCCATCTGAAGATCTCCAATATTCAAGAAGAAAAGAAAAGTTGATCAGCAGTCCCTTAAACTTAAACCAGTGCTTCAAGTGTTGTAAAAAAATAAATAAAAATAAAATCTAAAAAGGCATAAACGCCTTTAAGATCTAGACGTTGCGAAACAAAACGTGTGATACGCTTCACAGACGATAAGTGCGCGCTAAATACAGTAAAAGCGCGGGATATTATTATTCGACTTTACAAAGCCCGCCATAATAAAATTTCCGAAAGGATGGAAGGCCCGGATTATCAAGAAGAATTCGAAATGATATACAGTCAAGAAAAGTAAGTACAAGCACTATTAAATAAAACTCCATCTTGGAATCCTATAAATAAATAAATAAAGGAATCTTCATGTGTGTGATATAAAATTACCGGATAGCAACAATTTTGTAGAATATTATTTAAATATTTAATAAATCCTTCTTTGAGTAAGCCTTAGGTTGACGTGAGAATCTCAAGTTAAGGCGATTCAACGGAGTATCAATAATTTTACCTGGATAGCAACAATTTTGTAGAATATTATTTAAATGTTTAATAAATCCTTCTTTGAGTAAGCCTTAGGTTGACGTGAGAATCTCAAGTTAAGGCGATTCAACGGAGTATCAGTAATTTTACCTGGATAGCAACAATTTTAAGAATATTATCTAAATATTTAATAAATCCTTCTTTGAGTAAGCCTTAGGTTGACGTGAGAATCTCAAGTTAGGGCGACTCAACGAAGCATTAACGCTCTCATTTGAATAACAACAGTTTTGAAATATTATGGGAAACATCTAATAAGTTCTTCATTGTTTAAATCTCGATTTTGACGTGAAAATCTCAGGTCGAGATGATCCAATGGGGATACGTCGGTAAAAGGTAAAGAAAGTGAATTTAGTAATTTCCTTGATTTGTAAGCATACATGAAGAATTAATTCAGTAGATTTTTTACAATTTTCTTAAGGAACAAAGAATTTGCAAGGTGCTTGTACTATTGATGAAAAGAGCACGCATCTAAATAAAAATAAAGTATTGTATTGTATAATAATAAAATATTATTTTCCATGTTTTGTAAATCTATACTGTAAATAAAAATAAGTTGTGCTGACATTCACTATTTACTTATTTATACCCATCCCAAAGAAGAACATAAGCAAAGTAAACATCACTATCACAGCTAGAACTCACAATAAGGAAAAGCTGCGACACATTCCTCGTTATAGAAAAACAAAGAAATCTACCTTTTAGACCCTGAGATTATTAAAGAATATCAATTTATTAATTTGACTATTGGTTATCAACCATAGTAGAGCAGGTCACAGCAATATGTTTTACGTTTTAGTCACTATTATAGGGTATATCTTCGGGCTTATTTGAATATGTTTATCGATTCGATGTAGCTAGAAAAAATCCAATCTCCAAGCCACAGAAACTTGAAAAACATCTACAGCAGCATTGATGATGTCCCTCATGATAGTAAACAATACTTCGGCGTCTACATCTAAATTGTACATTTTGCAAGGAAAGTCTTCTGATACAAATATTATATTTCTATATACTGAGGCAGTAATCTGCGTGGAGAAGTTCCATAAAGGCAGATTGTGCCTTTATAAATAATGATTTTTTAAAGCGGTTTTTCCTTATGGCAGCCGCTCATTTGGAGCACCTTTTAATTTATGTTGTACTATACAGTGATCCATAAGTTGGCGTCTGACGAAAGTTACAGCTGTTAGGATAAAAGAAACAGATCTTATAACAGTTCTGCATTTCCTGTACAATTCTTAGTCAAAAAGTGATAAGATATTATAGTTAACCGAGAGAGTTTACCGATAGCGTAACCCTAGAAGAAGGTACCTACCCCAGGACAGATGCCAGATGCGTTTAGAAGAGTAGTGAACACACTTTGATCTACTGGTAGTGTTACTTATTCAAAACTCATCTATTGATATAATAGTTCCTCTTCGTGATCCACCGGGATTAAGTTAATTTATTGGATTTTAAAATTTGCTTATTATAATGATATGATAAGCAAATTTTAATGGAATATGAATTCCATATATTATATCAAATATTTTACATTTTTTAAGTTTAGAGTGTATTGTGAACTGTGAGGCATCGTATTTCTAGGCAACCGTATATAGATCCACTAATGCTGAAGAAACACCCAGTAAAGGACATGTACAGTTTTCTACTAAATGTTAAAATTATAATTATAGTTCAGAAGAACGTGTAGTGCAATAAATGTCAACAACGATGAGATAATTGTGTGTGAACTAATCCATATTAGTGAGAATCCACTATTAGGTGGAGATAAGTTAAAGAATGTAGATTCTGAAGCAAAGTATATATAACATCTATGTCAGATATTTATAGAATCACTGCTTTTTATAAGTATACAATCATTAAAAAGAAAGTAATATTGAATAAATTTATATGCAATCGTAGATAAATACACTTAAGTTTAAACGTTAGCATTTTTTAAATAAATATAGCTGCACCGTCCCAATTTAAGCAAAAAATAATTAAATATTAATGAAGGAGAAGTAAGCAGTCGTTACAGTTTACAGTTTTCCCAAATGACATTTTTAACAAGTCGCCGCAATTTAGATTGCATAAATAAAATTCCTATCCGGCGCCGCCACCAGAATTTTCGTTATCCTGGAATATTGGTCAGAAATGGGTTAGAGAATCAAAGGTATTTAGTTAATAAAATTTTGATTCTATATATATTTCAACAATGTTGTAACTTACCAAATAAAGTCTAACGACGGTTAACTGGTTACCAGCTTGCCATTTTTAATAGCCTTTGTTAATTTACATTCCAGTGACCTAAGTAAACATAACAAAAAAAAATGTATCATAATTTGTGGTTTAAGCACTTTTATAATTGGATTTATGAAGTATTTCAAAGCAGTTTGTGAGTCTTTCCTATTATCTAGATAATTAAGTATGTATTGTTTTCGACTATAGTTCGTATGCACAAGTATGTAGTAGTGTTCTAACATATTTCTTTTTGTTACAGGTAAATATCGATTCAAGTTGATTTAAAACGAAGTGAAGCTGTAATAAACGAATTTATCTATGTAAGTAATTATATTTATTAAAGACAAGTTCTGAAACTTATATAAGTAATAAACATTTATTAACGTCCGATGTTCATATAATAACAATTACAATAATAATGTGCAGAACTATGGCGCCAAAACGGGAAGATAAGCGAGCGTGGTGAGGACAATTCTCATACTGAATAGTCTGTTATTTTACGCGCATCTTATTGTAATTTACAATTAATTCTACAGTTAACAATGCAATATTATATGTATAAATAATGTTAGTCAAAGCACCACATCGCAAGTATCCTCTGTATTTGAATTTGATTGTTTAATTTTTTAAATAATAGATATAGCTTTTCCGATAGCAGTATTTTATCTTATCGACTTGTTAAATTAAAAAAAGACATAAAACTCTTCGAATACTATGTAGTTTTGAATCAATTTATTACTATTTTTTCAAGATTTAATTATTTTCACTTTCCAGTCAGGATTTACTGCGACTCACATATGTGCGTGTACCATACCAATAGTCAGAATTATAATCTTACTGATAGTATTCGTGGTCACTTGCTCTCACTAATTTTCAAATATCTCGGACTGATTTCTAAAAGAAATTCATAACTAAGTTTTCTTTAAAGGATGTAGTGACACAAATGTTTCATTTCCTTACTATATTATTGTGTACTAGGACAGTTGGATTGCCAATTGGCGTTATCAGATAAATAGAACTAACTTAGATTATTTCTGTAACTTTTTGCAATACTAAGCAATTTAAAAAAATACTTGATAACTGGAGAACAAGTAAAATTTAGCGGTTAGTAAAGAATAATAAGTGATGGAATTTCAAATATACTAGGCCAATCTATTTTATTAAACCTAAATCAGAGTATTGAGTAACAGACAGCACACTATTAAAACACTATAGCATTCTAAAGTTTTAGGTGTGAAGCATTTGAAATCCAATATGAATAATATCTTTATTCATATTGGATTTATTCTATTCTTTATATTGAAAATCTAAGGCATAGCGGGTCATCGTGAAGAAATGCCAGTATAAATTAGGAATTATGAACATGCAGATTAGCAGAGTCTTCCTAGTAACCGTAGAGTAGGAATTCTTATAGAGAATTGCAATAAACTATAAATTTCATCAAAAAAGGCAGCTTAACTTGAATAAAAATAACTCAGCTGAGATTAGGAAGGGTTGAACGGTTGTGGTATTATCGATTTACAATGAGATCCATCAGCAACGGTAATTAAATGTCCCATACGAACACATAACCATATTTATTAAGTTTGAGATATATTTTTTTTGTTAAAGCATCCGTTGTACCATTACCACAATATAATTGGAGCTCGACTAGCATTGGATTATTTAGCAGGAAATAGGATATTATCAATATGCGACTTAACTTAGTTAAGTCACGTATATAACTGTCTACTTTTAATTTTTGTCGAACCTAAAGCTTTTAACGTCGTGTCCTAGTGTGGCAATTGTAAGTTAATTAGTACTGTGTTTACCAGTTGCCCCTAATTGAAATATTTTTGTAGATCTGATGAAGGAATAAATTATATTCCGAAATGTCTTTTAGCTAATAATTGTGTTTTAATTGACTTATCCTGCCCAGAATTCTACTTTTATTAGAGTAGTAATTATCTGTTATATTATAATAACTGCTTATCAATAATTATAGTTTTGATTTTACTATATGTATTAATAATTAAAAAGAAAGCAATTAGCAAATCAGAAGAAATATTCAGTATAATAGAAAATAACTAAAAATGCAAGCAGCATCATTTTATAGCATTGATAGATAACTGGAACATATCATAATGCAAGGAAATAAAATTAGAACACATCGCGTAAATAGAGGACTTCATTAAAGCAGGTGCGCGCAAATAGTATGTAGAAGGTGCTGAAATAACGAGCACCGAAATAGGAAATGCGGATGTTTAGTATTTTTAGTAGAACTGAATCTGTGTGGTTGAGACGTAACTCGAATAAAAATGATAAACTAGTGCATACAAACAATTACTCAATAACAGGTAAGTTTAAAGATATGTGTCGATATAATTTGAAATGGCAGAATAGAGACCTTTTAAAAGACTCTGGAGAAGTGACAAGATCACCACCAGACGGTACTAGGTTACATCAGAATAATTGTCAGATTTAAGTATATAACGTCCTACACCGATAGAAATTGTCCAACTACTTTCTGTGTTTGTCTGTCTAATATTTATGATAGTTAAGTTTCAATTATCAAGTACTCAAAATACATATAATAATGAAAATGGACATTACCACATATATCTCTTCTCTGAGTATCGGTTTAGCTATGATTTCTCTGATTCCTTGACGAATGCTGTGTGGCAACAACTTACGTTGCACGACAGGTACGTAACAATAATTTATGGTTGAAATATAATATATATATAACCGCGTAATTACAACTGAGGTGATGAGAAAATATTAAAGTTTGATTTTTATTATTTCCAATATTCATTAAGATGGCAGTCATAGAGAGCAAAATTCGTAATCATGTATAATGTAATGTGTAATTTGAACTATAATCGACTAATAAGCAATTAAGAGGAGCGTTTACCTATCGAAAACTAAGCCATCGCCGTTTTGCGTTTTTAAATTTATTTTGTAATTTTAAAATCTCAAATTTGGGTTAGTGATGCAAAAGGCATAAATTTATAATGTCAAGGCCAGTTTTTGTACTAATTTATTTTCTTAAGAAGTTTTAGAAATAACGACAAAAATGCATGAATTTGATTAATGTCTACTAACTAAGGCTGGTACACAAAAGAAAAAAACAACATCTACGCGCCAGCTGCACATTTGACAAACGATATTTTAAAAAAAACTTTATGTAATTATTTTTGAAAATAAAAAACATTAAATAGTAAACATTGTCACACACATTTCACACTAGTGTTTTCCGAAGCTATTGCGTCGTCTATGCCCACTTTACGGTATCTCTACCGGTCCTAGTAAAGACGCAAATCTATCGGAATCGGTCGGCTATTCCAGGCTTAAATCAGCGTGACAGTTTATAATTAAAAAGAAATGTCATATATGCCTATAATATTCGAGTGTATAATAATATAAGTTATGGGCAAGCGAAAATTGGCTTATTATAAAAGATCAACCAAACAAATAAGTTCCGTAAGGACTCATTCTTTATACATTATGTTTCCCATCTATAGTATTCCTTTATTTATGACAGAATCTGTGAATAAAACCGAAGCGCTGTGATCGAAACCGAATATCGTCTAGCTCCACCTACTCACACCCCATTGCTTCTTCTACCCGTTCCGGGAATAATATAAGTTGCATAAGTTTCTATTTGTTGGTAAACGCCCCTCTTAACAATCAAACCTTCTATGCTATGTTTTAGTAATATAATGATTAATTTGCTTTTGTTCTTTTTAAATTTTCGGGTCGTTTACTTTGCTTTACTAATTAAAAGTTATTAAACATATCTTTTGTTGCGTAGCGTAATGTTTAAATATTTTTACAAGTTGCTTTGAATTTATACCAAGTTTATTTAATTTATTACATTCACTCTAACAAATACCCTATATCGAACAATAAAAAACGAAAAGTATCTGAACAGCGTAAATATACCTCCATCTCGTATTCGATACTTTTCGATAAACAAAGAATGAACATAAACCGGAGAATTTTCATCATGCGTCGAGGTAAATTTGATACGATTCGAAGCCCCGTTATGTATTTTCAATTTCTCGAACGCCGCCTTTCATGTTTTCGCGCGCTATTCCACCAGAGCGGTTCAGTCTTCTCTGACCTCAGGGGAGGAAGATTATTCTTTGTTTGCCGCCACTTCTTAGCGTGTCGTTTTGGTCGCACCGATTGAACGAATTCAAAACGTCCCACTCAGATTTACACCCCACGAGTGCAGAGGTAGGGGTAATATAACAAGAACCATATTTATAGTTTGCATTCCTTATGTTTGTTGTTCTCAATTTATAATGAGAATTACAATTTTACTTTCGTAGTATAAGGAAGTATTGTAATGACGAAAACTTTTGATCTCGAGATATATGCTGTCTGTCTCTGTGTGTGTCTGTGTGTGTGACTACGATAGTGGTCAAGCCGCTATAGCCATCAATTCCAAATTTTGTATTTACGAGTCCAATCTCCCTCTTACGATCTGATTAGATTTTAAGTAAAATCGGCAGATCGGAAGCAGTAGTTTACTTCAGTGAAAAAATCAAGTTTTTCGAAATTCCTACCGTTTCCTACTATTCTTTTATCGAAAATCAGTTTTTTGCGAATTTTTTTGCAAGTTATGCTTTCTAGACAGGTACATTACGAGTATAAAAGTAGGTATTTAAAATACAATTTTCTATACCTTTTGTATAAAAAAGAAATTCAAAATTCGAACCTCAAGTAACACTTTTACTTTTATGAAATAGCGATTTTTTTCAAATATGTCGTAAATTATGCATTCTATATATATTTATCAAGAGTACAAAAGTATTTAGAGCTGGATTTGCAGAATTTTTTGTAAACATGAAATTCAAAAATTCGGATCGAAAGTAACAATTTTACTCTTAGCGAGTACCACTTTCTTTCGAATATCATGCAAAGTATGCATTTTATGGAGATTTATCAAAAGAATAGAAGTACTTAGAATAGGATTTTGAATAATTTTTATACAAAAAAATTCTTCAAATTTGGCTTATTTCTCTAAAAATGTTAAATTATTTAAAACAATTTTGTATAATTTGAAACACTCATACATATAAGAAAGTCGTGTGGAGGTCACATCTCCTTTTTTTCAGCTTAAATGACAATTAAAACAGTTATTTGGCTATTCCTTTTTATTTCTTATAAAGTTTTAGTTTCCTGACATGATTACATGTTTTAAACTCATATTGGTTTTTCTTGTATTATATAATACCAGGTGTCCACAAAAAACGCCCCAGCTCGTAGCAACTTTATTTGAAGCCTGGTTGTAACGATCGACATGTCAAATTAAACGACTTAAAAAGTACTATCAGAGAAATATCAAATGCTATTTTTAGCTATTCATTCAGTTCATCAACGATCGATAATCAACTTTTTTATATTAAATGGTCACATGCTACTTTTTTCACAGAAAAAACTTTTTTTTTTGAATTTAATGATGTAGCACAATAAAGTTTTTTTGTTTTACTTCAAGTTGTTAAAAAATAAGAAAAACATTGTGTTTAAATGTATTATCACTTTCCATTAATCATCTCACTCTTAAGTAGAGCTTATTCTACGGAAACATGTGGATTTTCTACATTCCAGAAGCGATGATTTTAGCGATTAAAGTTTGTGAATTGACATTTGTCGGACCATAGATTTTTTTTGTAAAGCAACGGTTCACGGCTTAACCTTCTAATGTGTGGATCTTGCGCGGCACAAATAGTTTGTACTTATGTTTTTTCAAAACTGAAGGACCATTTACTCTGGAAACTTGTAGATTTGAAGCCATTTCTCTTACGGAAGTTCAATGTTTCTCCTCAAGACAGAGTAAAACGTTCATCTCCAAATTCCATACCGTCTCAAATTGATTCTAATCAACTAAACTGACGGCGCTTCGGTACTCGCCTGTCCGTGAAGCGTTCTCCATATATTCTGCAACTTTGCGCACTATTTTTGTAATTCCCAAAATAAATTTCAAGCATATCCACGAACTCATAGTTCATTATGAAATCATAACAACTGAAACAACTAAAATTGTTTTGATGACACTTACTGACATAAAATTCACTTGGTAATAATAATGTCTAAACACCCTATAATAGAATACAAGTATTTTTGAATTTTTTTTTTATTTTTTAACAACTTGAAATAAAACAAAAAGAAACGGTATTTTGTGCTACATCATTGAATACAGAAAAAATATCTTAATCAAATTCTGTGAAAAAAGTAGCGGGTGTTTATTTAACATAAAAAAGTTAATTATCGACCTTTAACGAACCTAGGGCGTCTTTTTGTGAACAACTTATATAATATTTTTTATTAATAGATATTCATTTAAAACTTGCATTCGTAAAAACATTATTTTTCTCTTTAGTACCTATAATTCAAACGTGCATTCTGCTCATAAGTATATTAATACAAAACTACTAACATATTTAAATATTTTTATGTGTATGCAGACAAAGCTAAAATAAACAGGTGTGCATAAAACCATTTGGAATTTAAAAACAAACAGAACAAGGACTAGCTGTAATTGAATTTATTTGTATTTTACCATTTACTACTAGAAAGCAACGTTGTTTAAATTACATTGCGAGACTAATATTTAGTTTTGTTATTTATTTAGCTATATTAATTTTTTTGTTCTAATAAAAGTAAACTCTGATGGTATCGTATTTACCTATTCAATCACTTTCTAAAAATAATACCGGCATTAAAGAATTATCCTTTTTGGACATGTGGATAAAGGAAAAATGTTCCAGTACTTCAATAATTTTCAATAAATCTTCGAAGTCAATATATATATATATATATATATTGTGCTGAGTAACAATATTGATGTTTGGCACTGTATATTTTTGAACAAGTTGGAAGGATTATTTAATTTTACTAATTTTTCTTTGTGACTGTTAAATTAAAATATTTAAACTAAAAAAGAACAGTTGTGTATACTTAAAATGTTATTTATTACAATAAAGATGTGTGCAGTCAATTATGAAAACAGTACTTGAAGGAGTTGTAGTGGACCAGGTTCTTGGTGGCAGTAATTTTCATTGGTATCTGAAAATGGAGATTTAAATATTATAATTTATGTAAAAATGTAGTTTGAAATCTTGTAAAACTTGTCTAATTAACAATAATGTAAAGTAAAATAATTTAATGTTGATTGTTGAAGTATGAAGGAAACAACTTGGTAAATAATTGCGCGGGTAAAGTTTGAATAAGCGGATCTGTCAAAATTGACATTTACAGAAAATTTTGATTAGTAATATTTTTTGAAGTACAAAGTCTTAGTAATTCATTATTATAAATTAATAGAGATTTAATAGAGAAGGTTTACTAAAGTTTGAAAAGCACTGAAACGTATTAATAAAGTTTTATAATACCATTTTGAACAAGAATTGTGAGAAAAGGAATTTAATTGGATGAAATTAGAAAACGGAAATATTGTCTTGGTGACGAAAAACAAACAAGAGGATTGAAAAATATTTTTTCAAGAAAGGCGCGTGTACTTTTCGGAAAATCACGATTATATTCCGAAAAGTATATCTTAAATTCACTAAAACCGCGAAAGTTGGTGCTAAAAGTGTTCTTTTCAGCATAGAAAATATTTATTTGATGATAGAATCAAAATATATTATAAAGAAGCATAAAATTATTCAATAATTTCATTATAATTTAATTAATTTGTATCCTGTATGAATAAAGAAGATATTATATAAGGAAAATAAATATTAAAAGATTACTTACCAAATATTAACCAAGTCCGAGCGGAATATTGAATTCATCAGTTGCACGTGAGTTCAAAGAGGGATTCCAGTTATCCAAGTCCAGTTTATTGTATAAAAACGAGAAGTTCCAACTAGTTAGAATCCCTGATGTCGTTCCAGTAAATGTTAAATTAATTAGAGGATCCGGTAACCCATATATATTTCCGAAGAGGTCTAGTTCAGTGTTAATTCGAAATAGAAGTGCAGCTGCATTTAAATCCAGAAGATATCCCGCAGTTTCGAGGACACAACAAGATACATCCTGTAAGATATAACCGAAGCAGTTCCAGATCCTGGAGGAAAACGAGGATACACCAAAAAGTCGTCCTAGGAGAGTTTCCAGAGAGTTACCAGTTGCACAGAACGAGTCCAGGAAGATCCTGTCAGAAAAAAAAGAAAACATAATTTAAACAAACCAGAGATAGAAGAAAAATATTAACAAGAGGTTGTATAATTTTTAAATAAGGGAAAATTTGAATTTATTTAATTGTATATCAAGTAAAAGTCATAAATATTATTTAGAATTGATTACTAGTATAAAACAGGTATAGAAATACGTTTTGTTAAAAGATTAAATCTCTATTTTCATAAAAAGATACAGAATATGCACATATATAAATGAATTGACATGACCTTGGTACTAAAACATACCTTCAACTTGTTTAATATTTTATAGACGAAGGTTATTTATAGAATTAAATTGCTTCGTATAATGCATGCTAAATTGAAAAAGATATATTGAATTGAATTTTGTACATACCTTTTGAGTAAATAACATTTGCTGACATCCTTCATATAACAATAAACATACAGGTGCGATTAGACAGGTTAACAATCTATGTACATGTCTTATAACTATTTTGGATGTATATTTTCGAATCAAGATTTTTATATTTGTTGTCATTAAACTAGTATTGTGATGAAATTCTTCTTTTTATTTGGTAAATTAGTAACATTGTATTAGACATTTTCATGACGAACATAGAAGCAGATAAGTCAATGACCTACAAGTAAACAAAAATAAAATAGCATTATAAAGTTTATAGTAAGAGGAAAAGTATACATACCGTACTATTGTTATCCTATAAGAGAGATAATTTATTAGCAGCAATATTCTCTTCATTATAAGAATAAGCATAACAAGATTGTTAGAAACATTTAAATTGTTATTTTTATGTAGCAGTGTATAACGGCAATTACCTAAGCGACATCTTTATAAAAGTAAATGAAATGCTAGTACTGCGCGGTTAAAAATAAAAACTAGTTACATTTATAGGAAAGTCATACAATAAAGAAGTGATGAATCGTAATTAATATTTGAAAGAGTTAGGAGATTAATATTTATTTCTAAATGCATTAAATAATATTATTATTATAAAAAAAAAGAATTAATTAAATTGATTAAGAATAAAACTGAGTAGTGTTTGGGCATAGATAAAAGAAATAAAGAAACCTATTATAGCATATGAGTACATTAATTTTGGTAAAAAAAAAAAAAATTTTAAAATATTATATACTGAGTGGTACATTATCATTATCATAGATTATAACCTGAGATTAATTGAGTAAATTTGAATGACTAGGTAAGAGAGGAGATATTATTAGCAATACAAATAGCAAGATTTGAGTAAATTAGGGTATATTATTTAGTATATGTGTTGCAAGTATATTATCCCCTCCACTAGTACATTTTATGGCGTGCCCAACGTGGAGCAATTAAAATAAGACTCGCAAATAGTATTTTGATTATTTTATTAATTTTGATAAGGTGTTTGTAATTTATATTACCCTCCTTAGCTCATTTTATGACGTATCTAACGTGAAGAAATTAAAAATAAGACTCGCAACAACATACTTTAAATATTTTATTTACTGTTTTAATAGAGGTAACATTAGTATACATTTTACAAAGGTAATTAATTCAGCTTAAAACATATTAAGGTATAAGAAATTGTGTACTTTAATTATTCAAAATGAATACCAGATCTAAGAGTAACTTTGGATTAAATAGATCTGAATCATCTAGTGACAGTGAAGAGGAAGTAGGTCAGGATGTGAATGTACAAGAGGGTGGAGAAGATACATCACAGGTGCAGGTAGAAGATCAATTGACAGGAGAGTTACAGGATAGAGGTGATAAGGTGGAAATTCAAGGAGAGACTTCGAAAATAGAAATGTCGACCCCAGTAGTAGATTTTGGACCAATTTTACAAATATTAAAACAAATGAATGAAGATAATAAGAAAAATAGAGAGGAGGATCTTAAGAGAAGCGAGAAAAATAGGGATGAGGATAAAAAAGAATTAAGAGAAAAATTGGATAAGTTGGAAAAGGCGAGCATTGATACTAGAGAAGAAACTAGAAGGAATCTGGAAGAATTAAAGAAAACTTTACTGAGAGATACAGAAGGAAAGGTTAAAGAAATTACTATTGAAATGGATAGCAGGGAAGTGAAAATGCGGAAAGAAATGGATGATAAGATGAAAACTAAGGACACGGAAGTTAAAACTCTTATTACAAATAAAGTACAAGAGGTTGAAGGTAAAGTAAAGGTAGTACAAGAAAACGTTAAACAATTAGAAAAGAACAATAGTGAGATACATAAGGAGTTAGCTAAACGTATACGAGAGGAAGTTGATCAGGTTAGCAAAGATGTTACGGATAAGACAGAAAAATTGGCGGAGAATTTAAATAAGAAGATAGAAAATACTGAGGATAAGTGTTTGAAAGATATTAGAGTATTAACAATGTCTACGAGTGTTCAGAAATCTGGAATAGAAGAGGTTTTAAAAGAGTGCGAGGTTCAGAAATTAGAGTTGAAAGAACTTTTGTTGAAATCTAAAAATATTAAAACACCACAAGCTACTTGTACACCGTCTTATCATATATTGAATAACGGTATAAGAATTGAAAATATTACTCATTTTAGCGGAGATAAAATGACGACACATCCCATGGCATATTTAACTAACATCTTAAGATACATAGAAGAGATACAGGATTTTAGGAGTCAAATGAATATTATTCGAGCGACTTTAAACAATGGTGCAGCGGATTGGTTTCAAAGGGTTGAAGACAGTTGCGGTGACTTAAGTAAGTTTGTGGAATTATTTAAAAACAATTACTGGAGTGAGACGCAGCAAAGCAGAGCACATCAGAGGTTGTTAACAGGGAGATATCAGCCAGGTAAATCTTCGAGGGAGGCTTATGCACAAAGAATGTTTAATTATTGTAGATACATCTCACATTTAGACGAACAGACCATATCTCAACATTTGTTGCAACATTTTATTCCTGTTGATACACATGCAATTATTTGTCAAAATGTAACAGATATGAATGGGTTGATCAACATACTTAGACGATTAGATGATTATTCAGACGGCGTGAAATATAGGGAATTTCGACAAGTGAATGGAAGAAACGAATCTCAGAATAACCAGCAACGTTCGTCAAATATCAATGGTGCGAATAATCAATATGCACGTAACAATACATCTTTTCCACAAAATGCGTATCCGAGGAATAATCAACCTGGTAACAGTCAAAATAACAATTATGGGCCAAGACAACCGTACCAGTTTAATAGTCAACAGAATAATAATTATAATAGGAATTATAATACACAAGGGAATGGTAATAACAATTGGAATAATAATCGTGGTATCATAAATGGAGGTAATGGAAGACCAAACACAAATAGGAATAATCCATTTATAAATCAATCTGCGAGACAAGTACCTCAGCATAATAATTACCAAGATCAAAACAATAGGTATTATGGAAACTCGAGACAGGTAAATAATATACAGACTCAAGATTGGAGAAAATCAGATAGGAGGATTACTGGAAGACAGGATTCAGATGAAATAGAAGTTGGGCAAATAGAAGAAAAAAAAACGCCAATTTTGGAGATGAAATTGAATCCATATCAAAATGCGATACCGGGAACATCTCATTAATAGATGATTTTGATATAAATAGAGTTAGTTGTAATATAAGTAGAAGTAGTGATATAACGGGAATGGGGAATGTACAAAATAATTTAGATATGGGAAACATAATTAATAACTATGAAAGTTTACCTTTTTGCATAATTAGTATTAGAAATGTTAATTTTAAAACTTTGTTGGATTCTGGTGCAGAAATCTCTCTTATAAAGGAAGATATGATAATGAAAATTCCTGAATATTCTAAATATATAATAAAAGTCAAAAATACGAATGTTATGTCTGCAAATAAGGGAAAAATGGGATGTATCAATAAGAGGTTATGCATAGATGTCGTTTTGAGTGGATATAAATTTATTATGCAATTTTATTTAATAGGCAATTTGTTTTATGATTGCATACTAGGAATAGATAATATGAGAATACTTGGAATGAATTTAGATTTTGAGGAAAACAAAATTAAGATAGGAGGGAAGGATATTTTATTAGAAAAAGTTGTGGATGTGAAAGAAATAAACGCCTATATTGAGTATAAGGAAGATATTCAGAATGAGGTAAACAATATTATTATAGCAGATCGTGCAGAAAATGATGATACACAAGAACATTTGGAAGGGGCAATGTTCGAATTACCCAGATCAACAGATATAAATGAGGAATATGGAGATACTGTTATAATTGAAGATAAGCATGAAGTTAAAGTTATAAGGAATAAAGCTGACATTCAAACTTTTATATGGCTACAAAAATTACCAGAACCATGGATTGAAGATAGTTTAGTAGAAATTCTTGATAAGAACATTAAATTAATAAATGATGAAGTCGTTTTTGCCAAAGATTATGAACACCGGTTATTGATTAATGATGATTCGCCTTTATCATGTAAAAATTATCCAATACCGTATTTTTTTCAAGATCGTGTAAATGAAGAATTAAGAAAATTAGAAGAAGCAGATATCATAGAGAGATCGAACACATATTTTATTAGTCCTGTTGTATTAGTAAAAAAGAAAGACAATTCTATTCGACTTTGCATTGATGCGCGCTTAATTAATCTTAGGATCATGCCTGAGCACGAAATTCCACAAAACATTGATGTCCTACTTACCAAATGTGGAAATAAAAAGTGGTATAGCAAATTAGACCTTAAGAATGCTTTTTGGTTAATAAGGTTGGACGAGAATTCCAGGAAGTATTGTGGTTTTAACGTAAATGGAATTACTTACCATTTCAAAGTCTGTCCTTTCGGCATTAAAAGTAGTCCTGCGGGATTGATAAGATTTCTTCACAAGATACTGGACAAATATGAGAAATTTGCTCTTCATTATTTAGACGATATAATAATATTTTCAGATGATATAGAATCACATATAAATCATATAGAGATTATTATAAATACGTTACAAATAAATGGCATGAAATTAAACTTGTCTAAGTGCCAGTTTTGCCAAAAAGAAGTTAATTATTTGGGTTACGTAGTAAACCAACAGAATATTTTACTAGATCCACAAAGATTAGAGGAGATCCAAAATTATCCTAGACCAAATAAACTCAAAATGTTGAGAGGATTTTTAGGATTGTTGAATTACTATAGGAAATTTGTATCTAATTATAGTCAAAAGACAAATACGTTGTTAAATCTACTGAAGAAAGGAACGAAATGGAAATGGACTGATGAGTGTGAGGAATGTTTTGTACAACTAAAATCTAATTTTGTAGAAAATCTTAAATTATATCATCCAGATTTTAATTTAGAGTTCATCGTTAGGACAGATGCATCAAGTGTAGCAGTTGCGGCAGAATTGATACAAATGAAAGATGGTATCGAGGTTCCGATATATTTCGCGTCAAGAACTTTAAAGCCGTGCGAAAGGAAATTTGGGATATCAGAACTCGAGATGCTTGCAGTCATATATGCATTGACCAAGTTACGTTATTACCTAATAGGGAAGAAATTCAAATTGGAGACGGATCACAAAGCTTTATTGAACATTATGACGACTAAATTAAATAATAACCGAATTTATCGTTGGACGTTGTTAATACAGCAATATGACATGGAAATTGTATATAGACCGGGGAAAGAAATGATTGCTGCTGACATTTTGAGTAGAAAGTATGGTGAGACTAAAACTACGAATGTACACATCAACTTAGTGAAATTGGGATTAGAAGGTATTTTTTCATTACAAAGAATTAGGGAAGCTCAAGAGTCACCTGAGTTGGAAATAATTAAAATTAATCTACAGTCAAATGGTTCATATAAAGGTATGAGTATAAGAGAAGGGATAATTTTGAAAAAGATAGGCGATTTGGAGGTATATGTTACAGACGAAGAACATACAATTGAAATTATTCGACATCTTCATATGATGTACACACATATAGGAGCGAGAAAATGTTGGCTTATGTACAGAGAAGCTTATTATTGTAAAAATGACGAGAAGATAATTAAAAGGGTAATTAAACGATGTGAAACGTGCGTTTTGGCAAAGGAAAAGAATTATACTAATCAAAACATTAGTTTGAGCATCATAGCGGATGATAGATTACAATTAGTGGCGATTGATTTTATTTCTAATCTAATCCCGAGCACAAGAAGATATCGTAATATTTTGGTACTGTGTGACATTTTTTCTAAACATGTGCGATTAATACCTACACAGAAATGCAATACGGATACGGTTTTACAAGCTCTACAAGAGTATATAACAGAATATGGAACTCCTGGAACAATTTTATCGGATCATGCAACATACTTCATGAATCAAAGATATCATGAATTTTTAGATGAAAGAAATATTAAGTCACATCATATTTCAATACGGCATCCCCAGGCTAATCCTTCTGAAAGGTATATAAAGGAAGTATTAAAATATTTACGTATATTACTGGAAGACAACCATCATAAATGGGCAAGATATTTAAAACAAATCGAATTCGTCATGAATAATACTCCAAGTACTGTACACGAAGCATGTCCAATAACTATTTTTACAGGACAACCTGCACAAAGGCCTTGGCAAGATGATGAAACTGCTGAAATAGGAGACAGGTATGAACAAATAAAGCACAAACTTTTGAAACGCAAAATTAAATGGGAGCAGAAGAAAAGAGAAAAACAACGTAAATATAAGATTTATAATATAAATGATAAAGTAATAGTTCGCGCGTTACGAGTAACAGATAGAAAGAATAAAATTATGGCAAAACTCATAAGGCCATATTCTGGACCATTTACAGTTTATCGAAGGATAGGTTTGAATAATTACGAACTAATTGATGAGGATACTGGTTATTTTAAAGGAACATATCACATATCTATGTTACATGACTATATAGTAGAATGATAAGTCATTGTATAGGTAAGACACAGTATTGGAAGTTTGTATTGTGTAAGTGAGTAACGACACTTCCTAAATCTGAGTTATATTAAATCTTCCGAAATTATAGGTAAGACACAGTATTAGGAAGACTGTACTGTGAAAGTGATTAACGCCACTTCCTAAATCTGAGTTATAACAAATCATCCACAACAATATAATAAGACAAATCATCCACAATGATATAATACGACAAGTAATCAACGACAATTTAATATGACAAATAATTCACATTATTTGCATAAGTAAGAACAATATTGGAAGTTTAAACTGTAAAAGGAGAAATGACATTATTTCTCTGAATCATGCTAATTCATACCTAGGAAATTTTAGTCAGGACAGAAGATAAGAAAGGAGATCGTCTTCTGAAGGTACTTACAACACCTGCTTATCCAAGTAACATGTAGATCTCAAAATTTAAAAAGTTTTGACAAATAGAGACCTGGAGTTTATTAGAAAATAAATAATTATATAGTAATGAAGTATTAGGAGGACATAAATACCTTATTATAAGATAGGGGCATGACCAGATACAGATAACAAATTGATAAGAAAGGGGCATATTGGAATTCGCTTTCTTTAAAATGAATAAAAGACATAATGATGAAACAGATATACATGTATACAGACAAGTTCATGTTTATCGAGAAATAATTTGAATTTATAGAGAGATTTTCAGATAAAGAATGTACATAAAGTATTCCGGTATTATATTAGATTAGTTTAGTTATAGGTCTGTTACAATTATTAGTTATTATATAAAAAAAAAAAATGATGATTAATTAAAGGAAAAAATAAGTTATATCCTCATTCCCATATTGTATATAAATTAGTAAATAATCATAAGAGAAGGTAATATAAGTAATCTGACTAGTAAATAGATTTGCCTGAGTATTTAAATGGAATGAAGTGGATAAAGAAGTTGTATAGAGGATAAATAACCTTGAGCCTTATAAAAATAAAAAGAATGTTTCAGAATAAGTAAAGCACTGAAGAAAGTTAGAAAATATTTATCAAGATGTAACAAACATGTTAGGTGATGAAGAAATGGAAAAGAAAGAAGTTAAGAAGAGCCTTTTAAAAATAAAATATGTTAGATGAAAGTAAATGCTTACAATAAATAGTAAATATTAAAAGTACCATAAGAATATGGAATTATTATAGAGTGTATATGTATAAAAGGGTGAAAAATACCCAAAATGATATAAAATATAGGACCAAAAGTGTCTTAAAAAAGAATTATATAGGTAACGTAAGCCTTTAAAAACGATAAGTTAAAAAAATATGGACTTTCCATAAATGAAAGTATAGGGGATGACGAAAATGTCAATTATAGGTAAAAAGGGAATTTGTTCGAATGAGAACAGTATATAATGAAAATAATATATAATTAGTAAGCATAGTGAATCATTTTAAAAGAGGCAAATAAGTAACTGAGGCATAGACAGATAAAAAAGAATATGTTATTCACCTATTTATGTAAAAGTTAGTACAGATAATATTTTTATAAGGAGTTTGAGTAAGGGAACACAGAAAAACATATATGCAAGTAATGTTAAAAAGTTTGATGGCAATTAATAGAAATATAGATATTTTAATAAGGTATTGGAACATTAAGAAAGATTATAATACATAGTACGATAAATAATGGAACATAAATTTCTTATACAGGTCATAGACATCCATTTAAATAAATAAATTTATACTTTTATAATTAAAATGAAAATAAAGAAAAGCCTTATATTACTTTTGGACTTATAAGAAAGTTGAGTTTTATAGTTATGAGTGTCACAAATAATTTTGAATTTAAACACTGTTATGTACAGATAGTTATAAATAAATGTTATATGATATTACCAAATAATAGAAGATTCATTTGAAATTTGTTAAAGGATTTAGTAGATTAAAATAATTGTTTTGAGCACATTGATAAACATGTGAATTATCAGATTTTGTTTAATAAATATAAATTTTGATTCGAGTTGAAAATTTACATTTTTTAAAAGGGGCATATGTGCTGAGTAACAATATTGATGTTTGGCACTGTATATTTTTGAACAAGTTGGAAGGATTATTTAATTTTACTAATTTTTCTTTGTGACTGTTAAATTAAAATATTTAAACTAAAAAAGAACAGTTGTGTATACTTAAAATGTTATTTATTACAATAAAGATGTGTGCAGTCAATTATGAAAACAGTACTTGAAGGAGTTGTAGTGGACCAGGTTCTTGGTGGCAGTAATTTTCATTGGTATCTGAAAATGGAGATTTAAATATTATAATTTATGTAAAAATGTAGTTTGAAATCTTGTAAAACTTGTCTAATTAACAATAATGTAAAGTAAAATAATTTAATGTTGATTGTTGAAGTATGAAGGAAACAACTTGGTAAATAATTGCGCGGGTAAAGTTTGAATAAGCGGATCTGTCAAAATTGACATTTACAGAAAATTTTGATTAGTAATATTTTTTGAAGTACAAAGTCTTAGTAATTCATTATTATAAATTAATAGAGATTTAATAGAGAAGGTTTACTAAAGTTTGAAAAGCACTGAAACGTATTAATAAAGTTTTATAATACCATTTTGAACAAGAATTGTGAGAAAAGGAATTTAATTGGATGAAATTAGAAAACGGAAATATTGTCTTGGTGACGAAAAACAAACAAGAGGATTGAAAAATATTTTTTCAAGAAAGGCGCGTGTACTTTTCGGAAAATCACGATTATATTCCGAAAAGTATATCTTAAATTCACTAAAACCGCGAAAGTTGGTGCTAAAAGTGTTCTTTTCAGCATAGAAAATATTTATTTGATGATAGAATCAAAATATATTATAAAGAAGCATAAAATTATTCAATAATTTCATTATAATTTAATTAATTTGTATCCTGTATGAATAAAGAAGATATTATATAAGGAAAATAAATATTAAAAGATTACTTACCAAATATTAACCAAGTCCGAGCGGAATATTGAATTCATCAGTTGCACGTGAGTTCAAAGAGGGATTCCAGTTATCCAAGTCCAGTTTATTGTATAAAAACGAGAAGTTCCAACTAGTTAGAATCCCTGATGTCGTTCCAGTAAATGTTAAATTAATTAGAGGATCCGGTAACCCATATATATTTCCGAAGAGGTCTAGTTCAGTGTTAATTCGAAATAGAAGTGCAGCTGCATTTAAATCCAGAAGATATCCCGCAGTTTCGAGGACACAACAAGATACATCCTGTAAGATATAACCGAAGCAGTTCCAGATCCTGGAGGAAAACGAGGATACACCAAAAAGTCGTCCTAGGAGAGTTTCCAGAGAGTTACCAGTTGCACAGAACGAGTCCAGGAAGATCCTGTCAGAAAAAAAAGAAAACATAATTTAAACAAACCAGAGATAGAAGAAAAATATTAACAAGAGGTTGTATAATTTTTAAATAAGGGAAAATTTGAATTTATTTAATTGTATATCAAGTAAAAGTCATAAATATTATTTAGAATTGATTACTAGTATAAAACAGGTATAGAAATACGTTTTGTTAAAAGATTAAATCTCTATTTTCATAAAAAGATACAGAATATGCACATATATAAATGAATTGACATGACCTTGGTACTAAAACATACCTTCAACTTGTTTAATATTTTATAGACGAAGGTTATTTATAGAATTAAATTGCTTCGTATAATGCATGCTAAATTGAAAAAGATATATTGAATTGAATTTTGTACATACCTTTTGAGTAAATAACATTTGCTGACATCCTTCATATAACAATAAACATACAGGTGCGATTAGACAGGTTAACAATCTATGTACATGTCTTATAACTATTTTGGATGTATATTTTCGAATCAAGATTTTTATATTTGTTGTCATTAAACTAGTATTGTGATGAAATTCTTCTTTTTATTTGGTAAATTAGTAACATTGTATTAGACATTTTCATGACGAACATAGAAGCAGATAAGTCAATGACCTACAAGTAAACAAAAATAAAATAGCATTATAAAGTTTATAGTAAGAGGAAAAGTATACATACCGTACTATTGTTATCCTATAAGAGAGATAATTTATTAGCAGCAATATTCTCTTCATTATAAGAATAAGCATAACAAGATTGTTAGAAACATTTAAATTGTTATTTTTATGTAGCAGTGTATAACGGCAATTACCTAAGCGACATCTTTATAAAAGTAAATGAAATGCTAGTACTGCGCGGTTAAAAATAAAAACTAGTTACATTTATAGGAAAGTCATACAATAAAGAAGTGATGAATCGTAATTAATATTTGAAAGAGTTAGGAGATTAATATTTATTTCTAAATGCATTAAATAATATTATTATTATAAAAAAAAAGAATTAATTAAATTGATTAAGAATAAAACTGAGTAGTGTTTGGGCATAGATAAAAGAAATAAAGAAACCTATTATAGCATATGAGTACATTAATTTTGGTAAAAAAAAAAAAAATTTTAAAATATTATATACTGAGTGGTACATTATCATTATCATAGATTATAACCTGAGATTAATTGAGTAAATTTGAATGACTAGGTAAGAGAGGAGATATTATTAGCAATACAAATAGCAAGATTTGAGTAAATTAGGGTATATTATTTAGTATATGTGTTGCAAGTATATTATCCCCTCCACTAGTACAATATATATAAGTAAATATATATTAATTTTTATTGGACGATTTGTAGGTCGTTATACTAGTTTTAAATAATTTTTAAAACTCGCTAAATTGCAGTGTTTGAAAATTATAATTTTATAATTTTACCACTGACTATTAAATTAATTAGGTAATTTTTTTTAAAAATTACCGACACGGCTGGGATTCGAATGAATCCCAGCCGTGAATTAAAAGGTCAATAAAAATTTAATATCACATATATATAGCACATGGACGTTTAGTGCTTAATATATACATTCTCATTTTCCATCTGTTACTTGATATACATATATCAGTACGATTTAGAAATTCGAATTCAGACACCGACGGTAGCTCAGTTGGTAGAGCAACCGGCTAGTAATCGGTATGCCTGGGTTCGAATCCCAGCCGTGTCGGTAATTTTTAAAAAAAATTACCTAATTAATTTAATAGTCAGTGGTAAAATTATAAAATTATAATTTTCAAACACTGCAATTTAGCGAGTTTTAAAAATTATTTAAAACTAGTATAACGACCTACAAATCGTCCAATAAAAATTAATATATATTTACTTATATGAATTAAAAGGTCAATAAAAATTTAATATCACATATATATATATATATATATATATATATATATATATATATATATCTACATTGCTGTTTTCACACTGTCAAGCCGTAGGTGTTATTATTTTATATTGTAGTTGTAGCAAATTGCTTCTCCAACAAGACAATAATTTTGGAAACTTAGTAAAAACCACAGGTGTTCCGATATATAGCTCTCGTTCAATATATAATAATAATGACACTAGAGAATTTGTTTAATTTAGTTACTAAACATCATTTGAGAATGACCCCACAGAGTTGAAACTGGTCACGAAAAGTGCAAAAGTAAAAGGGTTAAAAACATAGTAATAAATGTGTTTCATATGTATTATTAGTCTATTGTTTGGATTACCACGAAGTAACATCAATTTTTTATTTTTAAATTTATAATAGGAATTGTTTGAAATGCACCGAGTTTTAAATGCCGTAAAACTATACGGGCTGAAAATAGTCTGCATTCTTAGCTCAAAGCTTTCTACAAACTCCTAGTTAAATAAAGCCAAAAAAAATTATTATTATTGGCATTGCTTTCGAGTTGATAACGATTATCAGAAAATATTTAAATCAGTAAAATAACATTTGAACGAACCCAGATTATACTTCTCATAATATTGGGGTGCGCATTTGTGTATTTGAAAATTTTAATAAAAAAATTGCTCAGCAGTGCTTAAAAAGTTAAATTCAAAAATCGATCAAACTTAATATATTTGTTCATTCCAAGTAAGCTATTAAAAAAGTGTGCTATGGTAATTTTACCATCTGCTTGACAACGTATGTTTTGTTGTTATGAAAATTGCTGTAGTATAATATACTTTATTGACGACTAAATAATAAAGTAGGTATTATATTAATCACTATTGGCTAATAATAGAACTCATAATACCCGGTGGGAATAATGAGCCATAACGTTACCATTATTCCCTGCATTCCGCCAATAAGAACATAACGTTACCAAAGTTGTTGTAGTAACGATAGACAAGTCCGCCATTTTACTAACTGTCAAATCGTCAAACGTCATATCGATATAGTAATCTAACATTTTAGTATAATTGTTTTGATTATTTTTAGTAATTTTCAGTTAGTCGTAGATAAGGTAGTATATACTTGCAATAATGACTATTATACCATCGAACCGAGTTACTCCCACGCCGCTTCATGGCTCGGTTGGTAAATTCGGTTCTCGGGAATAATAACAGTCATAATTAACTCGTTGTATAAACTACTATGATCGACGACTAAACAATAAAGTAGTTATTATATTAATCGCTATTGGTTAATAATTGGACTGACAATACCCAGAGTGAATAATGAAATGCGACCGGGGAATAATAAAACATAACGTTACCATTATTCCTTGCATTCCGCCAATAAGAACATAACGTTACCAACATTGTCGTAGTAACGATAGACAAGTTTGGCCATTTTACTAACTGTCTAACCGTCAAACGTCATATCGATATAGTAATCTGACATTTTCGTTTAAATATTTTTATTTTTTTTAATAATCTTCAGTTAGTCGTAGATAATGTAATGTATACTAACTCGCAATAATGACTATTATACCTTAGAGCCGAGTTACTCTCTCACAGCTTCACGGCTCGGTTCGTAAACTTGGCCCTCGGGAATAATAACTGTCATTATTGACTCGTTGTATAATAGTAGTTTACGAGTCAATAATCACAGTTATTATTCCCGAGAGCTGAATTTACGAACCGAGCCGCGTAAGCGGCGAGGGAGTAACTCAGCTCGAGGGAATAATAGTCATTATTGCGAGTTAGTATACACTACTTTATCGACGACTAACTGAAAATTACTGAAAAAATCAAAATAATTTAACGAAAATGTCAGATTACTATATCAATATGACGTTTGACGGTTAGAAAGTTAGTAAAATGGCCGGACTTGTCTATCGTTACTACGACAACGTTAGAAACGTTATGTTCTTATTGGCGCAATGCAGGGAATAATGGTAACGTTATGGCCCATTATTCCCTGGTCGCATTTCATTATTCCCTCCGGGTATTATGGGTGTTATTATTAGCTAATAGTGATTAATATAATACCTACTTTATTGTATAGTCGTCGATAAACTACTATTATTGACGCTAATATCTGTCAACGCAGACACGATTATATGACATTAAGCATAAATCGTTTGTCGCTGTCATGAAATGTTATAAATCATTTTACCTTTATTTTTTAAATTACGATTTTTTGCGGTTGGCGATAAAATTTTGTATACACCACGTCAATAAAGTACCTTTATCAAACTCGTCTTTTATTCGCCTCGCTTTGCTTGCGTGGCTCATAAACCAGAATCGTTTGATAAAGGATCACTTTACTGGCTTGGTACATAAATAACTATTTCTAAACGTATAAGCAAAAATATACAATATTAATGCGACTTTCTATAATTATTAAAATGTGGATAAAAAGTATCTTACAAAGTGTAAGTTTAATGTCTTGTTAGTAAAGTTTCGAAACAAGAAAATGTCTACTAATATTCTTACATTTATTGTGCTACAGGTATTGTATTTCATTGTATTTGATAGAAGTGAAATATAACTTGTTTGGTTTGTTCAAAGAAATACTCTTGCAAGTTCAGAAAAACCTAAAAGAAAGATATAAGATCGTAAGACCTCTATATCATGTCAAATTCTAATGTTCACTGGCATACTATAATATTTTCTAAAACAATAAAAGTGCCTCATTATTTTTATTTATGGCGTTCTTCTTTCAAATCGGCATACACTAGCAAATTACCCCGAAAAGAATACTTGTCTTCATAAAATGTAGCGTATAGTATTATACGTCCAAACTGTTTCGTATCTAGAAGTAAACTAGCTCCATAAGTTGCTAACTGCAGTCTCTGTTGGTACCCCTTTCTCATTATCCAGTTGACCATGTATGTATTACATAGTACTATTTATTTTATTGTGACTTAGTCCGTACTTATTGTTATTTGCCCTAGAATAATGACATTCGTAAAGTTTTATTTTTAATCAACAGATTAAAAATAAAACTTAATTATTAGCGACATCTGATTATGCGGCGAGGATGCAAGTCTGTAAAGTAGGTCAAAAAGCATTATTAAAGCACTAGGTGAACCATGAAGCAGGCTAGAAGGCAGCAGTTAAGTAAAATATTTGAAATCCGAAGCTCTTTATGTACTTATGGCATAGGAACAAATGGAATTTTTTGAACCCCGAGCATGTATTTATCACGTGAATAAGTTGTGACTCAATTACGTGATAAACACAACCCCGCTTTCTTAAAATACTCTTACAAAAAAAAATTACCATATTTTGCTATGACGAAGTTATTATCTCAATAAGGTGGACAGGTCAGAAGATGCGAAAGACATACATACATTCGTATACTACATCAAACACAGACAAATGTTTTCTCTTTATAATATTAGCCTAGCTGCTTTTAATTAATAAATAAAACTAGAAAAAATGCAATCTAACTGTTGGTTCAGACTAAATTTTGCTAAACTCTTTTCACAAACATGTTTACTGCAAATATATTTATTTATAACTAGGCAATGTATAAAAATGATTGTCTTGGATTTCTACACATACTGTATACCTTGAGTGACATTTCTTGTTAATAGGCAAAGAAATATTTATATCTTACGTCATTCCATCTTGTCGTGACACAATATCTATTAAAAAATGCTGTTATGGTATTAAAACGGAATTCTTTTACGATACAATAACGATACCAGGCAAGTTTTTTTGTAACTCACGGGCACCATGATGCAGTTAATGCAACGAACGAAGGTCAGAATTTAACATTTCGACGTAACCTGTTCAGCGTTCGATAATATTTTTAAGAGGCCTCTCTCTACATTTACACTTGATCGACCGCGTCTATTTTGATTTGAGTGTCAGACTCTTAGTGTTATGGTAATTATATCATTCAGATCTATATAAACAGCATTAGACTAGTATGTTAAAGCGTAAGTGACTGGTTTTTATCTATGGTTGATTATGTAAATAGTAGTACTATATTTAAAGGAGTCTAATAAAGGATTTGTTTAATTATTACTTGACAGAATAGAGACAACTACTTCAAATATAAATACAGAAATATATTATGTTTTCTATCGTGAATATCTCGTAAATATGCAAAAGTTTCATATTCCTATAAAAATCTAAATTAAGATAGATTAGATAAACACATTCTTACGAAATAGTTATTAGTAATATTTTATCTAAAGCAAATATGGATAATAACATATAATATTAATAACGATATTCCAGGTAAAATGACAACAAATAAATCGTAAATAATAAACTACACGTTTTGTACTAAAAAATAATTATAGAATACCAAAATAAACTAATGACAGGCAGATGAATTAACCACAGATATGGGGTACGTAATAATAACAATCACCATCACATATGTGTAGGTGTTAATTACTTGGGCGTCACATTTCCCATACAGTGGAGCCTATCTAGCGACCTAAGTAAATTATGGCGTGTTATATGTTCATCACAATAGATCACATTAATAGTACTAATGATAGACAGCATATGGCCGATAAGACAAATTAAATTAGTGCTTCTATTCCATTGAATGTATTATCTGTGGTTAGGGAAACATATGTCACAACTTCCAAAATTCACAATACACATCGTTGCGTATGAATATACCATATTCCTATACCCACTTCCATACGTGAGTGGGTACCTATATAACATCGAGTCGTCCTAAAGTTTAATATTGCTATGGCCTTATAGAGTCTGACGAAATAGTGAAATAAAAGACAGACCTAAGGAATAAATACAAAATATAATAGTGATAGTAATATTAGTAGATAGTAACATATCTAAGAATAAATTTAGTGTGTCGCATAAATTGCTTTTTTTTTTGTAGTGGTCGCACATCTAAAGCAAGTAATCGAAATTTAAATTAAATTAAATAAATTATTATAATAACTTACTCGGCTACTGTTGAAATGCCATTTGAAATTATAAGCTGAAACGTATGCAGATACATAATATACTCATTATAAAATTAAAAATTCGTTGCAAATTCAGTGCGAAAGTTTATGAGAGAGATTTTACATATACATACATAAAACCAAACATATTATTCATTACAAAAACAATAGAAATTCAGATATGCAAAACACAGAACAGTGTAAACCTTTTTTAGACCGAAATGTAATAAATCATATAAAAAGTTGGCCATGACAAATTTTAATATCCGGCGTTTAAAATGCATGTACGCCAGCATATCCCAAATGTTCAACCTTTTATTAAAATTCGTTAGTGAGATAATAAAATTTAAAAAACTATAAAACGCCAGGTATAAATAATACATAAACATTCATTTTTAACCTATGCGTTTTAAAATGAATTCCTCTCCGAAATTGGTATATTTACTTCATGACGCGACTGGCATGTGTTGCTATTCATTAGAATTGTTAATAATTGTAATACATATCTATATTTTAGTGTATTTTTATTGGGTAAATTATCATTATTTTCAATCGAAAATTTAGACAAATAATTTGCTCTTCTTCCTTTTATGTTATTGTACGTAAATAAGTATGTTGGAGTTTTTGGAGATGACCTCATTTTGATACCGAAAAAACGATTTTTAAAAATCTCTCTGCCTCTCTGTGTATGTGTCTCTATGAGGGACAACGATAGTGGCCAAACGGTAAAAGATATCAATTACAACACTTAATCTTTAAGGATATAATCGTCCACAGGAGACCGGAAGTAGCAGTTTACATCAGCGAAAAATGGAGTTTTAACATTTATAATTACACGAGAGCTTTATTTTTTCCGGATAAATTTTCAGTTTTTAACGAACATTTTTGTTGCTGGGTAACTGTACGATATAATTGCCTGACAAAACGACGAGTCCAAAGGACTAGTCATTTTATCGAGGAAGCAATTAATTTGTTGAGTTCAGTTACCATTTTGCAACTAAATTTGAGTTTAAAAATGGAAAATTTATCCGGAAATAAAAAGGAAGCTCGAATTTAATTCGCGGTAAGGTAATTTACTAAATGAGTAAACAATTACTGAAAAATTTATTAAGTACTAATCATATTATTTAAAAATACAATTATTAAAAACATAGTTCTTATACACTTTGTGGATTACTTACAATAAGTTTGCAGATTTTATGTCATAACAACACTTCACAACGAACACTATGATAATAAAGTAAACATATTGATGTCGGATCAACCAAAGACAGTACGCAAAGCTTACGGTTGCGTCGACTTTGACATTTCATTTTGAGAATGAGTTTGTTGATTTTATGACATAACAAGAAAACATAAATTGTTGTCAAGTCAACCAAAGGTAAACAACTTTTTTGCCGATTTAAAAGTTAAAGTAAACTTTTTCGCTGTCAAAGTGACAAAACAATTCCGACTTATGGTTCTTTTTACACGTGCACGAAATTACCAATATTATTTAATAGGTTTATATAAATTGCGACGGAATACATCACAAGTTTAGCAAATTTATAAACTGCAAAATCAAAGGGGATATATGCTGCAACATCCAAGAATTTTATAGATTGGCGGTCGACTTCTTCTTTTATTTTGAAAATGTAGTATGTATTTGTGTATTTAAGTGAATTAGCCAAGTAATACAAGTCGTTCTCACTATGGGCTTTCTATTACTTATGATATAGGCAATATAGCCGATAAAGAAAACCCACCTGGCACTTTTAATAATTGTACTAAAATTATTATTGCGAGAATTAATTGCCATTACGTTTAATAAATCTTGCTTAAAATATTGTATTGTTTTTCTCCGAAAGTTCTAATTAAAGTATACTACTCCATTCGCGGTAATGGCTATTACCCATTCGGAGTAAGTAAATGTTGTTATATGTCTTTCACATGTAAAATCAACTATAATAACTTCAGTTACTTTATAAACTCTTCTCTTTAGTAGATGTTTCCCAATATCTTCTTAGCCAAGTTTTGAAGTTTTCCAACCATATGAATTTTATTTGTGCTCCCCGCCAATAGACCACCAAGTTGAGGGTACTACTGTGTTAGTTAGCATCAAATCAAATAACGGAGTTCGACTGGACACCAAATGTACATCGACCATATCATAAGAAAGGCTGAGAGGATCATTGGGTCCCTCCCTGAACTCATCCTCAATTTCTGAAGCCATGCAGCCTAGAAACGGAAGGCACTATCCACTCCATCCTATTTCACGCGCTACCCGTATGGTACAACGTAGTTGAGAATAAAAGGGTTGGTTAGGAAACTGATTAGAATCAGAGGTTATTGGGCATCACGGTGGCGGTAAGAATAGGAGTCATTACGGGGTTACAACCAGTAGAGCTTCTAATTGAAGAAAATCGAGATGGTTAATTAGGAATATCGAAGATATTAGCAATATCTAATCGCATCTGCAATTGGCAGGAGAAATAGCGAGCTGGAATATACAAATGATGTGGGTGGAAAAACCGTATGGAGATCTCGCTTACTTTATGACACAGGCGTTATCGACCCAATGATGTTTCCGTAAATGTCTTTATGACAAAGCGAGATGTGCGACATGACAGTGCAACTGCTGTAGTGAAACTGATTATACTGAGCATACACTTAGCAATACAGGAGGAAATATAAGAATATATAATATATGGAGGAAGCTGGGAAGACTTCTGATTGCCACAACATGAAAGTGGAAATATGCTTAGAGAGTCCGTGTAATCATCGAGAAGAAAAAGAATAAACAGAGACGGCAAGGAGACACAATAATAATGTAAGAACAAGATACAAGGACAGCTAATTTTACTAAAGAAATGATCAAAAGCGGGAGGTCTTTTGGTCAGTAAGTATCTAGGGCACCCAGCACCATGCACTTAAACTTTATTTGTTTGGGAGTCTTGTGCGTCCTTCTGATAAAAATATCCTCTAGACATTGATTAGAAGTTACTAGTGATAACTAATACTCTCCAATTCTTGAGATACCGATATGATATGGAGCGTGGTTGATAAGGTAGCTGCATAACGGATGAATATAATTACCAATATATTCTTTCCTATCTGAATTTTATCATTCTTAGATCATTATCTTGGTCCTCTTCCAGATGTGTCACAAATATCCGTCTATTGCGATATTTTCTACGTCTTTATAATTATACGTATTGCTATGATATTAGTACAATCGTTCTAGGGTTGCCGCGATATAGCTCAGAAAACAAAATTCTCTCTCTCTCAGGTTCCCTCGGCGAAAGTGTACAATGTTCACGTCAGGAATCGTGATCTTAGGAAACAGTATAAAAAAACAACAAATTACTTGAAGACAAAAAATGAAGTAATTATTTAATTATCTTTTCTAAAATTTTTTATAAAATTGAAAAACGGATCAGATATAATTATTTATTATAAAAAAACAAAAAAAAAAAACTTTAATTAACAATTTCTCAAGAAAAAACCCTACCCACTAATTGACCAGATAGGATAAAAAAAACTTGTACTGACAAACGCGACAAAATTTACCTTATTAATTACTGAAAATAATTCACAAAGTCCATACAAAATAATAATTACTTAAAATGAATAAATAAAATACCTATAATTAAAATACATCAAATTATAGCAAACTGATACAGTAAAGAAAATTATCTAATTTAATAGCTTCTCAAAAAATATAAAATATTTTCAAACACGTGCTGGAAAAAACAAAATGAAGGATACAAGTCTACTTTTACAATATTAAAATTTTCTCTTATTATAATAAAGAATGCATTCTCTTTCTTAAAAGTAAATACTTAACTTGTATAACAGCAATAAAACTAATACACAAACTTGATTAAATCTCGGCTCCTTAAAATCAAATGAAAATTATAACAATTTTTATTCAAACATAATATATCTCTAATAAAAGAACTGCATTTAACGGGAGGCCAAGATCTAATGTCCTTCAACATTAAAACCACGGCCAGTGAAAGTCACGCATCCCTTCCACATTAAAATAAAATTCGCACATCTATACTATATTAAAATATCAAGTTAAGGAACGTAAATAATCTTTCAGGTATCTTCTCGTTTAAATTCATATAACAACAAAATAAATATTAATATACACAGATTACCAAAAGACTACTATACCTCCCAAATTCTTAAACAGAAACCAAAATACAGTGTGTACCAATACATTTGCCCCACAGAAAAATAAATTTGAAATAAATCAATTTATTTAATTTTACTCATCCATAATATATAAAAAAACCATAGCAGTATGTACATAGAATACTTTTGTCCTTTGAATGCCAAGAAGTTCTACAAATAAATTACATACATTATTATTATCATATTATTATTATTACCTTGAATTTTGTTGCTGCATAATCAGGTATTAATATTATCTATTTTTACGTAAATTTACATAAATTTATTTATTATTGCTATTAAATGAAAAAGCAATTATTACTTCTTGTAACTTCTTTATATTCATAACAAAGTAATAGATTTTACATTCCCAAATAGTACGATAAGCATAAGTTAAGCGTCACTTGTTTACGAAAATTCACAATGAGCTTCTTTATAATTTTCCTTTTGTTTTGCATTTGGAAAATAATTAGTTGCTTATACTATACTTAATAAATAATTTTCCTCGTCTAAACAGTGATGTAAATTAAATAGGTACCTAATTGAAAAATCTTGTCGTAAAGACACGAAAATAAACATATCTTTTGACTAAATTAACCTTGACATAATAACTATCCGTTATAATCACACAAGTATCATTAACGATAATAGGCAATTAATTTAAAAAGAACGTTTTGATTAACTGGTTACAGCAGTCAGTTGTGCAACAACTTGCTTAAATTAAACAACGAAACTATGTGCAAAGAGTACGGCACGGGTTTACGATTAGGCAACAGGTTTTTTCTTCTTAATGAGTAGTTCTCGGAAAATTAACGAAACTACAACAGCAATGGCTTCTACATCAACACGCAAGTTCGTCTTGCACAATTTAACCTAAGTATACACTACTGTGATGCGAACCTATGTTGTAATTAAATGTAAAAATTCACGGAGGTAGAGATATTGCGGTGGCAGGATTCCCCTTGTTCTCCGATGGCGTGTAATAACGTAGAAGTAAATCTAATGAGTTCCACTGAACTCTGTTAAAGCAATTTCTAAACTACATATTTTTCCCGGTAGCGCTCACTTAGAAAGATTTATTTAAGATTTTGGAAAGTATGTTAATGAAGTGTTTAGTTAGAAGAGTATTTCTGCAAAATTCATATACAAAAACAAAATACCGGCATTATTTATAGTTAAAGCTTGCAAATATACCATCTTTCAATAAAATCCGACTTGTCATCAAATTGAAACTTGGGAGTTACCAATAGGACATCAAACTAATTAAAATTTATTATTTTCATTATATAGTTTGATAGGTATTTATCCAAATATCATATTTTAGTACATACATATTACATTTATAATTAATTGGACAGAATTTTATTAGGCTACAGCAGTAGAAATTTTAAATTATATTAAAAATTATTGCATGCTAAATTCGGCGAAAATGTTTTAACGACAATGACATTTATAAATATATACAGCGTGTCCCAGGATTGATGTTACAAGAGGTGTGCGGAACTAAAAATCTTTGAATCTCAATTTCATCTTTTATAAGTAAGCCCTGCTTGATTTGAAACTTATTTTTAGTATAGTTTCGAGTTTGTGAAATGACGTAGGTCTTGACAGTTGAGCAAGATTTACTTCCGTTTCAAGTAAAGTACCTTTCTCGTTCGCAGTATACTAAAATATTACTAAGAAAAGTTGTTCAGAATGACAAACTGTGGCCCTATACAAAATTTCAGGAAAATCTACCTACTTTGATTAGATAGTTATTTTTTAGATTCACCAAAATGAAATTATATTTATTCAAAAATTAATTGTACAAAATGTAATAATTGTAAGATTGATTGTAGAGTAATACTATTATTACATTTTGTACACTTAATTTGTGAATAAATATACATTTTTTTTGTTGAATCTAAAAAATAACGATTTAATCAAAGTAGGTAGATCTTCCTGAAATTTTGTATAGGACCATAGTTTGTCATTCTGAACAACTTTTCTTAGTAATATTTTAGAATACTATGAACGAGAAAGGTACTTTACCTGAAACGGAAATAGATCTTGCTCAACTGTCAAGACCTACGTGATTTCACAAACTGGAAACTATACCAAAAATAAGTTTCAAACCAAGCAGGGCTTACTTACAAAAGATCAAATTCAAATTCAAAGATTTTTAGTTCCTCACACCTCTTGTAACATCAATCCTGGAACACGCTGTATATACCGTGCACCTTTTTAACGTGGATTTTGCTAAAAATTCTTCCCCATGTTAACTTTTCTTGCGGATCCAATTTGAAAGAAATTAGTATTTCATTTAATATATCAAACATTGTATTTTTTCGTTTTCAGTTGAAATTAGTTCGCACAAAATTGAGTGACGAAATCAAGGTAGCATAAGGATTTTATACTACATGACAAGCGAAGTGACAAGTAAATTTACGAAAAAAATGTGTACGCAGTTGCAGAACGAGTGGAAATTGTTACGGCATGTATCTAAGGAATGTTCTGCAGAGAGATTGTTGATAACTTTACTGCAGCATATCCTGATCGGCCAGTTTGAAGTGTTTCGACAGTGTCTCGAATTTACAATGAATTTCGGAGCACAGGCTGCGTAAATTGTGAGCACAGGAAACGTATTAGATATCCATCAGCCGTTACATAAAAACCCAAAATGAACATTAGTTTGATGGTGGAAAACGAGGGCTTCACAAGTTTAAATATGCAGTTACAAATTTCAAGAAGCGGTTGCCATAAAGCGTTGAATACCAAAAAGTACAAATCTTATAACATTAAAAACGTTCACAAATTGTTACCAACCGACTTCTTCCCAAGAATGGAACTTTCTCAATTTTGGATGGAAAGAGTAAATAATGATCCAAACCTGTTAACAAAAATTCTGTTTTCTGATGAGTGTACAAATGCTCTGGATGGAACGGTACACAAGCAAATCAAAACAATTTGGGCACGACAATATCCTTACAAGATTCGAGAGGATAATACGCAGTGACTTCAAAATGTTTGGGTGGGAATAGTGGGGCCATTTTTGTATCGACGGGAATTTAAATCAACAGAAATATTTATATTTGCTTCAGATGGAAATAGGCTCCCGTCTGGATGAGTTGCGAGCTAATGAGGAAATAATATTCCAACAAGACGGAGCACTAGCTCATAGTGCTGTCGCAATCACCATATTCTTGAATCAAAGGTTCTCCAATACTTGGAGTGGGCGAAGGGGACCATTTACATGGCCCGCCAGAAGCCCTGACCTTAGCCCACTCGATTTTTTTGAAGTGTAAACTTCTTTGGGCGCGTTGCGCTGATTGTAGGCACTGAACAAGACTGACCGTCACGCTCGGATATGTAACGCTCGTTCGAGTAATGTCGGCTCGAGTGGACTAAGGGAACAAGATAAATATATCATATAAATTGAAATTTAAATGAATAAATGAAATCATGTCCCAGAGCAGATGTAAACCGGAGCCGCCTGGGTGAGAGGCCGGCACGTAACCATTAGACCAAGCGCGGGGATGGTAAGCGAGTATTCATATCGTCTATTTATATATATACATACGTCCAACCGACCGTCACATGGGAGAGCATGAGGCATCAGTCGTATAATACGTTACTGAATATTATACGCGTGTGTACATGTATAAATGTAATAAATGTGCGAATACGTTACTGAATATTATACGCGCGTATTTCGTATTATTAACCTCGCCTTGATGAAGTATGCACTTCTGCTGTGTGGTCTTAAGCACACCAATTTTCTTGTTTTGTAGGGTCATGTATCAAATAAAATGCACGACAATGTCCGAGAGAAACCTGAAAACTTGGAAAAGCTGAGAGGAAGAATGAGAGACGCTTGCAATTCCATTACAGTGCGACAATTGCAAAACACTCGTAGAAATTTCTACGATCGGTTAGGATATTGTGCCGAAGGCAAACATTTCGAAAATTTTCTTTAAATTATTTTTATTTTCACTAATTCAGTAAATTATTCCCCATTGTGTAAAATTGAATTTATTTTTATTATTTATACGGCAACGCTAACATTAGGTAAAACTTTTAGCACGCAAATCCCTATGTTCCGCGTTAAAAAAGACACTGTATATGCATCTGAAGAGTTATATGAAGATAAAAAATTATAACATTGTGTTTTTCTTCTTCTGAGTAATTTATTTTGAAAATTATCGCAATAATAATTATCACATCACTATTATATTATTATTAAGTGATGATAGGGATCGGCAGTCAAGGGTACATTTCAGAACTGAACTTATATCAATAATATAATTCGAAATCTAGCACAGTAATTGTGATGATGTCACTATTATTGTGTCCAATTTCAAATGATGATATCACTCATTACAAGTGATGCTAGAGATCGGCTCAGGGGTACATTTCCGGACTCGACTTAATTGAATAATGTAATTCGAAATCAAGTAGAATAATAGTGATGATATCACTATTGCTGTGACCAATTTCGAATGATGATATCACTCATTACGAGTGATGATAAGGATCGCCAGCCAGGGTTACAGTGCAGGACTGGTCTTAAATGAATAATGTAATTCGAAGTCGAGTACAATAATAGTGATGATATCACTATTGCTGTGACCAATTTCAAATGACGATATCACTCATTAAGAGTCATGGTAAGGACCGCCAGCCACGGTTACATTGTAGAAATATGTTTTGTTGGGTATCCTAATTAAGCAAATAGTGAAACTGTATTTCTTGAGCAAAAATATTATATTATACGAGGTATGTCTCAGAAGTAATGAGAATGAATTTTTTACGCTATATGTGGCAACGACTGCAGCTGACTGGAGTCGACTACATGTGAGTGGAATGTCTAAGAACGCAACCATAATAGGCGCAGCCCACTAAATCTAGTGTTAGTCGCATAAGCCCCACGTATTTACCGTTAAGTTCCAATACCACGTTACATGTAAAATGCAGGCAAATATCAAGCAGCAATATGCAATTAAATTTTGCGTTAAAAAAGGGAACTGCTTCAGAGATACTAAAAATGGTAAGAACAACATATGGAGATATTACGTTGTCGTCAGCACAAGTTTTCAGATGGTACAAGACTTTCAAAGATTTCCGCGAAACCATCGAAGATGACCATTGCTCCGGACTGCCGTCCACGTCAAATACCGATGAAAGCGTGGCGAATGTGTGTTCTGCGTTAGCACACGGTTGACACTCAGGTTGATGGCACATGAGGTCGGTATGAGTAAGGACACTGTTTATCGGATTGTGACAAAGGAAAATTTGTGCAAAGCTGGTGCCCAAGAACTTGGCTGATGAACAAAAAGAAAATCTCTTCTCCATTAGTCAGCAATTGCGGGGTCGCTTAACAAACCAACCCAACTTCATGCACAGAGTGATAACAGGTGACAAGACATGGGTATTTGAATATGATCCAGAAGCGACAAAGCGCTGACTGTCACACACCTGCATCACCGCGGCCGAAGGAAGCTCAATGAGCAAATCCTGAATCAAGTCGATGCTTATCATCTACTTTGATTCGCGTGGAATTGTCCACAAAGAATTCGTACCGCCGGGCCAGACAGTGAATCAAACTCTTTATCGCAACTTCCTTGAACGTTTTCGGCAAAGAGTTCTGCGTGTGCGGCCTGACATTGCCAGCTCGTGGATCCTGCATTACGATAATGCCCCCTGTCACAGCTCATTGTCGGTTGGACAATTTTTGGCAGAGAAAAATATTCTAGTACTCCCACACCCGCCCTGCATTCCAAACATGGCTCCATGTGATTTTTTTCTTGTTACAACGCTTAAGCGATAATTGAAATGTTCCCATTACGGAACAATAACCAACATCCAAACAGTCACGACACAGGTTCTAAACAGCCTAACAAAACAAGACTTCCAGAATTGTTAACAGGCATGGAAAACTCACTAAAGACGCTGTGTGCATTCCCAAGGGACATACTTTGAAGGGAAAAATATTAATTTGTAGATACATTCAATAAAACTTCTGAAAACTAATCATTCTCATTAATTCTGAGACACACCTCGTATTATACAATGGCGAAATGTTCGTTTTCAATTATAACAATTATAATATAGAAAAAATCTTCTAAATGTTTTCTGATAAAATGCTTCTATTTTTATGCATCATATCTATCATAATCGCCATCAAAGCCATCATATACATCTTGATATATGTATTAATATATTTTATCGCATTTGTCCGCGAATATAACATATCGGAGTGGACGAATAAATGACACAAAACACGAAACAAAACAGCCGCTTCCTATACGATTTATCAGAAGCGACAGTGGATCAACAGGAAAAAATACATAAATCAAGCGCATCTCGACTCAGGCATCGGCCGTATGCCGACGTACACGCAATTCCCATAAAAAAGAATGAAAGCAAAAAAAAAACGACAAGGAAAACGAAAATAACCGAAAGCTGTCGACAGCTATGCTTTGGGAGACGTTATGCTTGATGAGTATCTTATTTAAATTAATGATTGTTGTAATATATTATTTATGAGGGTGAAGTTTTATGGCGAAGCAATAAATATGTATATATTTTAGGGTGAGATTGGTGGAAAGATTTTGATGACTCGACTCGAAACAAACTACTATCTGAAATTCGTATCATGGATTATCTTTATGTTTAAATATAACGAATGTTTTTTAATAGCAAGTATGCGGGTACTTAAAATTTTATCAAATAGAATTGTGGAAAGAAGATTATCCAACTAAGAAAGATGTAATTTTAGTGAATCATGCCAACGATCTTTAAAAATTGTATGAAAACATGTTTGCCACTTTGAATACTTTACTATACTATACTTATACGTATATTTTTTCTAAGCTATAATCAAGCAACTGCTGTAGCTAAAAAGTTGAGCAAAACGGATTTTCGTGCTTCTGAATTCAAAAATACTATCAAGAAGTCAAAATACAAGCATTGCCAAGCATATCGCTGATCCGCTGCCCTACATTTTCAACTTAATAATCAAATAAGCAAAGTTCTCCGAGGTTTGGAAGGTGTCCCGCATCTGCCCGATACATAAGACTGGTGATCCCTCTGATATCAAAAACTATAGGCCAATCTCAATTTTGTGTAATTTTTCTAAGATTTTTGAGAGCATTATTTATAGAAGTATTTACAGCTCTGTTAAATCGGTGATATCAACCCAGCAGCATGGTTTTGTGGAGAGGCGCTCTGTCATCTCTAATTTGTGCTGCTTCACCCAATACGCGTCTGAAGTTCTAGATGACCAGGGTCAGGTGGATGTTATATACAAGAACTTCCAAAAGGCATTTGATCAGATCGATCACTATGCTCTTCTGAATAAATTGTTAAGAGTGGGATTTTCCCCATCTCTTATAATGCTTTTTCAGTCCTATCTGACGGAAAGAAAACAATTTGTCGAATACCGAGGTACTGGGTCAGCGGTATTTACCCTTGCATCTGGAGTCCCCCAGGGATCTAACCTGGGTCCACTCTTGTTCTTAATTTTTATTAACGACATTGTAGATTCCCTGGATTGTAATGCACTATTATTTGCTGATGATTTGAAAATATATTGTAGTGTAGAGTCAATAAATGATTGCCACAGACTGCAGCATGATCTAGACAGCATAAATGCTTGGTGCCAAAGCAATTTTTTAAAGCTTAATATCAATAAGTGTAAAGTTGTGACTTTTACTAGGAAACACAATGCTGTTACATACGATTATTCAATAAACAATACTACTCTGAAACGCTGCAATAGTATAAAGGATTTGGGCATATATTTCTACGGGGCTTTCTTTTGTATGTCATATTAATGAAATGATCGGCAGCGCATATAGATTGTATGGTTTTATATATAGAAATTGTAGAAACTTCACTAACACCAACTGCCTAATTTTATTATATAACTCATATGTGAGATCTAAACTTGAGTACGGATCACTAGTCCGGTGCCCCATCTATGCTGCACATTCTAATATTATTGAGAACGTCCAGCGTAGATTTCTGAAATACTTAGTGTTTATGTAGGATGGTGTTTATCCTCCTAGAGGATATGATCATCTTGCACTGCTCAGTAGATTTAGCTTCGTCTCACTTGCCACTAGGCGTAACATAGCAAGTGTAATATTATTATATGGCTTAATTCATAACAGTATTGACTGCCCGTGGCTTCTGGGTAAATTGGGATTTCTTCTACCACGCTTGTCTTCGCGGAGTCATTTTACTTTCTACATTCCTACTCCGAGAACTAACTTGATGTGTCAATCGCCTATATCAATTATGTGTAGCAATTTTAATGTTGTTAGCCACTTGTGTGATGTATGTTCTGATCCAATTCATGTAATTAACGATATTGTTGGAACATGCTGTGCTAGTATCTAGCTTGTGGGTGTATGGTTGTATGCGTGCATATATAGCTGTAATGGTGTGCGTATACTTTTTCATGCACACTTGGGTATAAATTTAGTTATGTACCTTAGATTAATTTAATTTGTGTTCAACTTGTCTACTATTTCTTGTACTTTCCCTGTGCTTGGGTGTATCCTGTTGGGAAATAAATTATATTATTATTATTATATTATTATTATATTAATAATACTACATACTGCGATTATGGAAAGGGTTTCTGTTTAATTGAAACATTTTGATAGTTTCTAATATTTCTAAAGGAGAAACAAATAGAGTTTTGTATACACAAACTCATTCACAAGTACCTCAAGTTTATAAATTTCTTACGCAATTCCACTCTGCACTCTTTCTAAAGGGTAATAGAATAACCGCCAAGTTGGTTGATACTGCCGTTTAATGCCCAAAATAGATGAGGCGACCTCAAATACGAGATATTGCGTTAATTGAACTTAATATTACCTCTCCGATTGAACAGTCTTCAAATTAGACGATTAGTGATACCATATTCTAGATATGTTGTTTGCAATTTCCTTGTTTAGTTGACAAAACTTTGCCGAATTAAATTGCGCTGATGATTTCAGACTAACATAGGTCGTGTTTTTATAAATTGTAGATATTGCGTATTATATACTGTATGACAAAAAAAACGAATCACCATACAAACGTGATTATGTTTTAATAAAATTTTGTGCAGACGTTCATGGTGTTGAAAGTAATATACCTGTCATTTAGTGTATTGAAATACCAAAAGTTCGACGACAGCCGAATTATCGCCAGCTAAGCGATTTTGAAAGGGGTCGCATCATTGGACTACATTAGGCAGGTATTGATTGCATTTCGTGAAATCGCCATGCAGATGCAAAAAAGTGTTGCAACAGTTATTCATTGTTGGAGAGATTGGTCTGAAGAGGGGAGGCAGCATCGCAGAAAAGGTTCTGGACGACGTAGAGGAATCACAGAACGAGAAGATAAGAGGCTAAGATTGCTTGCCGTTAGAGATCGGTGTAGTAACTCAAGATCTATAGGAAATGTTTTTTCGGCAGAGACAAACCACAGAATAACAATGCGTACAATATATCGACGTATTCGTTTGTTTGGATTGATTTCCTATTGTACAAGATTAATACTGCCTCTCACTAATCAACATCGTACCCTTATATTAGAATGGTGTAATGTACGGGCACATTGGAATTAAGAGTGGAACAGTATCGTCTTTTCGGACGAATCTCGCTTTTGTTTGTGGGCCCATGATGGTCGTAGACGAGTTAGGCGTCGACGAGGTGAAAGACGGTTTTAAAATTTTGCTGTAGAACGTGAGACGTTACAGCTCTTACTAAAGGATTGATGGTATGGGGTGGAATTAGCATAGGAAGTAGGACTCTTGTAGTATTCCTTCGAGGCCACTTAAATGCTCAAATGTGCATTAACGAAGTTCTGGAACCAATTGCTTTACCATATATTCGAGGGCTAAACAATGCCACATTGCAGTAAGACAATGCCCGTCCTCATGTAGCAGCAGTTACTCTACGATTCCTACAAGACGCCAACATCAATATTCTTCATTGGCCTACACGATCGTCAGGTCTGTCGCCCATAGGGATGTGATGGGTCGCAGGCTTGGTATGTTACCTCACCCTCCTATGAACATACAACAGCTACATGATGCCCTACAATTTGCTTGGAATTAGCTTCCACAAGAATCCATAGATCAACTAATTCGAAGCATGCCTAGGCGAATAGCAGAATGTATTCGGTTAAGTGGAACATCTAATCATTATTGAATTTTCATTATAACAAGTGCGATTTCTGCAATTAAACTTTAATCGTTTGTTACCCTCAACACCCTAAATATCCGTGAAAAATTTGGCTAAGAAATAAAAACGTTTACAGGGTGATTCGTTTTTTTTTTGTCATGCAGTATATAACAGGAAGGATTTTTAAATACTTAATTTCAATGAATTACTAAAGAAACGCAGTGACTTCACTTTTACGAAATAAACACTTTGTGATTTAGGTTATAATGGTTATCATCCAACAGAGAATCTCATATTATAGGACAAAAATACATAGAAAATATAACAAGTATATTTAATTATTTAAAACTACTTGATTCTTAAAACTTACCCACAGCTAACATGGACACCAAGAAGTAAAATAACGAAAAATAAAAAAAAATCTGTTCTTTGTATCAACATTGAAGCACCTGACGTTGAATGTATAACACATTTTTATGTAGGTGATCTCGGAACTTAATAGTTTAATTTACTCAATAATTCAGAAGCATTGCACTATTATGAACTATGTTAAACAAAATACGAGTTCTGGACCATTCACTACGTTTTGCCATGACTCCATCCCAAAAGGTTGTAATATAAGTTTGCAAGAAAAACCTCGGACAGGATTGTAATAATTTACTTCAAAATTTGACGAACCTCATCTACGCTATTTCAACTAATCAGACCTGATTAATATAAATAGGGGACCAAATAAGGGAAGAATTCTCGAGTTTTTGAACGTACAAAGGAATAGTAAATATGTAAAATGGAATCGGTCGATGCAAAATTTCGTATAGTTCTTATCAGAAATACTAATATATTTAATGCAGAGGAAGTAATCTATGAAATCTAGTTCCAAAAGGTAAGCTTCGAAACAAACGTTAATCCCAGATCTCTTACAGAATCGCATCTACTTAGTAATAGATCATCAAACCGGTATTTAGCCGAACATGTTTTCTTATGAACGCCAAGATCTGACATTTGGCTATATTCATTTGCGACTTATTGTTATCACGGCAATGTTGTACGACTCTGTGACTGAAGAAATTCGCAATTGTCAATGAAATAAACACTCAGGAAAACTTATAAATCCTCTGCGAAAAGCAATTTTTCGCACTGTAACTGATCACATATTATATCATTAACAGAAATTAAGAAAAGTAAGGGGCCCAGGTTAGTTCCCTGTTGTAAATCCGACAGTGGCACAAAAATCCTAGTCATGGTCCAAATAATTAACAACGTGCTTACGATCGGTAAAGTATGATTCAAAAAGTCTTACAAGTTAAGTACAAAGACGATTTTTGGAAAATTTATCAACAATTTATGGACAACTGGTAAGCAATCTTCGCAAAGGGCAATTTTCAAATTATTTTTAATAATATGTTGTTTATATTTTCTCATTAGAGATGTTACTTCATTTAACAATTTATACTATGCTTTTTAGTACACAAACTGGTGTAAATTTAAGGCGAGACCACCCTTCAAAAGTGTGCCATACAAAGACCAACATATGCTCTTCTAAGCTTCTTTCAATGGCATCTTCTCCTTACCTCGATTTATTAGAATTTTATTAATAATTAAAATATTGTTCCTTTTTGATCTTGATCTTATAATATAGGCGTTATTCTTACAGTTTGATTTACCACAATTAAGTTAACAATAATCACCTATTTATATATAGCAAATAATCACTTTTACTAGTATTCGTTTTAAATGTAACAATTCACTTTGAATATACACTTATATCAATAAAATAATAACTCATTCAGAACAAAAAAAAAATTATTTTACATATCAAATTTGTCATTCCATAGAATTCATCTAACTGTTGCATTATCTAAATCTAAATTATTATGAATCCTGTCGCTGAACATACATAATATTATTTATAATACGTTTGCGACCTCGTTTGATATATATAGTTATATTAATCGTTTATTGACAAAAAGTAACAACTTTATCCGATTTTATCTACCCAAATATGCGATTGTTTACGTTAAAAGTTATATTTGTGAGTTTGATATTCAAATAAATAAAACAAATATTATCGATGAACTGTGATCGCTTAATCTACTTTTTTCATTATGTTTGCGCTTGCCAGTGCAATTATTCGTAACGGATTTTGTTACTAATTGGTTTATCGATGCAAACACGATTTCAGTGAATACAATAATTATAATAAAATAATTTTAAAGGATAATTCTAAGCGCAATGCTTTTTATCATTTTCGCAGCAACATGATTATGTAACTTTAATAAACTTCTATTATTTGTATACATGTAACACATATGTAGATTATCTTTTGAAATTAGTAATACAGCTTTGCCAATTCTAAATTAAATTTCAGCAAAAAGTGTCAGATATACAGTATGATACAAATTCGATGTTTGCAAGATCTCTTGTAAAAGAAATCTTGTTCTTCTTCCAAATGGTTGATTTTAAGCTTTTGCTCAATTTCTGTTGAACAAAAAACCTTTTATTAGCAATATCTTTTCAAAGATTAACAAATTCTTTTACAATGTTGAACTCATTTTTGTCAGTTATCAAGAATGGTATAGTTTTCGAACTCTCTGTGTCAGGAATTTCAAATTTTTTCTCCTCAGACGTCAATATGTGTTATTCTCATCTTCATCAGTTCATCAGTCCTACATGCTCCGTGGCCTTTAACAAATAAATCTATATTGGTTTTATTTCTTGGTATGAGGCCTCTTCTAAATAATGTGAAATAAATACTCAGTCGTTAACATTTCGATATTTTTTTATGTCTTCAATAGAATTATTTAAAATTGGTTAGGTTCTAATTGTAGATATAAAATAATTTTTGAAGTGAAAACTTCTTGATGCATTGATTGTTGGGCACTGAACGAGACTGAGCCGTCACGCTCGGAATGTAACGCTCGTTCAGGTAAAGTCGGCTCGAGTCGAGTCGACTAAGGGAGCGAGAGAGATATAATTAACGCGTCTCTGCCGGTCTCTGCTATACTCGCTCCTCGACAGTTTCACGCTCGGCTTTGTATTATAACACTAACTAGCGGTATTTAATTTCAACTAAATTGAAATTTAGAATAAATACGCGAAATATTGTGTTTTTATTTTCTGAAAAATTCTTGTCCGCGTGCAGATGCGATCCCGAGCCGTCCGGGTATGAAGCCGGCACGTTACCATTAGACCAGCGCGGGTACTCGTATTAGAATTATCATATCGTCTATTTGTATATATAAATGCGTACGTATGAATTTTTGAAGGGAAAACTTGATCAGACCGAGCGAAATGTACTAGAATAATGTATACACAATAATAATAAATATATATTTCTTAAATGTAATATAGAACGAAAATGGATAATGGAAAAAGGAAATGTAAATGAATATAGAACCAAAAAAAAGTTGTATTTCGTATTATTAACCTCGCCTTGATGAAGTTTTCACTTCTGCCGTGTGGTCTTAAGAACACCCATTTTTTTTTAAATAATAAATATCATTAAAAATTATTGACACATTGTTCTTATTATTCTGTCAGTAATATTTAATGGCATTTATTATTTAAAAAAATATATATTTAGAAGTAGTACCGAATCTATTTTAAATAATTCTGATAACGACATATTAAAAAATATCGACACGTTAACGACTCAGTAATTATTCCTCATTATTTAGAAGAAGAAATAAAACATATTTAAATTATATATAGGCAGGTATTTATAGGTATATAGGTAGGTATTATAGCATCAAATTAAACACGGTGGCCCCCCTTTCATTAAATTAGAGTTTACGTCTGCGATAACAGGTCGAACATCGTTCTATTTAATTGCTTGTGCACCAAAGCCGATGGATTAGATTGCAGAACATTTACTAAAACATTTCAATTTTAGCTAAAATGATTAGACACAGGAAATATTCCCTTAAAACAGTAATCGAGGTATTTTATTATATACAGAAGTACAACTGAATAATAGTAATTAAAAGGTATATATATAATATTTATTAGCCTAATTAAATTGTAATAAACTACCGCTTATGTACCTACCATAATGTTTTCCTATTGCTTTATATTCCCGTGCTACCCCTTCATACTGTTGTTGACAAGTCTTGAATAAACATGACTAGTGTTTATATTGAAAACAAACTCGACCCTTAAAAACGTCTAACACAAATCTTGAAAAAATAAATATTTCTGTCAAAAATATGTTAGGGTATGACCGAATTTTAACTTCGCAACCATTCCCTAGTGGAACATGTGTTTGTAGGATTATTAACTGCAGCTGCAGTCATAACATTTTAAAGTTACAGTATTAAATAGATTCTGTAAATAAAAATCATGTTTTATTAATTTCATTTGAAATTTTATTGTGAATAATATGTCTTGGAAAACATGATAATTAAATTTATAAATAATCTACCGTGTATAAAAATAAAATAAATGTAAAGAGCAGATTCTGTAACGTCAGCGTCATTTCTACTCAAAAATGTTGAGCAGCAAATTCCAGTGCTGTAATGCTTTAAATATATTTCCGATAATATAGTAGCACAATTTAATTAAATAAACATTATAAGTTGCTCAAACTGCATCTTAATTTAATGTGTGGTACTGCATATAATAAATATATTCGATTGAGATATTTGAGGATACAGTTATATTGATTGGGTAGGTAACGAAAAATATGCATTTTATATAGCAACCATATCATGAATAGTGTTTTTCCATATTGGTATATTTTAGGTCCTGATCCAAAAATTTCAAAAAGTCACAATATACGTAAGAATCTTAGAAGAGAAATGTTAAGCTTTTAATATCCCCTTTTTGAAATAATAAAATTAATTGTTAGAGATTTTTAAGTTGATTACCTCACAAAGTATATTAATGTGTATTAAATGTACTAACACATACTTAACATTTCCCTGTTTGATTTGCACAATTCGAGTCGATATTATTTGTGTAGCGGAATTAAATACCTGTCTATGATATATCCAGACCTTTTAATAAAACTGCATAGATAGTAGCCGCTGTTCTATGGTTAATTTCTTGCATTTTCACTTTTACACATTTTGTATTTGCATTCCTTCTATGGTAGTCAATGAAACTCTTTGTATAGCAGCTGGCTTTCCAATTGTCATTTTGTTATTAATCACTAATGAATCATGTTGTCGCTACGCCAAGATAATTTTTAGATTTTAAATACATTTCTTGTATATTTCGGCAGAGTTTTAAGATATATATACCTACACAGTTTCGTTTCTTAGTTTAGCGGCTGTAAAATGATCTCAAAAACAAAATAAGAAATTAAAACGTTTCGATACTATAGATATTATCTTTGTCAATTATATAACATAAACTAACTAATTAAGTACATTAAAACATCAATAACAATTAATAAAACCGTAATCTGACAAATATTTGTCAGATCCAGCAATATATATTTGTACATATATAATATTTATATAGTTATTTTCTTTCTTTGTCGTGTAATATAATAATTTATTTTTAATTCTTAGTTTTATCGGCAATTTCGTTTGAATACAAATACACTTATATATTGTAAAATGTTTTCTTGTGTTGACGCTTCGACTCTACTTTTGTGCCATTCTAAATCGGACATCACTAACTTGACATTGATACAAAAATTTGTTTCTTAAATATAAACATTTTAAAATCACTTTCTTTTTAAAAACTGTAAAACTCCATTTGATTTACAGCAGTTTATATTTTTCAAAACACATGTTGCTCACATCTATACTGTTCGCGTATCAATTTTAAACATTTAAAATTGATACGCGCACAGTATAGATGTGGCAATATGTGTTTTGAAAAATATGGAATGAAAGAAACAAATAATAGCTTTCCTACTGCTGTAATCGAATAGAGTTTTGAAGTTTTTAAAACGAGGGTGATGTTGTTCACATTTATAATGTGCCCATATCAAATTTAAATGTTTAAAATTGATACGCTCAGGGTTTGAAGTTTTTAAATAGAACGTGTGTTTAAAATATTTATATTTAAAAAATAATTTTTTGTATCAATGTCAAGTTAGTGATGTCCGATTTAAAATGGAAAAAAAATAGTTTTGAAAATGGCTCGAAAAAAGAAAGAGTCGAAGCGTCAACATAATAAAACATTTTACATTATAATAAGTGCTATTATATTCAAACCAAATTGCCGATAAAACTAAGAATTAAAAATAAATTATTATACATATATATGAGTTTATACTACCTTGGATGACAATCTTATTAAAAACTGATATCAAAAGTGACATTTAAGTATTCTTAAATAGAGTATGAAGATATAACAGTAACTACCCAGCCGTGTCGGGCCTTGCTGTGTATTATTACATTTGCTGGTGCGAATCAATTCTCCTCGAGCTGGTGATCTTCACATTTGAATAACTTACTCTTTCGCTTACTTAAAATATATATTAAAACACGGCTTTCGCAATCGCAATGAAAGGAACGAAAACACGCGGAAAGGTCCATGGGAAAACCGGGGTGAAAATGAAAATTGTTCCGGTAGGTGTACAATGGAATAGGAAGTTTCCATTGAACCGACTGGGACCTTTTTCATCTATTAAAAAGGATCACAAAAGGGAACTCACCATCTCGGAAAAGGAATGATGAAAGTCCAATATTTGTAAAGGTGAAATTAAAATGAAGAACGACGATTGGCAATTTTCGTAAATCAACGGCGCGACGGTCTTTTCCTTTTCTTGATCTGGGCTTTAGTCGATCGTCCTGAAAAAATAATTTGAAAGTTAATTAGTCAATCCAATTTCTTTTCTGGTAGCCCATCACCTCATTTTTTTCCGGGTTTGAACTGGAAAACGACAGATGTTCTCTCCAAGAATGCGTACAAAGAAAAATTACGAACAATTTTCCGGGAAATTGTTTCCTAATTTTTTTACTGGATACATTTTAAACGAAATTGACTGAATAGATTAATTGGTTTGTTGTCATTTTTTAATTGGATTTCTTTTTAAGATTAGCTAAAATACACTTTCATAAAGTTCTGAATTCAATTTGAGCAAAGATAATTATTTTTGCGTAATTCACACAATAAGGTATTATGAGTTGTGCAATGTATATACGAACAAGAAGAGGATTGAAAAAGTTAAGGGGCTTTTATTTATATTATATTCATCAAAATTATTCTAAGTTCTAATTTTTAATAATTTATAAGTATAGGCACCCCTGTTTTTATTTTTAAGAGCGGTTCGCACCTGCATCAAAAATCTATCTAATTCTCGCGTTTTGCCCTTATATTAACGTTTATCTCAATAAAAAACTTAGGCATGCTCGGTACTGGCTATCTTTCCACTTCCAAAAATGTATAACTACAGTGCTGCACCTTTGGGTCAAGTGATGTATTATATACTGTGAAAATGTAAACAAACATCTATTTAAAGTTGATTCGTTTACGTCAAATTGTAATGTTCAAAATTCTCTGAACACATCACAAATGTTACAAATAATTATTACGTTATATACAATGTATAATCTAAGTATTTACTGCGATTTATATTTTACACGTTCGTAATAGTTGATATATAGCATATAAGGTAAAGGGGGGTAATTGTGTTACAGTTGTTTAGTAGTGTCACTTTGAATTTTTTTTTTGAGGACATCGATTGTCAAATTAGAATACTTTTTTGTATACAAGAGCGTTGTGGTATTTTGTATCAATGACCGAATTTAAAAAGGAATACGTTTATGCATTTTTTTGTTTTAATTTTTTTTGAAAATTTGGCACATTGTGAGACATTTGCCCCATACAACGGGGCAAATGTAGCAATGGCCTGTAACAACCATATAAGTAAAGATAATTTGAACGGGGCAAATGTAAAAGAAATATAAACTCTTCTCAAAAATAATGCTGAAAGAAATTTAATATTTCTTGTAGAAATAAAAAGGCCACATACTTTTTTCTGGTGGCTTGCACAATGGAGTAAATCCGAATGCATTATTAGGTTGTGAAAATGTTGATTTATTCAATAACTAACATAGAAATAAACATATTGAACATAAGTAAACAAAAATATACTTTAAAAAATATAAACTGAACAAAATTTCGCAGCTTGTAAAAAAAATCTTCTGGTGTTTTCATTAGCACAGATGAAGACCATCAAATTTTACTGAGAATGTCATCCCAGAACCACGTCTGTCCATTTTGGGATCGGGAAGCACCCTTATTATTTGGTTTATGTTGACAATGTCTTCGTCGTTAATAACAGGCCAAAAAAATTTGTTTTTTTTCAGTCTTAAGAACTTCACAGTCCATTCTTCATTGCTGGGTTGATCAATAACTTGTCCAATAAAATGTTTGAAACTTTTTTTTAGGGAGTATTGCACGATTACCCACTTTTCTAGTTCAACCACATTATTTACATCAGTGTCTTTGTCACAGTGGTCTTCTTCCAGTTCTTCAACATATGCAATACTGGTATCAGATTCGGCGTAACTAATTTCCGCCTCGCTTTCTTCAGATGAGCTAGTGTATGCTGGTGCTTTTTCTTTCTTCCCTTGTTTCATTTTCTTCTTTATCTCCAAATGTAACGCAGCATCTTTTTTAGTTAGTACTTCAGCTCCGGGGGCAACCTTTCGTCGAGTCTGTTTTGGGATTACTTTGTTTTACCTCACACTTTCTAATAACAGATCCTCAAAGGAAATCTCAGAGGATGTACTGCCTGGTTGAAAAGTTGATGGTTCAGCAGTATCGCCGGCTTGTGCTGAATTTATACTAGTTGAAATCCCAGAAGCCATCGGTTCGTTACTGGCACAGTTGTCACCAGGGTTGTCACCAGGGTTGTCACCAGGGTTGTCACCAGGATTGTCACTCTTATTTGGTGCATTCTCTGATGCAGTCTGTGGTTCTCGTAATTGCAACAAATGGTTTTCCCACCGCTTTAAAGCATCTGGGTCAAACTTTTCTCTGGCCACAACGCTGTTGTTGTACGGAAAAATACCAGCCTTTTTAAAACCATTTATCACAATGGTTTCAGAAGTATTTTTCCATGCTTCAGCAATGAATTCTGAAAACATCTTTTTGGGCAATTTGCGGCCCACATTTTTGCGTTGCCAAGCAACAAGTTTTTCGTCCCATCTAAGTTTAAGCGATTTAAAGACGCTGAGATCCAACGGCTGTAATAGGTGCGTGGTGTGGGGCGGCAGTTTTAGTATAGTTACATTTTCCTGAATCGCTAATTCGATTAATTCTGGGGTTACGTGGGTAGCATGTCCGTCGTATATAATTAAAGCGGGTCTTTCCTCACCCAAGATAGGAAGTAGAGTCTTTTTAAAAAAATTGAAAAAAATGGATGATTCCATCCACCCATTCTTGCTCGCTGCATAGGCCATATCAGGAAAAGCAGAATGTTCAGAAGACATCCATTGATCCCAGATATTAATTCCTTTGAACACAATCAGAGGTGGTGCTTTTTGACCAGCAGCATTGGCGGCTATTAAAACTGTAGTATTTTCACGTCCTGGGCCACTTGTGATTCGACAGCACGGCTTTCCTCTTGCGCCAACAATTTTTGTTCTTGCAGGATCGATTGCAAAACTGGTCTCATCCAGATTCACTATGCGGGAAGGCTTGTCGAGAAGATCTAATTCGTCTAAGGTCGATTTAAGGAGGTCAAAGTATTTGTATATAATAAACGGGTCGGTTGCCTTTTTGCGGGCGTATTCTAGTGATTGAGGTGCTTTAATACTCAGGCCGTGTCTTTTTTTATGAGCAACAAACCAATCAGGGCCCGGCTTCCGATCTTTAAATGGCGTTTTAAGATGATTTTCATTTACGTACTTGGCCACAACGTTCATGACTTCTTTTCTGCTTAGTCCGTAACCCCATTTTTCCAACGTTTTGATGACATTAGCAAGTTTTAATTCTGTGTCCTTTTGAAGAGCAGTACATCTTCCTTTCGTTTCTTTCAGCTGCCCGCGTTTTCCTTTGACGTGACTAAATACAGTTGCATATGGAATATGGAATAATTTTGCCGCCCCATAGATGGTTTTGCGACCAGCTTTAACTTCATGAATGGCGGCTTGGAGGTCTCCCTGGCTGTAGTTTGGGTCTGGCATCTTTTTTTTGTAGTAGCGCACCATCTAAAAATAAAGGGGTAAATATAATACAGAGTAGGGCAAATGTATTATAGTCTATATTGCAAATGCCCCCTAAGCACTTTTTGCAGGGGCAAATGTGCGGTAGTCCTGAAGGATAACACACATTGAATTTTTGCCAAAAATAACTATAACAACATCAGCACCGCCAACTACCCTTTTAGAGAAAATTTGAATATTCTTACCTTTAAATTCAGCGCGTTACATCTAGTTTGTCGCACACACGCGCACTTGATTCTTGAGTGAAAACGCAACAATGAAATAAATGTCATCTGGTGTTTTGTTCGGTCGGTAAAATCGGAACCTATTTGTGGTGACGTAGTTCGCACACTTCATACTTACATGTATTGTTCGTTGTAAACCTATAACACGTACAATGGATGTTTTTTTATGGCGCTGTTACATTTGCCCCGTTTTGACAATTACCCCCCTTTACCTTATCGCATATATTTCGGGCCAATCCCTCGAACGATCTCCGACATCAAATCTTTTCCCCGCTGAAGTTACGGAAAACACTTTGTTATGAATAATTACTTGATATATACGTCTCATTTTAATATGAATTTCATGAATAAAAAGTATAATGCTTCTCTTACATTATTTTATCTTAAGTTAATTGAAATTTACTAAAATCCTTACTTAATAAATATTTATATACAATGATCATTATAAAATAAATAAAATAGTGTTTAATTAAATTAAATCTAGAAGTGATCTTGATACAACTTATTTACAATTCAATCCCAGTCTCAAGATCACTTTATTGAAGTTAATAAGACATTTTCAACAATTTTTGTCAATAAAATAAAGTCTAACATAAACAAAAACTGGTTTATTAATATCCTTCTAAACTTTTTTTGTAAAATAATACCAAAACGATTTTTCCTATTTTATGTCCCCAATCGCCCCTTAAAGTTTGTCGGTATAGTTTTGGGACTCCTAAAACTATATAATATTATTTAGCTATCTATAATCTATAGGAATCACTTTATTTGTTTATGTCTATTTTATTGCCAAAACTTATTTCAAAAGTGAATACAGTACATGAAAATTTTAACAAACTAATGCTCAAATTATATATTTTAATCTAGTTCAGTGCCAAACTCACGAAAAGTAGGTCTCTGAATATCTAACTTTTAGAGTGAACTTAAACAGGTAAGTATTTATTGGAGTTAGAAATACATTTTAATTTAAACGTATAAATAGAAGTGCGCATGCTCATAATAACTTCTAAGAGATGCCCACGCTTCTTTGACAAAGCTTATATTTTACAATTCTGGGGTATATCCTTTCAGAATCAGAATACTCGGGAAACTAATTTCGTGTCATGAAATTCTACAGCTCGTTCTCTCTCTTATTTTATAATTCATTTCTATAATGATATAAATGTGTACATACTTGTATTATATTTCGACTAATTTTAATGCAAAATTTTGATGAAGTAGTTGAAATGGAACATTCCTTCAAATAATAACGTACACAAAATATTTATGATATCAATGTATTATTAACAAAAGTACCCTAGAATAACTTCCAAATCTTCTTTGTATTAACATCTTAAAAATATACAATATGAACAATTTCAACAAAGACCTACTGGGTTATTGAGCCTCCATTTAGGATATAAATTATAAATATTTCAAAGATTAGTCATAACTGACCGGTCCATTATTAAATTGTGAAAAGTCCTAACGTCCACAAAACGCGGTTTGTAGGCAGGTATAGAAAGGACTAAATGTAAACAAAGCAAACCGAATCGAATAATGTTCTAGAACTGTGTATTCACAGCTTTACTGTTATCTATATAAGTCGTGAACAAACAGTGAATTTGTGAATAGTTGGAACACGTTGTAATCGATATTTTGTAATTACCTACGGATTACCAGGATGTTTGTTAATTGTTTTGGGAGCTATTGATATAACTAACTTGCAAACAGAACTTATTTTTTTAATAATTATGAATATTGAACCCCTCCAAGAGTTCGGTACCCTCATCTATAATTCCGCGTATGAATTCGTAAATACGCAATCCTACAATTTCGTTATATTTTTATTTTGTATTTGTTTGAAAAAGATGCTTCCAGTATTGTGAGAGAAAAATCATTCACCTACTTGAGCAAAGGTAGTTTGTAATTCTGAATAGTCAGCCAGATTGACAATACAACAGACAGCCTACATCCAAAGAAGCAGTGATAAAAATATTAAATATTTTAGACAGTATCGGACGACGAATAGATTCCTGAGGTACTCCTAATGTTGTACTGGTGAAATTAGACTCAAAATCGTCAAACAATAGAAATTGTGTACTCTGTGCAAAATAATATTTAAATGTGAAAAGAAGACTCTGTGAGAACCCAATTTTAGATAGTTTGTCTAACAGGATACCATGATTAAACTATTCAAAAGCTTTAGGGAAATTGGTGTACATTACTTCTGAGAAACTGAAACTGGGTAGCAAAAAGAAGATTAGTGATTGTTGAATGACCCCGTATGAAGCCATGCTACCAACTGCACAAGCAATTTCTCACATAATTATAAAGCGGTATAGACATAGATTTTTCTAAAGCTATTGCAAAACTCCAAAGAATCAAGATAATCAAGATTGGACGGTAGCACAGTGGGGCAAAGAGCGTTTCTACCTGGCAAAAAATCAAAACATGAAATGTCGTGTTTACCCTCTATACAGTTATTTTCATAATTACAACTATCTTATGCATTAGAAAGCAGGATTGAGGGTATTTTAAATGTACCTGTACTCAACTGTACAGAGGTCTAGTTCTCGCTAACTGCTTAAGAATGTAGACGTCTACGTAATTGTGATATATTTGCCCTGTGTTTCTGAATTTATTGTATTAAAACTTTTTATAATATTTGAGTTTTTTGCTATGGAGCCTTCAATATCAGGTATGTATTTATAGATCACACACATTTATTGCCATAAAAATCATTTAGATTATATAAAATGTTATAAATAATGCCTTATGTAAATGTAAACTGAGTTGTACATATTTGCAAAAAGTATGCATGAAAATAGTTATGTATCAAGTTAGATCACGTTTTAGTTTTAGTTTTATATTAATAACTGGACTTTATATATTATTCATACGTTAACATTTCTTGCACATTTTTGCACATTTCGAGAATATTTAAATTTTTTGCAGATATTCTATTTTGCGAAAGTTAACACCATTTTAGATATGTAACTATTTATTAATTTTTATTTACAGGAACGGCCTCAACTAAACTTTTTTTAAGTCAACAAGAACTGTTCGACATCATGACAAGTTGCACCAATACTGGAAATGAAGAAAGGTTCAAGTTTTTGCGAGAAGAAATGAAAATTCGAACTAATTGTCGGAAAGAGGATGTAAAAGTTGTAAAAAAAAACTTTAGCTCACTTCTTCTCACAGTTTAGAGCACGTTAGACGAAGGCCTCTAGAACGAAGGAAAGGTTTCTTTTACAAAATAAAAATTGGCTGAATACATCAATATCATTTCCTTCAGAAAAACGGCAACGGTAACGTAGAGGTCGCCTTCAAGTTATTTTCGAAACTGGTGAAGAACGAACTAAGCGGCTGAAGACAATGTTACTTAGGGAATCCACTTCTATTGCTGTAAGTTATGCCGCACAAATGAGTCTTAAGGCAGCGGGACAATCACAAACTTCTAAGAAGCACGGAACAAGGACTTCAAAAGGTTTAGGGAACACAACTCAATAAAGTGCGGCAGAGAAAAAAAGTATCACACTTTTAATATCGTCGGTGTAATTAGCAAAGTGCCTAACTCCAATATTTGGCCAAAACGACATTTTTGCGCCATCTATGTAGGAAAAAATCAAGTAATGTGCTGGCAAATTGTCTAACTCGAAATAAATTTCTGTATCAACAGAATTTCAATTAAGAAAAGATCGTAACTCCAACGCACAGTATTCTGATCGGCAATTTTCGTATCTCCCAGCATTTACACACGTTTTGATGTTGCAGTTAGGTCTGTCGCACGTGCAGTGTAATTAGGGTATATTATAGTGATCAAATTTAGTGTTCCACGTTAAAAAAGGTAAGTAGATCTATGAAAATGTATTGTGCCTACTTAATAATACACAATATTTTACAAGAAAAGGTTAACTTTATGTTTTCTTTGTTGTAATGGAGATACGCAATTTTCGCTGGTCTCTTAATTATTTATTGTGATTTACTTTGTGGAGATACGTCATTTGCGGGCAGTTGTTTCTTCATTATGGCAAGACAAAATTATGGTTTTATTTTAATATTGTTTTTTTTTTCAGCTGAAATAATGTCCTCTAGAACACTAAAAATACTAGACATGGTTACAAAAAGTGACAACACAGAGAAGTTGAAGTTACCAGAAGAGAATGTTTTTTTAACCGATCAAGGCTCTACCGATGTTGTCACCTATGCAGGCAACGCAATTTTTTTCTACATTGTATTTGTATTTATGTGGTTATATTATTTTAGAAAACATACTTGCCCATAGCAATAATGGCGAAAATTCAAACATGGAAAATTTTATTTCAAATGCTACAAACGAAGATTTTATATTTGTTAATACAGCAGTAACAGCCGATGAAAATCTTTTTCAAAGTATTGAAAACTTCGAACATAACGGAGATAATGAAGAAATGAAGAGTGTCGCAGAGGCCTTAAAACCTTGTGAAACTATTAATATGTTTTGTCAGAAAAATCAATTATTTATGATAGACGAAGAAAACCGAAAGTCAGACTTAGATTATACGCCAAATAATGATGAAAATGTAGATAGTGAGGATTCTGAAATCGAAGAAACGTTCGATGACAATGCAGAAACCTTGGCCGAAACTGAAGACAACCATGAAACTGAATTCGAAAACGAAGATTTTGAATTAGAGGAAAACACGGATGGTAGGAAGCGCAAAAAAATTAAATGTGAAAAGGATTTTGGGAGATGGAAAAGAAATAAGAATCAGCGAATGAGAGAGTTGGGGCAAGAATATTGTGGGAAGAAAAAAATGAAGAAAAATGGAAATATGACATAAAAAAGGGGAAAAAATACTCAAACATTCGTGTTTTTGCATATTAAGTGAAAATAAAAATTGCATTCTTCAGTGTAGGTCTATAAAAGAAGGTAGTAGAAAGGCAATATTTGAGGCATTTTGGAAGTTGACATGGGCGGAAAAGAAAGTATTTGTACGAACACTTACAAATGTAAAAGCTACATCCAGAAAATGGGGTACTGAAGAAGTGTCAAGAAGGTCAACATCTACAGAGTTTTATTTAAAAAATGAAGGAAAGCAAGTTCGTGTTTGTAAAAAAATGTTTTTACAAACATTAGGTGTTGGCGAGATCGCGATAAAAAAAAATGGGTCCGGTCTTTTGATGTTACAAGAAAGGTAGAAGACGCTGAACACCGCAAAGATGTTGAAATAAAAAATTTACATGCCTTTTTTGAGATTCTTCCTAAACTTGAATCTCACTACTGTCGCGCTAGTTCGAGTAAATTATATTTAGAACCGAATTGGGAGTCTAAAGCACAGCTATTTAAAGAATATCAGAATGAGTTTTGCAAGCAAAATAACGTAAATCCACTTTCTCGTGCCACGTTTTCAAAAATATTTGATGAGAAAAATGTATCCCTTTATCGGCCTAAGAAAGACAAATGCGATGTGTGTGTTGCTTTTGAAACTAACAATTTGTCAGAAATAGAGTATAATAACCACCTTGTATTAAAAGAGGAAGCGAGATCCGAAAAGGCTAAAGACAAGTTGTCGACCAATGAGGTCTTTACAATGGACCTACAAGCGGTTTTGTTGTGCCCGAAATCAAACGTGTCATCCTTATACTACAAAACTAAACTAGCAGTGCATAACTTTACCATCTACGATGTGAAAAGGCTTCAAGGATATTGTTACCTTTGGAACGAGTCTGAGGGTACTTTAACATCTAATGAATTTTCGTCAATTATAGTTCATTTTCTTTCAAATTTTATTGATATAATCATCCATGTGATAATGATAATATTGAATACATCTTCTATAGTGATGGATGCAACTACCAGAACCGTAACACAACATTGTCAAATGCATTGTTCAATTTAGCTATCCAAAAACGTGTAACGATCATTCAAAAATACCTTTGTAAAGGACACACGCAAATGGAAGCAAATAGCATGCATTCAACAATTGAACGAAAAATTAGAAAGAAAAACATTAATGTCCCTGCGGACTACGTAAATATTTGCAAAAATGCATGTGAAAAATCGCCTTATTCTGTACAATATTTGGATGATACATTTTTCAAAGATGTTGATCAATCAGTAAAATTTTTTTCCTCGATTAGACCAGGCAGGAAAACAGGCGATCCTGTCGTAACGGATATAAAATCTCTGAAATATACGAAAGACGGGGTATTTTATAAGTTAAGACATTCAAGTTTAGAATGGATTGAGCTACCCGCTCGAATTAACCCTAAGACTGAAAGTGTGCCTTTTGAGTCGATGGCTACTTTATACCATGAAAGACTAAAAATTGAAAAAGAGAAATATCAACATTTGCAACAACTCAAACGTAGTTTAGAACAGGATTATCATACTTTTTACGACAACCTTCCCCATTTTTGAAATTTATATTCATTAATATTGTTTTTTAATTAAAAAGTAGTTTATTGTTCATTTATACGAAAAGTACGTATGTCTAAAGAATGCTGCTAATTTTGCTGGAAAATTGCGTAACTCCATTTCATTAGGTTCTAAATAATATTTTGACTTTTAAAACATGTGAAATGGATTTCAAAATAAATTGTTTGTAAAATACAACTTATTTTGTTTTAATAAAAAAATCTGCAATTTTTTAAAAACGTTTTATTGCGCTCCTGAAAAGTTACGTATTGTGGAGATACGTCTTTTGCTAATTACACCGACGATATGCTTCTGCTGAGCTCAGATCATGTTGTGGTGGACAAAAGAAAAAGTCCAAAGAAAAATCTGCAAGCTCTACCGAAAGAGGTATTAGAGCTCTTAAAATCACCATCTGGTCAAGTTGACGCCGACGATGATGATAATGATGATGACGACGACGAAGACAGTATTGAAGACGATGAAACTTTCTATTCTGAAGATGACGTTTGTTAATTTTTAAGTAATAAATTTTGCATACATTTGGAAAGAAAAATTATGTTTAAGTTATTATGTGTTTTACTTACTAAATAATATATAGAAATTTATTTACTTTTATTAACGTTTATGAAAATGTATATATAATTTGAAATAAAAAATATGAGGTGTGTGTTTAGATGCTAACAAAAGCTCCACCAGGCTACAATTTATATGTGTGTGACCGGTTTAACGAAATCACGTGAGGTGCGATAACTTCGGGCGTATGCTTAATATTCTTATGAAATTTTATACAAATGCTACTTTTGTCGATAAGAATCAATGTACCAAAATTCAGCGTTAATGTTTAAGCGGTTGAATTGATGCCAACTTTCAGGGCTTTCTGCCCCACTGTGGGTAGTTACGAATTCATTACCGTTTACATTTGTTGAATACGGGGCAAATATTTAAATGTTTCCACATTTCTTCAAGCTGAGATGTAAGCAATGACATATTGAAGAGAGTAGTAGGAAATGCTATTTAGACTTAGAAATGCAGAACAAAGGAGCATGTTTCTTAAATAAAGTAAGTCATCAGTAAATAATACTAATCATTATAATATTGTAGTATGCCTAAAGAGTAACTAAATTAAGTAATTTATAAATGATAGAGAGCAGAATCTGCGAATAAATCGTCGAACCTATGAAATAGTTTAAAACATCTTGCTTAATTAATATACGGATGTATATCAATTCGAAAAAACATGGTTTCGTTTTTACTTTCTTATACGTAGTAGGTATAAGGAAGTATTGTTGTTTACTCCCGAGCAAACTTTTAAATCACTTTTTTGTTATTATACACTCTGTATAGAATATTTACGTTAATCTTCGAATCGGACCCTTTTCTTGAATTGCATGTACAACATCTGCTATTTGTTAGACATTGTAAATTATTCCCGAGATACACTCAACTTTTTCTTTATTGTATCCTATTTTACTACTTAATGGTACTCCACCGAAACTAAGGGCCCACTTGACCCCTAATAAATATGTTAGGCATTGAGAAATATTTAAAGAAAGTTTAACTGTAATTTTATGTTATGAATTTTAGTGTACGCTCCGCTTTGTGGCCATAAATCAATATTCGTTTTCTATAGTGTATATGAAATTGGCTTGCAAGAAATTGTATACTTTTGTTTAACTTCTTAGAAACCTCCGTTAAAATATCATGCGGACTCTTCTTGTAAGAAAAATAAATTTGAAGTCAGTTCCTTAAAATACATCTAAGCTTCAAGAAGGGCTCCGCATTTTCTGTAATAACAAATTAACAGTACAGTGTATAATGCGCCATTTATTTCTAATATTATTGAGGTCCTTAAAATACATCTAAGCTTCAAGAAGGGCTCCGCATTTCCTGTAATAACAAATTAACAGTACAGTGTGTAATGCGCCATTTATTTCTAATATTATTGAGTTCCTTAAAATACATCTAAGCTTCAAGAAGGGCTCCGCATTTTCTGTAATAACAAATTAACAGTACAGTGTGTAATGCGTCATTTATTTCTAATATTATTATGGTGATAATTGTTTATTTTGATAATTAAAAACTTATGCATTTACCATTTTGATTGAGCTATCTACACAAATATACGAAGTTTAGTGAGTTTGTGTCTTTTTAATCCAACTAACTGTCGCCGAACAACTAACAAATACAGCCTATACGGCCTTACAACCCGTGGGTGGCGAACTCAGTGAACATTACGCCTTTGACATAATAAATTATCATCGTCAAATAGTGCTAGTGTTCGCAATAACAATTGTGATGACGAAAATTTTCGACCTCGAGATTTTTGCAGATGTCCACGTTTTGAAGTCCCCTGATACCAAAAAAGTGGTTTTTAAAAAATGTCTGTGTGTGTGTCTGTGTGTCTCTGTGCGTGTGACCACGATAGCGGTCAAACCGCTGTAGATATCTGTTCCAAAATTTGTATTTACGTATATAATCTCCCTCTTGAGATCTGATTAGTTTTTCAGTAAAATCGGTAGACCGGAAGTAGTAGTTTACTTCTGTGAAAAAATCAAATTTTGCAAATATTTCGTCAGTTACTAAGTTTAAACAAATTTATAAAGAATTCAAATGTACTCAAAATTAAATTTGAGACAAATTGTCTTAAAAAAGTTTTTTGAAATTCCTACCGGAAGTAGGTCTGTTACTCTTATCGAAAATCAGTTTTTTGCGAATATCTCGCAAGTCATGCTTTCTAGGCAGGTACATAACGAGCATAAAAGTATTTATATGATAATTTTAAATATCTTTTGAATAAAAAAAAATTTCAAAATTCGGACCGGAAGTACCACTTTTACTCTTACCGAATAGAGATTTTTTGCAAATATGTCGTAAATTATGCATTCTATATATATTTATTAAGAGTACAAAAGTATTTAGAGTTGGATTTGCAATATTTTTTGTATACATGAAATTTCAAAATTCGGACTGGAAGTAGCACTTTTGATCTTTTCGAGTAGCACTTTTTTTCGAATATCTTGCAAAGTATGCATTCTATAGCGATTTTTTAAGAGAATGAAAGTACTTAGACTAGGATTTTGAATAATTTTTGTATAAAAAAATTCTTAAAATTGAATAGTTTGAAACGCTCATACGTATAAGAAAGTCGTGTGGTGGCCACACCTCATTTTTTGTATTAAATTTTAATTTTATTGGTTTTAATAAAAAAAATTATACAAATGAAATTATAAAGAGCATAGCAAACAGTATATGAACTAAATGGAACTTATAAAAAACATAAAGAGATACTAATTTAATTATACATTACACTGCCATTCGCTGTCTGACTAATATACAGGGTTAGTTAAAAGTATGGAGACGGCGATTTATTGTCGTCAATATTCATTTTAGAGAATTATGTTCAATATAAAAGTTTGTTAGGATATTTTGATCTACATTTGAGAATATTTGATTTTTTTTTCTTCAATTGTTTTTTAGTTACGCCTGTCCGCGCAGTTTTTTTAAATGGGAACTAGTGAATTTTACTCTACCATTCGATAGAGAAGTTTTTTCTCTTTACAATAATATTTTTGTTTTTTTTAAATTCATTTTAATAACTTTTACAGGAAAAATTAAACAAATTAATAACAAAGTAAATTAAAGTAAGTGTTCAAATTGTCGTCCATTAGTAATTTGACAATGACCCAATCGATTACAAAACCCCGAACAGAGTTCTGTAAAAAATCTCGGGGAATTTCTTGTATCGTTCTGGTAATTCGGATTTGTAAATCTTCGGCGTTATCGGGCTTTTCTTCGTAAACTTTGTTTTTTACGTATCCCCAAAGAAAAAAATCTAAAGGACTTAAATCTGGCGAACGGGCTGGCCATTCAATGGTTCCTCGTCTTCCAATCCATCTGTGGGGAAAAACGTTGTCCAGATATTGACGAGCATTTACACCATAATGTGGTGGGGCGCCATCTTGCTGGAACCAGATACTGTCATTGGGCAGGTGTTCATTGTTTTCATGTGGATAGAGCGTAGCACAAGCAGGTATTATTTCATTTTGCAATAACTGCAAATACAGACCCGAAGTTAAATTGCCATTGATGAAAAAGGGACCGATAATATGACCGCCAAGAATGCCAACCCAAACATTTACCTTTTGGGGGTACTGCGTATGGTGCTCCAAAAACCAAAAGGGATTTTCCGATGAGCAGTTTCTGCAGTTATGTCTGTTTACTTCACCGGTAAGGCAAAAAGTAGCTTCGTCAGAGAAAAGAATATTGTTGACACAATTTTCATTATTATTGCAAATATTTAACATTTCTTCAGAAAATTGTAATCTCCTATCAAAATCATCTTCCATTAACTCGTGTACAAGGTGTACCTTATAAGGTTTATACTTTTCACTTTTTAAAAATGACACGATCGATGACTGCGAAATATTGAAATTGGCCGCTAATTGATTGGTTGATAAATGAGGATCTTCAGATACAGCCAATAACATATCCAGTTTGTTATCATCGCTTTTTACTGTTCTAGGTCTACCACTCCTTGGCAAATCTTTAACGCTACCAGTTTGTTCAAAGCGTCTTAAAGTTTTACCAACAACGGATTTAGAAATTGGATTTCTATTTGGATGCGTATCATTAAATAAATTACAAATGTCTTGTAAACTTTTGCGTCTATCTCCATAACCCAACATCATAAGTATTTCAATTCGTTCATGTTCACTTAAACTCGCCATTGTTAATATTAACAGCAACAAATTGCACAAATGAATTATTTCTGTCAAAGATTTGACGTACATAATAACCACTGATAAAATTATGTCGCTAAAGTTTGTTTATCGCATCGCTTCTGTCTATCTGCGATGTACCGAACATCTGTGAAACACTTGAACCGGCCTTTTCTTATAAAAAAGTTATTAAAATGAATTTTAAAAAAACAAAAATATTATTGTAAAGAGAAAAAAATTCTCTATCGAATGATAGAGTAAAATTTACTAGTTCCCATTTAAAAAAACTGCGCGGACAGGCGTAACTAAAAAACAATTGAAGAAAAAAAAAATCTAATATTTTCAAATGTAGATCAAAATATCCTAACAAACTTTTATATTGAACATAATTCTCTAAAATGAATATTAACGACAATAAATCGCCGTCTCCATACTTTTAACTAACCCTGCATACTGATTTAATATACTTGCCTACTTGTAGATACACAAGAATAGCAAATCACCAGCAAGCAGCAAATAAAATACCTCTCTTATGATCACATTGAATGTGTAGACATGTGGTAGGCTGCGTATTATATAATTACAGTGACACACCACTTATTTATTTACCTTATTCGTTAATTATAATTACATTCATAAATTTAATAAACAGAGAAAAATCTAACTGAACTTTTGTAAAAATATGTCAGAGATGTACTACAAAATAAGTGGATTCTAATCAAAATTTATTATTACATTTGGTAAAATGTATCAAATAGCACATGGGTTTTAAAAGAGCAACTTAAAAGAACTACCCACTTGATTTTTTTGTGTGGTAATAATAATTTTTTTTCATTGACTTATTGTGAATAATAACATTAACATCCAACAACAACAATTAACATCCATATCCTCTTCTTCCTTTATTGTAGTTTCATTAGTGCCAAGTTTTTAAACATTATTAAATATGTGATGTATCAATCAAATAATTATAAGTAGGTATCATCAATGAAACAGACTTTTATAAAAACATATTGATAAGTACATATTAATGAAAATTGAAAGGAGACAAGAAGACTAGTTCGACGCTAAGCAGTTAAAGCTTAGAGGAGAAATCTGTTAAAACATAAACACACAACTTACAATATAAGTTAAAATTCTTATACTTATCAATTGGAAAATATATGTCAAATCATATATTTTTAAAATATTTTATCAACAGTTACTATTATAATAGTAAATATAATATATTTACTAAGTAAATATATATTTTCATCACCTGATGAAGCCACAGTGTGGTGAAACATATGGAGTGTCTACATTAAATATTTTTGAAACTAAAATTTGTGTTTTTTACTTATTAATTATTAAAATGAAGTTTCAACAAGTAACTCTCCAATCAATCATTTATTTACTATTTAACAATATGGTGATTAACCGGATTCCTCAATTAATTAACCGCTGGCAAGTTTTTGGTGTTAGGTAATAAATTTGGTTCGACGAACTGTGAATGTTTCAACAAGATTAGATTAGAGTATAATATGTAAATTTATTCATAAACTATTACAGGTAATTGCACTACATGCCAAAAGTTTAATTTGAATACCAAGCTACATTTTACGTACAGCCGTATAATATCAAATTACATATAATATTCTTTGTTTGTTCATGCAAGTATGATCTTTTGGGGCATCTAAATTTTAGTGCTTCTATATATGAGTGTTTAAGATAACAATAAAACCTGAATATGAAAATAACGGCTATTCACATTTTATATTATCAATAAAATATTCTTTAAAACGTATAATAAATACATCTTTAACATCTGTTCCACAAATAGAGTTTTATACTTTTGGAAATAGGAATATAAGCTAATTATGCAAGGAAATTTTTCAGGATAATAAAATAACAAGCATAAAAGTTATTTTGAAAATACGTATTCGAAACTTATCGTCTCTAATAAAACCAACCATAGACTAATTACTCGTTTGTCTTGGGTGGAGTAAATTTGTGAATTACAATAAAGCAAGGTTTAAGGTTAAGGTAGGTTATACGTGGCGATCCAAGATTGGAATGAAAATGTGTCCTAATACAATTGGGTGTGATTAGCTAAAATAGCATTGCGTTGAGATAACTGGACCCATTCCTCAAACAAATCCCACTTTATGTCTTCACTATAGTGGTTGATAGCAACTAAGTTCAATTAAAAGTTTCCAAACCTCAAAAAAATAGTTTAAAATGGTGCTTTTTTAAATTTAATTATAATTCTCTATTTTAATTTATGTAATCATGTATCATAAAATTATTTTGATACTGTTTCTCTTTGGGATTACATATATATTTAATTATTAAATCATTTTGTAGGGTTTTTATATATTTTTGTTCTAAAAAGGTTGATCAATACATTACAGTTCATTAAATGTAATTATTTTTGTAACAGTTAAAATTAACCATTTTGTATGACTAACTTATTTTTATTGAAATTTCCTGTAATAGTTTATGAATAAATTTACACATTATACTATAATCTAACCTTGTTGAAACACTCACGGTTCGTCGAAAGAAATTTATTACCTAACACCAGTCTTGCTAGGAGTTAATTAATTGGAGAATCCTGTTAATCACCAAATTGTTATGAAATATTAATAGTAACTGTTAATGAAATATTGTAAAAATATGTGTTTTCACATATATTTTCCAATTGATAGGTATAAGAATTTTAATTTATATTGCCTGATAAGTTGTGTGTGTAAAAAAATATTTTCCAGATTTTAAATCTTGTCGGATCACAAGTTTATATTATATAATGCAAACATTTTATATATTACTAACTATACCCACACGTCATTGCCCATGACATGTTTATTATGTCTGTTCTAGGACTTAAGTATGCTTTAATATTTTGTGGTTGATGCTAAACACTGTCATAATGGTCATACCATTTAACTAAAAATGCGATTCTTATTGGTTGGTACTAATCAGCAGTCGCATCCTTTAAATGATTGCTTTCATAACAGAAAAATATTTATGGAAATTCTATTTATTATTTTGTTTTTATTTCGGACTCTTTCGGACACATCTGACGAATGTAGAAAACTCGCTCGTATACATATACAGTGCGTGCCCCCCCCCCCCCCCCACGCCGTTACAACGAAGAAAATTTAAAAAAAACATAAATTTTGAATAGATCTTCCCAATACCTTTCAATTGATAGGTCATTCGAACCCCTTAGCCATTTAAAATTTTTAAGTTGATATAGCCTACAGCGCCATCTGCCTACATCTTAAAATGAGACATTGTCATCAAGTTGGTATTTTTATAGTGGTTTTGTTTTATTTTTGTTTCAACGTTTTATTCCACATCGTTTAAAAGATAACAGATGAGGGTGTAGGGAGACTCTAAACCTGAATGTATATGTCAATTTTACTGACAATTTATAATAATATAAAAGAAAGATGATAGATATTTATTCATGTGCCGATGGTATTAAAGGTATATATTAATAAATGACCCATACAATAGTAATAAACGATAATAACAATAATATGTATCTAAAAGGTATCACATTTAAATCAAAAATCCACTTTTTGTTCGTAAACTCTTGAGCATTTGTCGGATTTTTGACGTTCAAACTTGACTGGTCGTTTATTACAAATGCCCATCTTGGATATATTCATTATTAAACGCTGTCAATTCGGAGCATTTATCAGTTAACAAAACACGTTGTATTGCACGACTGACGTTATCCAGTCTGTATATTCTGACGTTTTCCGACAAGAGTCATCGCTATCTGAAATTGACCAATGGTATTGACGGTTCATAATCTGCAATTGATTTTTGTGCGACTGGCGACGTTAGTCAAACGTCAGACAGATTTTCCATTCTTCAAATTTGACATTTCCTGTAACATTATAATCAACCTAACGTGAACTTTGAAGTGTCATTGTGAGCTGTGCCCATAGGCAAATACAATCCTAAGGGAATGCTGTGCCGAATGACATCCATATTGAATGCCGGCATTTCGCGTAGACTTCAGACGCTATTCTGTCCCTAAGTTGTAACGTTTCTCGACAATTGCTTTTGCGAACTGAAATTTACTGAAGACTACCCAAAATAGCACAAAACATTAAATATTAGCATTAAGTTTAGACCGTCTTTAAAAATACTTTATTTATATATTTGAAGATATTCTATACAAGATCAATCTGGTATTTCAATTGACATAAACCATTTCAAATACTGTATATAATTCCAGGGACTAAAAATAAAAAGTAAATGTTACTGTCGATAAAAACTACTCATCTGTTGGAATGTAAATAACTGATACCGCACCACCAACAGTATTGTCATAAATGGAAAGGCTCCCTCAATTGTTGCAAAGCTTGTACCAATATTAATACCTGTAACGAATATTTAAATATATTAGTCTTTGCAGCATCTGTGTATGAGTCGTGAAAGTTTTAGATGTAGGTTAGCAGTTTTGCGTTGTGAAAGACATGTTGATAGGAAAGGTTAATATTTGTAATATTTCGTTTAAATGTCTTGTCTTTTTAAATTTAATAGATCTGTTCATTTTATTCTGTTAAAACTTTGTATGTATATGCTACATATACACACACAATTTTAACAGAATAAAATGAACACACGCATTAAATTTAAAAAGACAAGACATGTTAAACATAATATTAACAGATATTTTAATTAGATAAATATGGTTGGAAATTTATTATATATATTGCATATTCTAATTTGTAATATGTAAGCCTAGATATGATTTTGGTCAATCGCTTTGGTAACGAAAACAGATTATTATGATTGATTGGGATGAGAAAAAAATGTCAAGAGATAAATTTAGAAACATGAAGTAAATTAAATAAATTAAAGTGAATTAAAGTTACATATTACAATAAAGTATGTACTAAGGAGAGGAGCAGTAATAGCAGTCACAACTTAGAAAGGAACAACGATGTATTAACAGTTTCATAAAAGAAAAATAACAATAATTTGAAAAGGATAGAATAGTGAGAATTTGGAATATACAACGCTTTAAATTATTATCCAGTGAGGAGAGGACCATTGAATTGGAAGTTTCATGAAGAGAAGTCATCGTAACCTCAACTGTTGAAATAGGAAGATAGGAGAGCAATTTCATATACATAATACACAAAATTCACACTATAAGGTTAGTTAAATAAATTATATAATAAATTCGGGGTAAAATTATTGTTAATGTAAAATATTTAGATGTAAAATAATCATGAGTAAGAATTTAAATTTCATAGTAGTGTAAATAAAACTTTATATATATATATACATATATATATATATATATATATAAGAAAAATGTATTCTTAGGGGGGATCCAGCATCAAAAGATAAAACTTTATGTGAAGTTCTTTATTTTTTGCCAATATTTCGTATTAAAGTCTAATACTTCTTCAGGGCTAAACTACGGTATAAAATAGATATTGTAACTTTATAAAAATGAAAATCAATAAAAATAACTTACAATGCGAACTTATTGAGAGAAACACGTGCACATAACTAGAAAACATCACTTTTTTTTAATGGGTTGATGAGTCAAATTGATAATATTTGATAATTTAAAAAACTACAGTTAAATGTTTTACAATCACAATTATTAAAATAACAATTAAAAAGTTAAGGAACTTCTTGGAAGGACCTCTAAAAATTTTAACAACTACATGTTGACACTTCAAACATCTGACAGGATATGATCAGCTGTTGCCATGACAGAAAGACACAACCTCATTGTGGTATTGCCAACTGAGTGTTTACAACTTATAAATGTTAAAATTACCTGAATTGTACAAAACGGTTGGTTAAAAAGCGCTAAATTACAAAATTGTTATGTATTATATGTAAAAATTGAAAGTTGAATTATAAAAGTGATTTTAATATTATGTTTTATTTAATGAAAGGAGATATGAATAAATGTTACTTAATTGGTCGATGTCAGACCTGAAATTCATGGACTTTGCATTATTATTGATCTCTATCATTTCTAGAAACTCTCTCGATCTCTTATGTCTCTCAATACATAGGATCTTGGTATCATCGTATAATGGATGGTGATTAAGTCTAAGACAATGTTGTGCTAAAGCACATCTCTGTTTTTTGGTGTTAATGTCGCTTTTATGTGTACGAAGGCGAGTTTTCAACCAAGAGGAGGTGTTGCCTATGTATGTCTCATCGCAATTACTACATGGGATAGAGTATACTACATTAGACTGACAATCTTTGTTGTCTTTATCTTTGACTTTCGAGAAAAGTCTATCCAAACCAAGCACACCATAATAACCGAATTTGATGTGTTCATACCTAAGGACTTTAGAAATTTTATAACTAACATCTTCTATGAAGGGTAATCTAAAATAAGTGAATTCCTGAGGGGGATTATTGTTATCGCTATGAGAGTTGTTATTTAAGTTAATAATTGATGTGTTGAATAGCAATCTTTTTACCAACGACCTGGGATACCCATTATTGATAAAAATACTGCTCAATTTATTAAGATTATCATTAAGGAAAGACGGGTGACATATCTTGGTTACTCTGTTTTTTGTAGAAGTCAATATGTTTAACTTCTGTTGTAAGGGATGACTGGAATGGTAATTTATAATTCTACCAGAGTATGTTGGTTTTGTGTACCAATCAATAAGTATGATGTTGTTAAAATTTCTAATTAGTTTCGTATCCAAGAATGGCACTGATCTTTCCGTTTCCGTTTCAACTGTAAATTGTATTTTTTCATGAAAAGCGTTAAATTTATTCAAAGTGTATTCTACTTTGTCCGAAGGTAATCCCAAAATCAAATCATCAACATATTTTTTAATAAATGACAATTGAAAACCCAACGAAGCAATCACTTCACCCAAGCAAACGTCCATAATGATATTAGCCATTATTGGGCTCAAAGGCATGCCCATCGGTACGCCATCAATCTGCCTATAGAATTCATCGTTAAATTTAAAGTAACTGTTATTAATTATAAATTTTAGAAGTGTCATAAATGAAGATTTTGTTAAAGTTGTGTACGTCTCTATTTGAAGCCAATTTCTTTCTATGATTTCAAATAAGAGGTCTAAAGGAATGTTAGTGAACAACGAATTTACATCTAATGAAATGAGAACGTGATTATCTGGTAATTGGTAATTTTGAAACATTTCAACAAACTCAAATGAGTTTTTAACATCAAAGCCACAGGGATTATTATTTACTGAATCATTGAGAATGGAGGCCACAAATGAGGACACATTATATAAGGGTGAATTGACACAGCTGACAATAGGTCTGTAACTTACCGGAGTCTTGTGGATCTTAGGTAATGTGTAAAGTTTTGGTGAAACACCATTCTGACAACTCAGTCGTTTATATTGATCTTCCGTTATTTCATTTTTGTTTTTAAGTTGTTTTAAAATGTTGTTTATTTTCGTTTGTATTGAGGCAGTAGGGTCTGCCTTGATTTTATTATATATGGAAAGATCACTGAGTAAGTCTTGAGTTTTTTGTATATACTCTGCTTTTTCCACACCCACGGTGACAGCGCCTTTGTCAGCCCTCAAAATTAAAATGTTACTATTATTTTTAAGAAAGTCCTTACATTCGGACATCTCCCTCCTCAAGAAACCGTCAGAATGAGATGGCTGTATGTAATAGTTTGTTAAAATGTTAGTTAACTGTGCTCTACAAAAATTAACTTTTTGAGGAGGTACCCTCTCTAAAACTAACTCACAATCTGCTAGAATTCTACCTACATTGATATCAGACGATTTAGTGATCATTCTAAATTTAGGTCCTAATGATAAAAAATTCTTAATTGAAATTGGAATACCCTGATTTGTAAGATCTACAAACCAATTGGTATTGTTATTAAAAAGGAATTTCTGCTTGGATTGAAGCAAAAGTCGTTCAAACTTACGTATATTATTGTCCCTAACTTTACGAAAACATGATTCGTGCTTGGCAAAAACAAACCTCTCGAAGTCGGTGAAAACATGGATAGGTACAAGTCCTCTAGCTTTTTCTTTAGTACTATTTAATATTTTCTTATTGAAACTCAAATCTGACACCGTAATTCTTATCTCTAACTGCAAAACTCCGTAATCCAACCTGTTGTTAAAGTGTTCTGCCTTCCTGTGTATCTTTCTGTCTCGCGTGGATAGAAGGTTCCTAACGTTGTTAGAAGTGTTGCCTATATGGGAAGGTGTAATTCCTGTCTTCTTGCATCTAAGGAGGAAATTTCTTCTGTTAACTAGTCTTGCCCTTTTCTCTGTTGTTCTTAGCCATAATTTCAACGTGTTGGTGGCCGTAATACCGTAATTGTTGGTAATGTCTTGAAAGTACCCCATGTCTAGAATATAAAACGGAAAGGAGTCTCTGCTGTCAAAGTCAAGAAAAATGTATTCTTAGGGGGGATCCAGCATCAAAAGATAAAACTTTATGTGAAGTTCTTTATTTTTTGCCAATATTTCGTATTAAAGTCTAATACTTCTTCAGGGCTAAACTACGGTATAAAATAGATATTGTAACTTTATAAAAATGAAAATCAATAAAAATAACTTACAATGCGAACTTATTGAGAGAAACACGTGCACATAACTAGAAAACATCACTTTTTTTTTAATGGGTTGATGAGTCAAATTGATAATATTTGATAATTTAAAAAACTACAGTTAAATGTTTTACAATCACAATTATTAAAATAACAATTAAAAAGTTAAGGAACTTCTTGGAAGGACCTCTAAAAATTTTAACAACTACATGTTGACACTTCAAACATCTGACAGGATATGATCAGCTGTTGCCATGACAGAAAGACACAACCTCATTGTGGTATTGCCAACTGAGTGTTTACAACTTATAAATGTTAAAATTACCTGAATTGTACAAAACGGTTGGTTAAAAAGCGCTAAATTACAAAATTGTTATGTATTATATGTAAAAATTGAAAGTTGAATTATAAAAGTGATTTTAATATTATGTTTTATTTAATGAAAGGAGATATGAATAAATGTTACTTAATTGGTCGATGTCAGACCTGAAATTCATGGACTTTGCATTATTATTGATCTCTATCATTTCTAGAAACTCTCTCGATCTCTTATGTCTCTCAATACATAGGATCTTGGTATCATCGTATAATGGATGGTGATTAAGTCTAAGACAATGTTGTGCTAAAGCACATCTCTGTTTTTTGGTGTTAATGTCGCTTTTATGTGTACGAAGGCGAGTTTTCAACCAAGAGGAGGTGTTGCCTATGTATGTCTCATCGCAATTACTACATGGGATAGAGTATACTACATTAGACTGACAATCTTTGTTGTCTTTATCTTTGACTTTCGAGAAAAGTCTATCCAAACCAAGCACACCATAATAACCGAATTTGATGTGTTCATACCTAAGGACTTTAGAAATTTTATAACTAACATCTTCTATGAAGGGTAATCTAAAATAAGTGAATTCCTGAGGGGGATTATTGTTATCGCTATGAGAGTTGTTATTTAAGTTAATAATTGATGTGTTGAATAGCAATCTTTTTACCAACGACCTGGGATACCCATTATTGATAAAAATACTGCTCAATTTATTAAGATTATCATTAAGGAAAGACGGGTGACATATCTTGGTTACTCTGTTTTTTGTAGAAGTCAATATGTTTAACTTCTGTTGTAAGGGATGACTGGAATGGTAATTTATAATTCTACCAGAGTATGTTGGTTTTGTGTACCAATCAATAAGTATGATGTTGTTAAAATTTCTAATTAGTTTCGTATCCAAGAATGGCACTGATCTTTCCGTTTCCGTTTCAACTGTAAATTGTATTTTTTCATGAAAAGCGTTAAATTTATTCAAAGTGTATTCTACTTTGTCCGAAGGTAATCCCAAAATCAAATCATCAACATATTTTTTAATAAATGACAATTGAAAACCCAACGAAGCAATCACTTCACCCAAGCAAACGTCCATAATGATATTAGCCATTATTGGGCTCAAAGGCATGCCCATCGGTACGCCATCAATCTGCCTATAGAATTCATCGTTAAATTTAAAGTAACTGTTATTAATTATAAATTTTAGAAGTGTCATAAATGAAGATTTTGTTAAAGTTGTGTACGTCTCTATTTGAAGCCAATTTCTTTCTATGATTTCAAATAAGAGGTCTAAAGGAATGTTAGTGAACAACGAATTTACATCTAATGAAATGAGAACGTGATTATCTGGTAATTGGTAATTTTGAAACATTTCAACAAACTCAAATGAGTTTTTAACATCAAAGCCACAGGGATTATTATTTACTGAATCATTGAGAATGGAGGCCACAAATGAGGACACATTATATAAGGGTGAATTGACACAGCTGACAATAGGTCTGTAACTTACCGGAGTCTTGTGGATCTTAGGTAATGTGTAAAGTTTTGGTGAAACACCATTCTGACAACTCAGTCGTTTATATTGATCTTCCGTTATTTCATTTTTGTTTTTAAGTTGTTTTAAAATGTTGTTTATTTTCGTTTGTATTGAGGCAGTAGGGTCTGCCTTGATTTTATTATATATGGAAAGATCACTGAGTAAGTCTTGAGTTTTTTGTATATACTCTGCTTTTTCCACACCCACGGTGACAGCGCCTTTGTCAGCCCTCAAAATTAAAATGTTACTATTATTTTTAAGAAAGTCCTTACATTCGGACATCTCCCTCCTCAAGAAACCGTCAGAATGAGATGGCTGTATGTAATAGTTTGTTAAAATGTTAGTTAACTGTGCTCTACAAAAATTAACTTTTTGAGGAGGTACCCTCTCTAAAACTAACTCACAATCTGCTAGAATTCTACCTACATTGATATCAGACGATTTAGTGATCATTCTAAATTTAGGTCCTAATGATAAAAAATTCTTAATTGAAATTGGAATACCCTGATTTGTAAGATCTACAAACCAATTGGTATTGTTATTAAAAAGGAATTTCTGCTTGGATTGAAGCAAAAGTCGTTCAAACTTACGTATATTATTGTCCCTAACTTTACGAAAACATGATTCGTGCTTGGCAAAAACAAACCTCTCGAAGTCGGTGAAAACATGGATAGGTACAAGTCCTCTAGCTTTTTCTTTAGTACTATTTAATATTTTCTTATTGAAACTCAAATCTGACACCGTAATTCTTATCTCTAACTGCAAAACTCCGTAATCCAACCTGTTGTTAAAGTGTTCTGCCTTCCTGTGTATCTTTCTGTCTCGCGTGGATAGAAGGTTCCTAACGTTGTTAGAAGTGTTGCCTATATGGGAAGGTGTAATTCCTGTCTTCTTGCATCTAAGGAGGAAATTTCTTCTGTTAACTAGTCTTGCCCTTTTCTCTGTTGTTCTTAGCCATAATTTCAACGTGTTGGTGGCCGTAATACCGTAATTGTTGGTAATGTCTTGAAAGTACCCCATGTCTAGAATATAAAACGGAAAGGAGTCTCTGCTGTCAAAGTCAAGAAAAATGTATTCTTAGGGGGGATCCAGCATCAAAAGATAAAACTTTATGTGAAGTTCTTTATTTTTTGCCAATATTTCGTATTAAAGTCTAATACTTCTTCAGGGCTAAACTACGGTATAAAATAGATATTGTAACTTTATAAAAATGAAAATCAATAAAAATAACTTACAATGCGAACTTATTGAGAGAAACACGTGCACATAACTAGAAAACATCACTTTTTTTTAATGGGTTGATGAGTCAAATTGATAATATTTGATAATTTAAAAAACTACAGTTAAATGTTTTACAATCACAATTATTAAAATAACAATTAAAAAGTTAAGGAACTTCTTGGAAGGACCTCTAAAAATTTTAACAACTACATGTTGACACTTCAAACATCTGACAGGATATGATCAGCTGTTGCCATGACAGAAAGACACAACCTCATTGTGGTATTGCCAACTGAGTGTTTACAACTTATAAATGTTAAAATTACCTGAATTGTACAAAACGGTTGGTTAAAAAGCGCTAAATTACAAAATTGTTATGTATTATATGTAAAAATTGAAAGTTGAATTATAAAAGTGATTTTAATATTATGTTTTATTTAATGAAAGGAGATATGAATAAATGTTACTTAATTGGTCGATGTCAGACCTGAAATTCATGGACTTTGCATTATTATTGATCTCTATCATTTCTAGAAACTCTCTCGATCTCTTATGTCTAACATAAAACTCGCCTTCGTACACATAAAAGCGACATTAACACCAAAAAACAGAGATGTGCTTTAGCACAACATTGTCTTAGACTTAATCACCATCCATTATACGATGATACCAAGATCCTATGTATTGAGAGACATAAGAGATCGAGAGAGTTTCTAGAAATGATAGAGATCAATAATAATGCAAAGTCCATGAATTTCAGGTCTGACATCGACCAATTAAGTAACATTTATTCATATCTCCTTTCATTAAATAAAACATAATATTAAAATCACTTTTATAATTCAACTTTCAATTTTTACATATAATACATAACAATTTTGTAATTTAGCGCTTTTTAACCAACCGTTTTGTACAATTCAGGTAATTTTAACATTTATAAGTTGTAAACACTCAGTTGGCAATACCACAATGAGGTTGTGTCTTTCTGTCATGGCAACAGCTGATCATATCCTGTCAGATGTTTGAAGTGTCAACATGTAGTTGTTAAAATTTTTAGAGGTCCTTCCAAGAAGTTCCTTAACTTTTTAATTGTTATTTTAATAATTGTGATTGTAAAACATTTAACTGTAGTTTTTTAAATTATCAAATATTATCAATTTGACTCATCAACCCATTAAAAAAAAGTGATGTTTTCTAGTTATGTGCACGTGTTTCTCTCAATAAGTTCGCATTGTAAGTTATTTTTATTGATTTTCATTTTTATAAAGTTACAATATCTATTTTATACCGTAGTTTAGCCCTGAAGAAGTATTAGACTTTAATACGAAATATTGGCAAAAAATAAAGAACTTCACATAAAGTTTTATCTTTTGATGCTGGATCCCCCCTAAGAATACATTTTTCTTGACTTTGACAGCAGAGACTCCTTTCCGTTTTATATTCTAGACATGGGGTACTTTCAAGACATTACCAACAATTACGGTATTACGGCCACCAACACGTTGAAATTATGGCTAAGAACAACAGAGAAAAGGGCAAGACTAGTTAACAGAAGAAATTTCCTCCTTAGATGCAAGAAGACAGGAATTACACCTTCCCATATAGGCAACACTTCTAACAACGTTAGGAACCTTCTATCCACGCGAGACAGAAAGATACACAGGAAGGCAGAACACTTTAACAACAGGTTGGATTACGGAGTTTTGCAGTTAGAGATAAGAATTACGGTGTCAGATTTGAGTTTCAATAAGAAAATATTAAATAGTACTAAAGAAAAAGCTAGAGGACTTGTACCTATCCATGTTTTCACCGACTTCGAGAGGTTTGTTTTTGCCAAGCACGAATCATGTTTTCGTAAAGTTAGGGACAATAATATACGTAAGTTTGAACGACTTTTGCTTCAATCCAAGCAGAAATTCCTTTTTAATAACAATACCAATTGGTTTGTAGATCTTACAAATCAGGGTATTCCAATTTCAATTAAGAATTTTTTATCATTAGGACCTAAATTTAGAATGATCACTAAATCGTCTGATATCAATGTAGGTAGAATTCTAGCAGATTGTGAGTTAGTTTTAGAGAGGGTACCTCCTCAAAAAGTTAATTTTTGTAGAGCACAGTTAACTAACATTTTAACAAACTATTACATACAGCCATCTCATTCTGACGGTTTCTTGAGGAGGGAGATGTCCGAATGTAAGGACTTTCTTAAAAATAATAGTAACATTTTAATTTTGAGGGCTGACAAAGGCGCTGTCACCGTGGGTGTGGAAAAAGCAGAGTATATACAAAAAACTCAAGACTTACTCAGTGATCTTTCCATATATAATAAAATCAAGGCAGACCCTACTGCCTCAATACAAACGAAAATAAACAACATTTTAAAACAACTTAAAAACAAAAATGAAATAACGGAAGATCAATATAAACGACTGAGTTGTCAGAATGGTGTTTCACCAAAACTTTACACATTACCTAAGATCCACAAGACTCCGGTAAGTTACAGACCTATTGTCAGCTGTGTCAATTCACCCTTATATAATGTGTCCTCATTTGTGGCCTCCATTCTCAATGATTCAGTAAATAATAATCCCTGTGGCTTTGATGTTAAAAACTCATTTGAGTTTGTTGAAATGTTTCAAAATTACCAATTACCAGATAATCACGTTCTCATTTCATTAGATGTAAATTCGTTGTTCACTAACATTCCTTTAGACCTCTTATTTGAAATCATAGAAAGAAATTGGCTTCAAATAGAGACGTACACAACTTTAACAAAATCTTCATTTATGACACTTCTAAAATTTATAATTAATAACAGTTACTTTAAATTTAACGATGAATTCTATAGGCAGATTGATGGCGTACCGATGGGCATGCCTTTGAGCCCAATAATGGCTAATATCATTATGGACGTTTGCTTGGGTGAAGTGATTGCTTCGTTGGGTTTTCAATTGTCATTTATTAAAAAATATGTTGATGATTTGATTTTGGGATTACCTTCGGACAAAGTAGAATACACTTTGAATAAATTTAACGCTTTTCATGAAAAAATACAATTTACAGTTGAAACGGAAACGGAAAGATCAGTGCCATTCTTGGATACGAAACTAATTAGAAATTTTAACAACATCATACTTATTGATTGGTACACAAAACCAACATACTCTGGTAGAATTATAAATTACCATTCCAGTCATCCCTTACAACAGAAGTTAAACATATTGACTTCTACAAAAAACAGAGTAACCAAGATATGTCACCCGTCTTTCCTTAATGATAATCTTAATAAATTGAGCAGTATTTTTATCAATAATGGGTATCCCAGGTCGTTGGTAAAAAGATTGCTATTCAACACATCAATTATTAACTTAAATAACAACTCTCATAGCGATAACAATAATCCCCCTCAGGAATTCACTTATTTTAGATTACCCTTCATAGAAGATGTTAGTTATAAAATTTCTAAAGTCCTTAGGTATGAACACATCAAATTCGGTTATTATGGTGTGCTTGGTTTGGATAGACTTTTCTCGAAAGTCAAAGATAAAGACAACAAAGATTGTCAGTCTAATGTAGTATACTCTATCCCATGTAGTAATTGCGATGAGACATACATAGGCAACACCTCCTCTTGGTTGAAAACTCGCCTTCGTACACATAAAAGCGACATTAACACCAAAAAACAGAGATGTGCTTTAGCACAACATTGTCTTAGACTTAATCACCATCCATTATACGATGATACCAAGATCCTATGTATTGAGAGACATAAGAGATCGAGAGAGTTTCTAGAAATGATAGAGATCAATAATAATGCAAAGTCCATGAATTTCAGGTCTGACATCGACCAATTAAGTAACATTTATTCATATCTCCTTTCATTAAATAAAACATAATATTAAAATCACTTTTATAATTCAACTTTCAATTTTTACATATAATACATAACAATTTTGTAATTTAGCGCTTTTTAACCAACCGTTTTGTACAATTCAGGTAATTTTAACATTTATAAGTTGTAAACACTCAGTTGGCAATACCACAATGAGGTTGTGTCTTTCTGTCATGGCAACAGCTGATCATATCCTGTCAGATGTTTGAAGTGTCAACATGTAGTTGTTAAAATTTTTAGAGGTCCTTCCAAGAAGTTCCTTAACTTTTTAATTGTTATTTTAATAATTGTGATTGTAAAACATTTAACTGTAGTTTTTTAAATTATCAAATATTATCAATTTGACTCATCAACCCATTAAAAAAAAGTGATGTTTTCTAGTTATGTGCACGTGTTTCTCTCAATAAGTTCGCATTGTAAGTTATTTTTATTGATTTTCATTTTTATAAAGTTACAATATCTATTTTATACCGTAGTTTAGCCCTGAAGAAGTATTAGACTTTAATACGAAATATTGGCAAAAAATAAAGAACTTCACATAAAGTTTTATCTTTTGATGCTGGATCCCCCCTAAGAATACATTTTTCTTGACTTTGACAGCAGAGACTCCTTTCCGTTTTATATATATATATATATATATATATACTACACTACCACGGGCTTTCGGTCTTGACTCCTTTAATTGTACTGATATACATATACATATACATATAGCAAGTAACAGATGGAAAGTATTGCTGGTATACCAGCGTATATAAGCACCGAAACGTCCATGTGCTGTATATGATAAATAATTCTAAATTTTTCTTGACCTTATTCACATATTCATGTGCATATATAATTAAATTTCTTGGACGATTTAGAGGTCAATACTAATTTCAAATTAATTTAAAATTAGTTTAATTGTTAATTAGGTAATTTTTAATCTTTAAAAATTACCCAGCGGTCCAGGAATCGAACCCGAAATCTCCTGATTACTAGTCAGGTGTGTTATCCACTACACTACCACGGGCTTTCGGTCTTGACTCCTTTAATTGTACTGATATACATATACATATACATATAGCAAGTAACAGATGGAAAGTATTGCTGGTATACCAGCGTATATAAGCATCAGGAGATTTCGGGTTCGATTCCTGGACCGCTGGGTAATTTTTAAAGATTAAAAATTACCTAATTAACAATTAAACTAATTTTAAATTAATTTGAAATTAGTATTGACCTCTAAATCGTCCAAGAAATTTAATTATATATGCACATGAATATGTGAATAAGGTCAAGAAAAATTTAGAATTATTTATCATATACAGCACATGGACGTTCCGGTGCTTATATACGCTGGTATACCAGCAATACTTTCCATCTGTTACTTGCTATATGTATATGTATATGTATA